>CM022777.1:2179777-2244777 GCA_012411365.1 Ameiurus melas
TTCTGCAGTCTGTAATGTGGATCCTGCAGCAGAGCTGAGAGATGCTTCACTTTGACGTGTTTAGGTGTGTTGTGTCTCAGATCCAGCTCCGTGTGCAGTAAGGGGTTTCTTCTGAAAATGTCAGTAAGACACTTGTAGGCTTCCTCTGCATCAGCACTTTTCAACAACCTGTAGAGAAAAATGATATCAGCAGGTTAATAACTGTGTACTGAGAGCAATAAGGAACTGATTGTTATGTGCTTTAGCTGTGCTTCAGTTTCTGTTTTCAGTGTGTATCCTTATCCAGCTATATCTGTTACACAATCAGTGCACACTAATCCTCATTTCTTAATAAAATATTCATGATCAGTCTTTACTGTTACTGTTTATAACTGTTCAAGCACAAAACTCTATCCAGCGCTGTTTCCTGGATAATCAGCAAACCCACTTAACATTACAGTGTGATATAGTGACATCAAATCATTCAGATTAAATCATTCAGCAGAATTCAATCACTTTCAAATGCTAAATGCTAAAGTGATAGAAATATAGCTGTTTATGGTTATCTAGATCTTTTTTTCTCACCTCAGTGTCTCCAGTGTACAGTGTGGATCCTGTAGTACATCAGTGAGCAGCTTCACTCCTGATGCTCCAGGGTCGTTCCCTCTGAGATCCAGCTCTATCAGGTGTGATGATTTCAGAGCTTCAGCCAGAGCAGCGTATCCTTCCTCTGTTATACTGCAGTCTGAAAGTCTAAGAGGATAAATATGTTATTTCATCTTCAAAGCTTTGAATATAACATTTTCTATCTGTTCAGATTTAGTTTAAGATGAATTTCTGAATTCACCCTACCAAGAAAAATGAATGTCTTTATATTTTTAAAGTGATCATCTATTTTTATTTGACTGAGAAAGACTGTAAAACAACCAGAGTGCTAATGACGTACTTCACTACGCCAAACATTTGTTTTTTAACTTAGTGTCACCTCACATCTACTTTATTTGTTCAATTTCTTCATTTGAGGTAAAGTAGCTCCCTCTTTCTCTTGAATCAAGAGAGGCTATAGGAGCATTTAAAAAAGCTACTCCAAAACACAGTACAAGCAAATACACTATTATTCTATTAACTCTCTCTCTCTCTCTCTCATATGATAATTATTCAGTCTGCTCTGATACTGCTCTGTGTGCTCGTGTCGTTCTCTCTATTAAACACCAATTGTGGTGAGTAAGATAAAAAACACAATATTCTGGAGCACTGATCTCAGTGTACAGTCAGAGTTCAGTACTGTCAGTGTATTAGATGTTTGTGTAGTAATTAGACGTTACCTCACAGTCTCCAGTTTACAGTCTTTATTCTTCAGTACTGCAGAGAGCAGCTTCACTCCTGAATCCTGAATCCTGTTCTTACTCAGATTCAGCTCCCTCAGGGTGGAGGATTCTGATCTGAGAGCTGTGAGCAGAGCTGAACATCCTTTCTCTGTCAGATTACACTCACTGAGCCTGAAAGCACAATTAATCACACTTAACTGTGGAATTATGGGTAGAAAATATCCCATCAATATTTAATATGTATGTGTTTGGTGTGTATTTATTTCTCTCACCACTCATTACTACTGAAAAGATTCTGAAAACAAACCATTCATCCTTTACATGTGTAATGAAAGTTTCTAAATTAATAAAGAAATAAAGTCCTTACTGAAGTTTTTCAGGTCTGCAGTGTGGATCCTTCAGTAGATCCTTCAGTAAAGCTGAGAGTTGCTCTACTCCTGAGTCTCCTTCTATTTTCCCACTCAGATCCAGATCCGTCTGCAGTATCGGGTTTATACCCAGAACTTCACTCAGATGATCATAAGCTTTCAGTGCATCAGGACTTTTCAGCAACCTGTAGAGAGAGAAAGAACAGAGAAATTCTAACACTAATTATATTTACGCCAATGCAGTGGTACTTTTCAGTAATTGTTTGGTCCATGGTGGAAAACTAAACAGTAAAACTTTAGTAATTACTCAGAATTAAGGCTGTATTTTACATGTACTGGGGGAAAGCGCTCACCTCAGTGTCAGTTTACATTCTGTATCATTCATCAAACTCCTAATCTCCATCATTCCTGATGCTCCAGGGTCGTTCCCTCTGAGATCCAGCTCTATCAGGTGTGATGATTTCAGAGCTTCAGCCAGAGCAGTGTATCCTTCCTCTGTTATACTGCAGTCTGAAAGTCTAAGAGGATAAATATGTTATTATTTCATCTTCAAAGCTTTGAATATAACATTTTCTATCTGTTCAGATTTAGTTTAAGATGAATTTCTGAATTCACCCTACCAAAAAAAATGAATGTCTTTATATTTTTAAAGTGATCATCTATTTTTATTTGACTGAGAAAGACTGTAAAACAACCAGAGTGCTAATGATGTACTCCACTACGCCAAACATTTGTTTTTTAACTTAGTGTCACCTCGCACCTACTTTATTTGTTCAATTTCTTCATTTGAGGTAAAGTAGCTCCCTCTTTATCTTGAATCAAGAGAGGCTATAGGAGCATTAAAAAAGCTACTCCAAAAGATGGTACAAGCAAATACACTAATATTCTATTAACTCTCTCTCTCTCTCTCTCTCTCTCTCTCTCTCTCTCTCTCTCTCTCTCTCTCTCTCTCTTTTTCTCTCATATGATAATTATTCAGTCTGCTCTGATACTGCTCTGTGTGCTCGTGTCATTCTCTCTATTAAACACCAATTATGGTGACTAAGATAAAAACCACAATATTCTGGAGCGTTGATCTCAGTGTACAGTCAGAGTTCAGTACTGTCAGTGTATTAGATGTTTGTGTAGTAATTAGACGTTACCTCACAGACTCCAGTTTACAGTCTTTATTCTTCAGTACTGCAGAGAGCAGCTTCACTCCTGAATCCTGAATCCTGTTCTTACTCAGATTCAGCTCCCTCAGGGTGGAGGATTCTGATCTGAGAGCTGTGAGCAGAGCTGAACATCCTTTCTCTGTCAGATTACACTCACTGAGCCTGAAAGCACAATTAATCACACTTAACTGTGGAATTATGGGTAGAAAATATCCCATCAATATTTAATATGTATGTGTTTGGTGTGTATTTATTTCTCTCACCACTCATTACTACTGAAAAGATTCTGAAAACAAACCATTCATCCTTTACATGTGTAATGAAAGTTTCTAAATTAATAAAGAAATAAAGTCCTTACTGGAGTTTTTCAGGTCTGCAGTGTGGATCCTTCAGTAGATCCTTCAGTAAAGCAGAGAGTTGCTCTACTCCTGAGTCTCCTTCTATTTTCCCACTCAGATCCAGATCCGTCTGCAGTATCGGGTTTATACCCAGAACTTCACTCAGATGATCATAAGCTTTCAGTGCATCAGGACTTTTCAGCAACCTGTAGAGAGAGAAAGAACAGAGAAATGCTAACACTAATTATATTTACACCAATGCAGTGGTACTTTTCAGTAATTGTTTGGTCCATGGTGGAAAACTAAACAGTAAAACTTTAGTAATTACTCAGAATTAAGGCTGTATTTTACATGTACTGGGGGAAAGCGCTCACCTCAGTGTCAGTTTACATTCTGTATCATTCATCAAACTCCTAATCTCCGTCATTCCTGATGCTCCAGGGTCGTTCCCTCTGAGGTCCAGGTTTATCAGGTGTGATGAGCGGTTTGACTTCAGAGCTTTAGCCAGAGCAGTGTATCCTTTCTCTGTTATATTACAGTCTGAAAGTCTGGAGAAGGAGAATAAAGTTCATCATTCACTGTTATTGGGAAACACTCCCCTGAATGAGTTCCTGACTAATCTATTCCTACATGCTACACATATACTTGTAGTGAATTAGTAATGTATACTACTAAATGACTTACACAAGCTTCTGGAGTTTGCAGGATGAACTCTTTAGTAGAGTAGAGATATTCTCCACTCCTAGATTTCCCAGTGTGTTCTCACTCAGGTCCAGCTCTGTCAGGTGTGAAGGGTTTGCAGTAAGAGCTGATATCAGATCAGTACAGCCTCTCTCTGTAATACCGCTCTTACTCAGTCTGCACACAGAGAACACAGCTGAGATAAACATCTCTAAACAACCCACAGGATCAACCATCCAAAATAATACCAGTGTAGAAGAAATAATAGAGTTATAATGGAGTGGTGAGAACATGTGGAGTGGACTGTTCACCCACACTCTCAGAACCACAGTAGATTCTGCAGCAGTACTGATTGGGCTAAACAGTGTATACACTATAATAATATCTTTAAAGATTTAATGTGAACACAAACAAAAGTAGCAGGTGAGGAAGTCAGACCACATACCTGAGTTTCTCAGTTCTACACTGCAGATCCTTCAGTAGAACAGAGAGCTGCTTCACTCCTGAGTCTCCGGATATTTTCCCACTCAGATCCAGTTCTCTCTGCAGTAAGGGGTTTTCACCCAGAACTTTAGTCAGAAAATCACAGGCCTCGTCTGCTTCAGGGGTTTTCAAGATCCTGCAGAGAGAAAAGAAAATCAATATGGTGCTGATATCAGAGCTCTGAGTTTGGACCGATACAGTTAATAATACTGATCCAATACTGATCTAATACTGACACCCTCTTAGTCCCATTGTGAAATTATGTGAATAATCACAGGTGGCTGACTTTTGTGTTATTTGTCGACATTTAAGATCTGTCTCATGTCAGTAATCTTCACACAGTTTCATGGTATATAATGTGAGGAGGTCTGGGGAAAAAGCGTTGGACGTGACAGTGGCTAAACCTATTGTGACAATAATAATAACAACAACAACAACAATAATAATTTTTTTTTGTTAATTTTGTAAAAAATAAATATGTAAGTGTCACCATCTCCCTTGCAGATGGCGCTGCAGCCGCGATGTGTACGGAGAGCTGGAGGGAGCGCGTGTGCACGAGATTATGTAATGAGGACTGTTTCCTATGGACAGGTGCCTTTGTTTTGGTTTTTGTTCTCCTCCTGTTCAGGTGTTGGTTGATGTTCGAGGGTGTGCCTTTATTGTTTCCAGCTGTCTGAGGTTAAGTTTGATTACGAGTTGTTTATGAGTTATTTAAACCCCTCGTGTTGGTGTGCACTTCTCACAATATTAAATTTATAGGTGAATATGTTTAAGTATGCTATGTAGGTGTTAGCCACCTGGATGCTAAGCGGTTGTGTTTTCATGTCCTGTTCTTGTTCCGTGTCTCGAATCTTGTTTCATGTTTAGACCTCGATTATATCTTCCAGTTTAGACCTCGATTCATGTTTATTGACTTTTGTTTGTGAATAAAGACTTGAATCTGCATTTACTTCCGGACCAGTCTCATATCGTAACAGTAAGTTGTTACTGAGAAGGGCATTTGTTAATTTCTGTAAATGTAATTATTATTGGGGCAAATAATCTCTCTCTCTCACACACACACACACACACACACACACACACAAACACCTACACTTAAGGGAAATAGGGAGATCTATTAATGATTTATTTTGTGTGTTTCAAGATCATAATGTTCAACTGCTTTCATACTGTTTCCTCTGAATAGGAAACACAGTAAACAGAAAAGTGTCATTTAAACTAAAATGAGGAAATACAAGCAAAGTGATATATCTAGCGGAGAACAATACAAGTAGTGCTACTGTACACAATCTATAATTGAGTTCTAGAGAAGCAAAGAGCCTGAGTAGGGCCAGAATAGAGCATCAAGGCCTTGAATTTGATGCGGGCGGCTAAAGGAAGCCTTGGAGGGAGATGAAGAGGGGTGTGACATGGGTTGTCTTAGGCTGGTTGAAGACAAGGCATGCTGCTGCATTCTGAGTCATCTGAAGGAGTTTGATGGAGCAGCTGGGAGGCCTGAGAGTAGTGCGTTGCAGTAGTCCAGTTTTGACATGACAAGAGCCTGGATTAGTATCTGTGTAGCCTGTTCGGTGAGATAGGGTCTGATTTTCTTGATGATTAGACAATGTGTGCTCAGTTTATCAGCTTGTAGTTTTCTTACAAAAGCATTTTAGGCTAAAAAAGGGGGAAATAATTAATCCACTTTATTCATGTTCATGACACATGCACCTGAGTCCAATGTCTGATAACGTGTTACAAAAAAAAAAAACAGTGAATGAGTGTGCGTATTATATATATATATATTTATATGTTGCAAATAATAAAATGATCTTGTTGTGCATAGAGAAAAAAATGTAAAAATAAATACTCACCTCAGTTTACACTTTGAATTTCTTTGCAACACTAAATGATGAAGCAGTTCCAGTCCTGAGTCCTGAGGGTCGTTCTCTCTGAGATGAAGCTCTATCAAATGTGAATTTGATTTCAGTGCTTCAGCCAGTTGAGGACATTGATTTTTCATGAGATTACACCTATTTAGTCTGAAAGTAAATCATAATAAATGACATGGTCAGATCATTGTGGTATTTTATGTATAACAGTGTAACATTTCTGAAGGGGTTGAAATGAATAGAAACTTCAGTACAGTCTGCAGGAGCAAACAGATAATTTACTTCAGTATCTCCAGAGTGCAGTTTGGGTTCTGCAGGAGATCCGAGAGCTCCTTCACTCCTGTGTTTCCAATGGTGTTCTCACTCAGGTCCAGCTCCTTGAGGTGTGAGGGGTTTGTTCTCAGAGCTGATACAACAGCAGCACAATCTTCCTCAGTGAGAGTGCACTTATACAACCTGCAGAGAGAGAGGGGGGAGAAAGGGAGAGAGCTCCAGACCCAGTTTTAAACAGTGGATATCCACCGGCCTTTCCCCATACGGTATGTATGCAGCATCTGATCATCTTTAGCATGTCTACTACTTGTAGCAGGGAGTTTGGTGTTCTTCTGAGTGGAGTTGAAGCTGCTTGTGCCTCTGCGACAGTTTAGAGTCTAAACTCTAAATTAAACTGAATTCAGTTTAATTCAGAACTGAACAGATAAACATTTGCTTTTATACTGTAATGTGTATCGATTCATTGATTACAGCTGGAGGGTGAAGATATGGTCTAGGTGATTCAGGAACTCATGTTTTTTTCCTCTGTAAATATTAAATCTAACAGTTTAAAACTGTAACACTGTTTAAATACATCTGAAAGGCCTGTGATATCATGTGCAAAATGTCACTGTCCTGTCATTCCCCCTAACTATTGCTGATTAATGCCTAAATATAACCTGTGGTGCTGAGGGAGAAATAAGGGGGTGTGGCCAGATATATGTACATGTTATGTCATTACAGAAAGAAAATGAACAGCAGAAGCTGGTTATGAGTTGGCTATAGCTTAAATTGCTAGTATTAGTGTTTACTCAGGATTTTAGGGGGGTTAATTACCCAGTAACCAGGTCAGGAATGCTGCAGGACTATAAATAAACATACCGAGTTAGTAGCTATGGTAAATGTGCACTTATATAGCGCTTTTATCCAAAGCACTTCACAATGTGTCTCATTCACCCATTCACACACTCACTCCATGCAAGGCACTAGCTTGCCATCGGGAGCAACTTGGGATTCAGTGTCTTGCCCAAGGACACTTCGGCATGTGGAGTCACCCAGGCCGGGAATCGAACCACCAACCCTACGATTAGTGGACAACCCGCTCTACCAACTGCGCTGCGCTGTTAAGCTGTAACTTAAATTCATTATACAGTGGAAATAAAATGATATAAACTATATGTGCATGTTCTCTGTGTTGAACAGCAGCGGAGATACTTATTGACTTCGTACATAGTGAAGTCGTTCTGATAAACACTGTTGTTGTGTCAGTTTCTTATTTTAAATCTTCAAAGTCATATAGCAGGTTGTAAAGGTTCGTACAGGATACAAAACAGGGGAAAAGGAAACACATAACGAGATACAATACCATTAATTCTTTTTAATGAACGCTGCAGACACTGTGTTTTTCCACAGACATTTAAATGGCGGTTTCATCAGTATCTACTGGTGATCCCGATACCATCATCAGCTGTTCCAAACCTAACACCTGACTGAACATATTTGTTTTCTGATGGCCTTTGCAATTTTTATTTTAATTATCATATATGATATCATATTATTAACATAGCTGCTCAAACGATGAAAGTTTAGAACAAAGAGACATAATTATAGTTTAAACTAGCTCAGGATAAAATAAATAGTAGCCTAGTTTTAATTCATGTTATTTAATTCACATTTAGTTACCCCAAATGACTTCTTGTTCTTATTTATTAAAGTTGTAACTAATTAGTAATGAATATTGGTAGAGTGAATTGTAAGGTGAATTACGATATATTTATATGTTTATAGTTGTTCCTTACGTAAGTTTCTGCAGTCTGTAATGTGGATCCTGCAGCAGAGCCGAGAGATGCTTCACTTTGACATCTTCAGGTGTCTTGTTTCTCAGATCCAGCTCCGTGTGCAGTAAGGGGTTTCTTCTGAAAATGTTAGTAAGACACTTGTAGGCTTCCTCTGCATCAGCACTTTTCAACAACCTGTAGAGAAAAATGATATCAGCAGGTTAATAACTGTGTACTGAGAGCAATAAGGAACTGATTGTTATGTGCTTTAGCTGTGCTTCAGTTTCTGTTTTCAGTGTGTATAGATTAAATCATTCAGCAGAATTCAATCACTTTCAAATGATAAATGCTAAAGTGATAGAAATATAGCTGTTTATGGTTATCTAGATCTTTTTTCTCACCTCAGTTTCTCCAGTGTACAGTGTGGATCCTGTAGTACATCAGTGAGCAGCTTCACTCCTGATGCTCCAGGGTCGTTCCCTCTGAGATCCAGCTCTATCAGGTGTGATGATTTCAGAGCTTCAGCCAGAGCAGCGTATCCTTCCTCTGTTATACTGCAGTCTGAAAGTCTAAGAGGATAAAAGTACAAATAATTGTCTTGATTTTTTATGTACAAAATCTCTCTTATTATGAGCAAAAAATAAATGTGAGTAAATAAAAACTAAAACGATAATTTTGCTCATTTTTGATGATTAAAATCATTTTCTAAACTAGAAAACTGTCCTGATAATTTTCTGAATTAGATTTTTCTCCACTGTCTGGAGAAAACATTATGATAAAACCGTAACAGCATTATAATTCATTTTGAGTCTGAAATCTAAGACTTTTCTTGACTCCCAAATACACCCATGTAGTGTGACTCCCAAATACACCCATGTAGTGTGACTCCTAAATACACCCATGTAGTGTTTATTTACCTTACTTTATACAAATATAACTGACACTACTTTAGATTAAATAATCGTAACATTGCACTGTCGCTAAATTTGAATAGTTTGTACAAATATCCACGACTAGCTTGCGATTAGCCCGTAGCCTGCTAGCATCACCTACCGCTAGCCTTGTTTACGTTTCATATTTCGCATTTACCGCTGTTTTTTTAAAAAAACAAATAGGTCAACCGTCTCTTCAGTTTTGAGTGCAGATGAGGACTC
Source organism: Ameiurus melas (assembly GCA_012411365.1). Classification (NCBI taxonomy): domain Eukaryota; kingdom Metazoa; phylum Chordata; class Actinopteri; order Siluriformes; family Ictaluridae; genus Ameiurus; species Ameiurus melas. Next base: position 2,189,161 of record CM022777.1, read on the forward strand.
GCTCGAGCTTCACATGGTGCTGCTGGAACTGGAGGATGTGGAGAAGCAGATCCACGGCCTACTCGACCAGCAGGCCCAGCTGCAGGAGCGATGAACTGCGCTGGAAACATCGTGTGCCTCTGCCTACAAATCTAAGGTAAGCACACAGCGTGGTATTTCCATTCCCAGCCCCTCTACGCCATGTGTTTCTCTGTGCAGGGACCGTGCACCTAGGACTTTCCCAGCCGTGGTCTCCGTCACGCCGGCGCCAACACACCTCGGGCCTTGGGTGAACCAGCGGCGGAAGGCGCGGGCTGTACCCCAGGTGAGGAGCGCTCCACCTCCGGTGTTCGAGATTCCAACCAGGAACCGCTTCGCCCCTCTCCGTCAGACAAGACCTAACGCTGTGATCGTGTAGCCTAAAGGTAAGGTGCACACACACTGTTTTTCTGGTGCTCGTGTCCTTGATGTGGCTGTGCAGGTATCCGGGATCCTGAAGGACGAGCGCACTGGAGCTGTTGTGCTGCACGCGAGGACAAACAACATCAGGCTGCGGCAGACGGAGGTTCTGAAGAGGGATTTCTCCAGCCTGATCGAGACGGTACGAGTCAGATCACCCACCACGAAGATCATCGTCTCTGGACCTCCTCCCACATTCAGATGTGGATCAGACAAGTTCACTAGACTTCTCGCTTTCAATGATTGGTTAGTCTCTTGGTGTAATGAACAGAATCTGGTGTTTGTTAATAATTGGAATCTGTTCTAGGAGCGTCCTAGGTTGTTTCGTCCTGATGGCCTGCACCACAGCAGCATTGGAGCGGAACTGCTGTCGACAACATCTCCAAGGCACTACACTCCAAGTGACTGCCTAACAAAAGTACATCTTCCGACAATAACAACGTTCATTATAATCAACGTTCAATTAATAGTCCAGCACTGGTAATACATAGTATAGAGACTGTGTCTGTTCCCCGATCTATACAAATATATAGAAAATCTCGGAAAATCTATCTTCGTAACCTAATTAACATAAAATTAAATCATATTGAATGCACAGCTGGCACTTTTGAAGCTAGGACTATTAAACATTAGATCTCTTGCGTCTAAGGCTCTTATTGTTAACGACATCATTACTGATCAGGAATGTAATTTAATGTGTTTAACGGAAACTTGGATTAAACCAAACGAGTACACAGCATTAAATGAAGCCAGTCCTCCTGGATACAGTTATGTACATCAGCCTCGTTCAACTGGTAGAGGAGGAGGTGTTGGTCTCATCCATAGTCAAAATCTAGTCGTCACACAAAAACCTAGTCATAAACTTAATTCTTTTGAAATTTTTTATACCAGCATAAATTATGTAGCCACATGAAATAAGTCAATTCCTCTCATTATTATTTACAGACCTCCAGGGCCATATACTGAATTTCTTAGTGAATTTGCAGACTTTATCTCAAACCTGGTTGTGTCTGTAGATAAAGCATTAAATGTCAGAGATTTTAATATTCATTTTGATAACCTGGAGGACCTTCTAAGAATAGCGGTTGTGTCCATCTTAGATTCAGTAGGGGTCAGTCAGAACGTAATCGGACCTACTCATAATGGTGGTCACACTCTAGACCTCATACTAACATACGGATTAAGTATAGAAAATATTTTATTTCTTCCACAGTCTGAAGTTGTCTCAGACCATTATCTTATCTCATTCATAATACATATTGATCATAATATTTACACCTCGCCTCGCTACCGCGTTAAACGTACTTACACATCAGCTACTTCACCGAGCTTCATAAATAACCTCACAGAAACATCAATTAGATTTGGATCACCGTCAGGTCCCATAGAACTCGATCAGTCGACTGAAAGCTTGGAGTCAGCACTCCGCTACACGCTAGATAGAGAGGCTCCACTCAAAAGAAAAATTATTAAAGAGAAACAATTATCACACTGGTATAATGATCAAACGCGAACCTTAAAACAGAAAACTCGACAATTAGAACGTAAATGGCGTCAAACCAAACTGGTGATATTCCAAACAGCCTGGAAGGAGAGCCTACTGAAATACAGGAAATCTCTTAGTGAAGCTAGAAAGATCTATTTCTCCACCTTAATAGGAGATAAAAACAATTCAAGATTCCTTTTCAACACAGTAGCAAAATTAACTAGGAATAAAACCACTACAGAGAGAAACACTTGATCATTACATAGCAGTGACGATTTCATGGAATTTTTCACTGATAAGGTTGAAAATATTAGACGTGAAATACAGGCCATTAAATTAAAACCGGACAGTACTGTAACAAACCCACTACATGACAATGTAGCAATATCAGATCAATGTTTAGAGTGTTTTGCTCCGCTTAGAGAGACCCGACTAGCTACATTAATCTCTTCAGCCAATTCATCAACCTGCATACTAGATCCCATACCTACATGTTTGTTTAAACAGATTTGTCCAGGAGTAATTGAACCACTTAAATATAATCAATTCTTCCTTAAGCACTGGCTATGTACCTAAATCACTTAAATTAGCAGTTATTAAACCCTTGATTAAAATACCTTGACCCGTCTCAATTGTCCAGCTACAGACCAATATCAAATCTCCCCTTCATCTCTAAGATTTTAGAAAAGGTTGTAGCAAAGCAGTTATGCTCGTACTTAGATAGGAACAACATTCATGAAATGTATCAGTCAGGATTAAGACCTCATCATAGCACAGAGACAGCGCTAGTTAAAGTAGTAAATGACCTTCTACTGACCTCTGATCAGGGTTGTGTCCCGCTGCTTGTGTTACTCGACCTTAGTGCAGCTTTTGATACTATAGATCACACTATTCTCCTTGATAGATTAGAAAATGTTGTTGGCATTAAGGGAACAGTCCTCTCCTGGCTCAGGTCTTATCTGAGCGATCGTTATCAGTTTGTAGATGTAAATGGGTACTTCTACATGCATACTGAGGTTACTTTTAGAGTTCCACAGGGTTCTGTTTTAGGCCCACTGCTTTTTACTTTATATATGCTACCCCTAGGACAAATTATTCATAAACATGGAATTATCTTCCACTGTTATGCTGATGATACACAGCTGTATGTTTCAGCGAAGCCAGAGGACAGACAGAAGCTTAGTGAAGTTGTGAATTGTGTAAAGGACATTAGATGTATAGAACAGGCGATCTTTGTTGCCACATCCATGATCCATGAGATAAGGAAGTTTATTTTTGCTGTTAAACATGTAGAATACACCCGACTCAGTGATGATCAGTGGCTGTTGGTCTTGGCATTTTTAACCAATCTGACCAACATGTTAAATGAGCTTAATTTGGAGCTGCAAGGAAAAGACAAACCCATGGTCGATATGATCAGCTCAGTTAATGCCTTTAAACGGAAAATGAAACTTCTGTCCTCAAAGCTGCAGCGCCATCATTTTGGGAACTTCCAAAACCTCGCGTCAGATCTGGAGACGCAGCGGAAGGCTTGTGCGCAGTTGAACATTGCACGCTACACGGAGCAGATAGACAGCTGTCTGTCAGTCAGAGTTTCACAGACGCTTTCAAGACTACATTCATGTGCAACCCGTTTAGGGACAATGTTGAGGTTGATTCAGTCACCTCGAAAATTGCAGCGCTGTTTCACCTGAACTCGTCTGAAGTGGAGGATGAGATTCTGAAACTACACACTGACCTTCAGCTGAAGTCCAGGGCTCATGGACAGTTTTGGAACTTACTCACAGGGGAAAAGTACCAAACATGAGGAAATGTACAACCTCCTTGACTGCATTATTTGGCTCTACTTATTTATGTGAGTCAGCCTTTTCCCACATGAAGATTATTAAGTCCAAATACCGTTCCACAATGACTGATCATCATTTGGAGGTCTGCTTGAGGCTGGCTACCAGCAGCTACTGTCCGGACTGTGCAACCCTGGCTGATTCTATTCAGTGCAAGTCCTCAGAGTAAGGTATTGACCAAAAATGTACTGAATTGTAGTGTGCCATACGGGTTCATGCAGTTATACAAGGTACATGAACATATATATTGTGTGTGTATGTATTTGAAGTATACTCAGTATAATATATATATATATATATTTTGCATTTTTAGTGTAGGTAGATCTCTTTGACTGGTCATGTTAAAAGTAGCTTGCAAGTCAAAAAAGTCTGGGCACCCCGGACAATAAGTATCAGTTACATGTCTTCACTTTCTGGAAGAAGGAAACAAGGGAATCCCTGACAAACACTGTGTATGTGCAGAGTATATTGCAGAGTGCCCCTGTGTGCACAGGAACAGAATAAAAATACACACCTGCACACACTAAACTAACACAAACTCCTCTACACTCACATCACAAAAATGAACATAACTAAAACAACAACAATAAAAGATGTACATAGTTTAGATAACTTTAGGAGTGTTACATGTAATTACGTGTCTGTCATTACACACAGTTTTCCACACTGACACCTCTTTATTCAGTTCACTTCTCTGTCCATCACTGCTATTCATTTCTGCTTTTAGTAAAGATTTCTAGCTAATGTGTGTGGTGTAGAAGACTGTTAGTGATCTGCTATGCCAGCCATCAGCCTGCTATTGTAACTGCTCATGTAGCACCTGCTGTAAAAACAGTAAGAACTTGGTATATTTAAACGAGGCTCTTGTGGAACAATCTCACAGCTAATAGATAAGACAGTTCACGCATGACCCTGCTGCTGCATTAAAGTGGATCTATCACAGCGTCTGGATAATGAATGAAGTGTGTATTAGACGTTACCTCACAGTCTCCAGTTTACAGTCTTTATTCTTCAGTTCTGCAGAGAGCAGCTTCACTCCTGAATCCTGAACCCTGTTCTTACTCAGATTCAGCTCCCTCAGGGTGGAGGATTCTGATCTGAGAGCTGTGAGCAGAGCTGAACATCCTTTCTCTGTCAGATTACACTCACTGAGTCTGAAAGCACAATTAATCACACTTAACTGTGGAATTATGGGTAAAAAAATATCCCATTAATATTTAATATGTCTGTGTTTGGTGTGTATTTATTTCTCCTCAAACTACTCATTACTACTGAAAAGATACTGAAAACAAACCATTCATCCTTTACATGTGTAATTAAAGTTTCTAAATTAATAAAGAAATAAAGTCCTTACTGAAGTTTTTCAGGTCTGCAGTGTGGATCCTTCAGTAAAGCAGAGAGTTGCTCTACTCCTGAGTCTCCTATTTTCCCACTCAGATCCAGATCCGTCTGCAGTATCGGGTTTATACCCAGAACTTCACTCAGATGATCACAAGCTTTCTGTGCATCAGGACTTTTCAGCAACCTGTAGAGAGAGAAAGTGGTGGAAATAGTCTAACACTACTCCTAAACATTAGTACACTTACTTCAGCACTTTTCTTACTTAAAATATCTTACTTCAGTTTATAATTGGAATTAATATTGGAATAAAATGAAGTAATTAAAACATTAAAAGTCCATGTAAGCGTGTACGTGTGTAGTGCACTTGGGGCAGTGGAGGATTAGAAGAAAAGAATTGTACTGTATGTAATGTACACGTGACAAAGTGTTTGTTCTTCAGAGATATGTACTGATCAGATATACAGTGGTGTAAACAGTGAAACTGAAGCAGTCTGACCAGTGTTACTAATCAACAGAAATTACTCACAATTTAAGGCTGGTTTTTACAAATACTGGGAAAAAACTCACCTCAGTGTGTCCAGTTTAAATTTTGGATCATTTATTAAATTCCTGAGATGCTCCATTCCTGAGTCTCCAGGGTCGTTCCCTCTGAGGTCCAGCTCTTTCAGGTGTGATGAGGGGTTTGATTTCAGAGCTTCAGCCAGAGCAGCGTATCCTTCCTGTTTAATATTACAGTCTGAAAGTCTGGAGAAAGAGGAGAAATGTTTAGTTTAAAAACAGTAACATGGGCTCCTGTGTGGTGCAACAGGAAAAGTGCTCGCCCTAACATCACGAGACTGAGAGATGAATCTCTGTAATGCCACTACAGCTGCAACAACTAATCGATCAAATCAATAATAATATATTATGAAAATCATTGTCAGAGCATCTCATTATCAATTAGTTGGTCTACACGCAGCACGGGGAATGTTTACTCATTACTTCTGTTCAGAAAACACGCCCCAGAAAGTAAATACCAAAGTTGTGTCCCAAATGACGTACTATTCACTTCCACTCTGCATGGAGTACTCTACAGTCTAGTCTGTGGATTTTAGAAAGATAATATCATCTTAAATGGAACACTAGCAGGTTTTTAACCAGAAGTATAAACCACTTCCTAATGAACGGCGCTTGACGTCACATGCACGTAATGCGACGACGCTAGCTTTACCCTCAGAGTCACCGACACTGATCTTCTTCGGTTTACTTTCTGTGAGCGTTACCTTTTATCCCCAAACCTCAGTCACCTACAGACGGAGGAGAAATCACCACATGACTGAGAAAGAAAGTGTGTGACTTGTAAGTCCTCTAAGGCAGCGGTCCCCAACCCCCGGTCCGCGGACCAGTACCAGTCCGTGGGTCATTTGGTACCGGGCCGCACAGAAAGAATAAATAACTTACTTTAAAGCGGCGTTTCTGCAGCACGGAAGCATGACAGTGATGCGTTCATGAGTTGCTTAAAAGGTTTCATTTAATTCCAGTTGATTGTCATTATGTGCTGTATTTGCATGCTTGCAGTGTCACTTCTGTTGTTTATTATAATGGAAGTGATATGTTAGTAATGAGGTGATACAGAGTGTAGCGCGAGTAAGATGCGTAATGTCTAATGAAAACATAATAATCAAAAGTAAAATAATATGTCTAAAGGCAGCGAGTAACAGAAACCACAAGGTGCAGTGAAAGAGAGTATTTATGATTCATTTAGGACTGGAGTTTAATTCAGTGCTTTTGGTGCATCCATAAATAAATAAATATATAATACATATGCATTTTTTTTTTAAGGATTCACAAAAATCACTGAATTAAACTACAGTCCTAAATTAATAATATATATGGTGTGTGTGTGTGTGTGTGTGTGTGTGTGTGTTGGGTTCTTTTCTGTTTTGGACAAACAGTTTTGTAAAGCTTTAGTCTGAATTTATATTTGTAACACTGTTTGTGAATTTTATTTTAAATAAACAAAAAAAAAAGGCACTGAAAGTCTGCCCCTCCCCCATCTGATTAATCGAGCAAATAATCGGCCAACTAATCGATTCTGAAAATAATAGTTAATTGCAACCCTAAATGCCACAGTCATCTGTGGACGTGAGCCAAAGGAACAAAACTAGCCATGCTCTCTGCAGATACATTTTTATAGTTCATGCACTTAGCACTGACCCCCATCATATTCTGTTTTTCCTGCTGTGAGTTTCTTGTTATTAATGTTGGCAGCTCTACAACAAGTAATGCTAGAGATGTTGTATAATGTACAAACATTCTCTCTCTCTCAATAGGAGAGATGAACTGACCTCAGTTTCTCCAGGATACAGTTTGGACTCTTCAGTCCAGCACAAAGCAGCTTCACTCCTGAGTCCTCCAGAGGATTACTGCTCAGATCCACCTCAGTCAGCTTGGAGGATTCTGAGCTGAGAACTGTGTGTAAAGCCGAGCAGCTTTCCTCTGTCAGGTTACACTCACTGAGCCTGAAAGGAGAAAATGTCATATCACAAAATGTATCAGATGTTGGTATCGGTACCAGTATCAGTAACAACGCACCCCTATTTAGGATGAATAAATTATAAAGAGTAGTTAGGCGTATTGCTGTGAAATCCACTCAGATCAGCTCCTCTCATTCCTAAACACTGAGTTTAATAGAGAAACAGCTTTTACTTACAGAACTCTTGTGGCTTCCCGGACGACTGGTAGCAGTCTCTGAAAGCATTCATCTGACTTTATGAACTTCTGTAGCTCAAACACTTCCAGATCCTCCTCTGATGTCAGCAACACAAATACCAGAGCAGACCACTGAGCAGGTGAGAGTTCAGCTTCAGAGAGACATCCTGAGCTCATGTAGCTTTGGATCTCTTTCACTAGTGAATCATCATGTAACTCGTTCAGACAGTAGAACAGATTGATGGATCTCTCTGGAGATGGATTGTGTTCAAACTTGGACTTGATGTACTCAACTATGTCCTTTTGGCAGTTAGAGCTGTTTCCTTTGTGTGTCAGCAGACCTCGAATAAGCTTCTGATTAGACTCCACTGAGAGACCCAGAAGGAAGCGGAGGAAAAGGTCCAAGTGTCCGTTGTCACTCTGTAAGGCCTGATCCACTGCACTCTTGAGGAATTCAGACATTTCTGATATGTTGAGAAGACCAGAAAGATCAGTGGTTTGTTCTTTTGTTGGGTTTTTGTCAAGGAAGGAGAGAAATACATATAATGCAGCCAAAAACTCCTGAACACTCAGATGCACAAAGCTGAACATCTTCCCCAGGTGGAGTCCAGATTCTGTTCTGAAGATTTGGGTACACACTCCTGAGTACACTGCCACTTCTCTGACATCAATGCCACACTCTTTCAGGTCTTCCTCATAGAACATCAGGTTTCCGCTCTCCAGCTGTTGGAAAGCCAGTTTTCCCAGTGCCAGGATACTCTCTCTGGTCTGGGGAAGATCAAGGTCACACTTCTGATGGTACTTTTGGTCCTTGTGTTTGATCTGAAAGATCAGGAAGTGTGTGAACATTTGAGTCAGAGTCTTGGGGATCTCTCCAATCTTTGCTTCACCCAACATTCTCTCTAGAACAGTGGCTGAGATCCAGCAGAAGACTGGGATGTGGCACATGATGTAGAGGCTTCTGGAAGACTTCATGTGTGAGATGATTTTATTGGACAGGCTCTGATCACTGATTCTCTTCCTGAAGTACTCCTCTTTCTGAGGATCACTGAACCCTCGTACCTCTGTCACCTGGGCTACACACTCAGGAGGGATCTGATTGGCTGCTGCTGGTCGAGTGGTTATCCAAAGGTGAGCAGAGGGAAACAGATTCCCCTTGATGAGGTTTGTCAGCAGAACATCCACTGAGACTGACTCTGTCACATCACACAACATCTCATTCTTCTGGAAATTTAGAGGAAGTCGACACTCATCCAGACCATCAAAGATGAACAGGACTTTGTAGGTATCACTGTCTATTACTCCCAAGTCCTTAATTTCAGGGAAAAACTGATGAAGAAGGCTCATCAGACTGAAGGTCCCCTGCTTCATCAAATTCAGCTCTCTAAAGGGAAGTGGAAACATGAAGGTGACGTCCTGATTCTCTTTCCCTTCAGCCCAGTCCAGAATGAACTTCTGCACAGAGACTGTTTTTCCAATTCCAGCTACTCCTTTAGTCAGCACACTTCTGATGGACTTGTCTTTAAAGAGCTCATTACATTTGATGGGTTTCTCCTCTGCTGCTGGTCTCCTGACGCCTGTCTCAATGTGTCTCACTTCATGTTCTTTGTTGGACGTCCCTCCCCACCCTCTGCGTACGAGAGCTCTGTGTAGATCTGATCCAGAAGTGTTGATGTCCCATGCTGTGAGATTCCTTCATTAATTCTTTTACATTTATCTAGAAGTCTGGATTTGAGCTTCTGCTGATACACAGAGGCCAGCTCTAACAAACAGGAAAAATGTGATGGTCATTATTGTAATGTATGGATACTATCCACAGTGTGAAGATCAATATTAGTCAAAAACTGGAATTCATTCCTAATAAATACATAAATATGATGTAAAAGAACCAAAACATTAGGATTATATCTGGGTCATTTATTTGTTTAAAAAACTGTATTCGTTAGGATAAAAATCAGTATGAAAATATAGACCAGTGGCCCAGTGTGTTATTTAAAGTGATAGAATATTGTAATAATCTAAACCTCTTACTGATCTGCAGTGTGTGAGCGAGATCTTTCTGCTTCATGTTCTTCAGGATGTGCAGTGTGATCTTCAGCACACCCGCTCTGAAACAGTGCAGATCCTCCTCCTTCTCCTCCTCCTCAGAGCATGCTGGGAAATCAGCACTCAGGAGCTTCTTGAACCTGTTCAGCTCATTCTTCAACAGAGTGATGACTTTGTTCTCCAGCTCCTAATGAAAAAAATATAATAAAATAATGATTTTTAATAATGTGATTTTATACTACTGTGCCGTTGAATTCTGGATTGTGATTGGTCAGAAGGTGTTTTCTATAACACAAATTTTCTAACAGTAGCTCTGACAGTAGAGCAGCTGCAAATTACAGGTTATCCTAATGTGTTATCGTTTCTATAGTAACAGCTCATTCACAGGGAATCGTACAGTGAATTTTCTACATAAACATATTGAAATGTGTGTAGTTGTTGATATGGTGAAGTTTTCTGTGAGGAGATGTTTATTTAGCATTTATGGAAGGAGCTTCATCATTAATGCTTTGTTACGGTCAGACGAAACGCTGTGACTAAGTTTTCCTACATGGGAAAGTCTCCAGCAAACATGAGTTTACACTTTGAAGTAGAAATCAATAAATTCCAACAGGTTGAAATTCTCTGATTACTCATAAAATTTTACATTTATTTTAAAATTATTATAAATTTAAAGTGTATATTCTGAATTTATATTTATTTATATTATATATATATATATATATATGTATGAATTTATTATATATTTCTGTAAAGCTGCTTTATGACTATGTCCATTGTTAAAAGTGCTTTACAAATAAAATGGAATTTAATTTAATAAAAGTTTGGAAAACTATCAATGATTTTAATCTACTTTTTAATAAAAAAAAAAAGGCACCATGAATAAATTATCGAATTAATAAATGAAGGAAAGTGAATATGCCTAATGTATTATTTAACTTTTCCACTGTTACACACACACACACACAAATACACACACCTTGAATATGAACTCCACTGAATTTGTGCAGATGATTTTTGACTTCTGTTTTGGGGTTCTGTGAATAAACAAACATTGCTTTACATTAAAAGCACCACACTTCTACAGCTCGGATTCACTCAGTAATAATTCTTACTGTTCGGTCAGATTTCTTTGCTCATTCGTTGTGATGCTGCACTGATCTAGTTTTAGGTCAGTTTTGTAGAGTATCATGGCAAAACTAGGATCCCATGGTTCTCATGGTTCCTTTAAAAGTGTTCATTTTGTTTGATGGTTTGGACTGTTGCACAGAGACATGACTTTATGCATTGTGCTGCTACCAACTGCATATATGTAAGCATGTATGTATATACAGTATATATACACACAAACAACAACAACTCCACACTTGGGATTCATTTCTAAAGATGTATACAAGGATGAAAGAATGATGGAGGATTACATTTCCACAGAGGATGTTTGCTATTCATGAAAATAATAGGTACTTTTTACATGACGTCAGGCAACTCCCGTTCTGACTCAAAGCAGTGAATGTTTACTTCCACCACCATAGTAGAATGCTAGTGCCACCAGCATGGAGGTCACCCAGTCCAATGTACATCTGTCTCAATTATGGCTAGATGATGTACAACGACTTGCACAGAAATGTTCGCTTACGATACATTTCAAACTTACTAAGGCCACAAATTCTTCATTGAGCAGTACCTGCTTGATTAGGAATGTAATATACTGCTCAAAAAAAATAAAGGGAACACTTAAACAGCACAATGTAACAAGTGTTCCCTTTATTTTTTTTTTGAGCAGTATAGTTTTTGCCTTTTCTAGCCCTTATGTTAGCAAAATTGCAAAGATAATGGTAGTTTATATTATCAGTCTGTTAGCTTTCTGTTTTGTAAATAGAAAGTCTTTATGCCATCCCATAGACACTAATGCACCCAATACCATCAGAGATGCAATCTTTTGAACTGAGCGCCGATAAAAATCCGGATGGTCCCTCTCCTCTTTAGTTTAGAGGACATGGCGTCCATGGTTTCCAAAAGGAATTTCACATTTGGATTCGTCCGACCACAAAACAGTTTCTTACTTCACCGCAGTCCATTTTAAATAATCTCTGGCCCAGAGAAGACGGCAGCGTTTCTGGATCATGTTCACATATAGCTTCTTCTTTGCATGATAGAGCTTTAACCAGCATTTGTAGATGGCATGGTGAGCTGTGTTCACAGACAGTGAGCTCTGGAGGTGTTTGAGCCCATGCAGTAATTTCCATTACAGAATCAGGCCTGTTTTTAATGCAGTGCTGCCTGAGGGCCCGAAGATCACGGGCATGCAGAATTGATTTTCACCCTTGTCCCTTGCGCAGAGATTTCTCCAGATTCTCAGAATGTTTTGATGATATTATGTACTGTAGATGATGAGATGTTCATAATCTTCACAATTTTACGTTGAGGAACATTATTCTGAAATTGTTCCACAAATTTTAGAGGCAGTTTTCCGCAGATTGTTGACCCTCTCTCCCATCTTTACTTCTGAAAGACTCCACCTCGCTAAGATCCTCTTTTTATACCCAATCATCTTACTGACCTGTTTCCAATTAACCTCCAGCTGTTTCTTTTTACACTTAATTTTCCAGCCCTTTGTTACCCTGACCCAACTTTGAGACATGTTGCAGCCATCAAATTCAAAATTACTTTTTTTGTTGTTTTTTACTTAAAATGGTACATTTCTTCAGTTTAAACATTTGATGTGTTTTCTATGTTCTACTGTGAATAAAATATGGGTTTACGAGATTTGCAAATCATCATTGCATTCTGTTTTTATTTAGAAGAAGTTCAGTGACTTCCTGTTTCACAGGGGTATAGATATGAGGTAACACACAGGCCTTAATAACTATGTGTAAGAGCGAGGAATATAGCTGTGATGTGCGGCAAAAAGTTGGAAGTGTCTATAAGAAACTAGCAGAAGCATTGAAAATGCTCATTTCCACCATCAGGGTAATAATTAAGAAGTTCCAGTCAACTGGAAATGTTATGAATCAACCTGGAATTGGACGTGTGTCTATATCGTCTCAACACACTGTGAAGAGGACCGTTCAAGTGGACAAAACATCTCCAAGGATCACAGCTGGGGAATTGCAGATGTTAGTTCCGTCTTGGGGTCAGAAAGTCTCCAAAACTACAATCTGAAGTCACCTCCATCACCACAAGTTGTTTGGAAGGGTTTCAAGAAAAAAGCCTCTACTCTCATCCAGAAACAAACTCGAGCGTCTTCAGTGTGCCAGACACTATTGGAACTTCAGATGGGATCAGGTTCTATGGTCAGATGAAACCACAATATAGCTTTTTGGTAATAAACACCAGAGATGGGTTTGGAGCACACAGAGAGGTAGCCATATGGAAAAGTCCCTCATGACCACGGTTAAATATGCAGGTGGATCTTTAATGCGTTGGGACTGTTTTTCTGCCAGAGGACCTGGACATTTTGTTAGGATACATGGCATCATGGTCTCTATCAAATATCAACAGATATTAAATGAACACCTGACTGCCTCTGCCAGAAAGCTTCAAATGGGCCGTGGTTGGATCTTCCAGCAGGAAATTGATCCAAATCATACATCAAAATCAACACAAAAATGGTTTACTGACCACAACATCAAGGTCCTGCCATGACCATCCCAGTCCCCTGACCTGAACCCCATAGAAAACATGTAGAGTGAACTGAAGAGGAGAGTCCACCAGCATGGACCTCGAAATGTGAAGGATCTGGAAAGATCCTATATGGAGGAACGGTCTCAGATCCCTCGCCATGTATTCTCCAACCTCATCAGGCGTTATAGAAGACTCAGAGGTATTATCTTGGCAAAGTGAGGTAACACAACGTATACTAAAAGGGTGCCAGTAATTGTTGCACACCTATATTTAACAAATATATTTTTATAAAGCTGTTTTTTTTAATTGTTTGATATCCATGAGAGCAGAGTGTTTTTGTGAATTTTTTTTTAAACAAAATATCAACAGGTAAAACAATAAAGACAATTTTCACAGCATTATTTGCTCATATTTACCAAGGGTGCCAATATTAATGAAGAGCACTGTATTCCCACTTAAGGTGATTTGATTCAGTACTGTGTAGTAAAGAGATCAGCAGAGATTTGTAAATGCTAACAAGGCTTTACACATAATTATTAGCAATAGAATCACTTATGTATTCACTTGTTTAATAATAGAATCACTTATTATTACAAACCACAGATCAGCTGCAAGACATTATTGAATTAAAAATTCAGTACAAAATTGGACTTTCCATGGTGCTAAAAATTAGCAGGAGTATAGTGATTAAGAGGAAGAGATAATACCTTTCTTCAGAGTCGGTTTTATCATTAAAGTAGATAGAGAGTGTCTTTGACTGGTCACTCTTATAGGACACACAGCTGGATGAAGGAGAATTTGACCTTTTCCCAGTTCCACTAAAGAGTAGAGAGAAATGTCATTTAGCAAGTTAATCTTCTAAAGTCTCACAATTAAAATACATTCAGAATCTTTTACACTGTTAGAAATACATTTATATGGCCAAAAGTATGTGGACTCCTGCCATCACACTCATGTGTGGTTCTTTTCCAAACTGTTGTTACAAAGTTGGAAGCACACAATTATATTGAGCAACTGTACACTGCACCTCTCCTTCTACACCAACTCTACTAGAGCACTGACTTAATTTAAACTCAGGGTTGCCAGATATCACTGGAAAATTCAACTCCAGTTTCCATGTTCTGATTTAATCCCTCAACACTGTATTGGGGAAACCGATCTAAAAGGAACAACTGATAAAATAATCCAAAAGTCTATGTGAAAATCGTATTGGGTTTTTGTCGAGGGAACCGGTGTGATGAAAACTTCCGGGTTTTGGTACAAAATGACGTCATCCCCTGCACCGCTCTATTGGATGATTTGGCTGCGTCTCTCCTCCCGTAAACACTGTTATTGACTTTTCTACATTCGCCTGATTTGTTTTCATTTGGTTGAACAGTTATATTTGATGCACATTTTCATTTGGTTGATGGCATTTTTATTTTTACTTATCCTATATTTTGGGTACAATTTGATTGATATTTTGCTTCTACGAGATGATTCACTTTAAGGATCAGTCTAATTGTCACGATTGTGCTAGCAAAGGGCGGTGAGGCGACAATGTGCACGAGCGGCTTCAGAGTATGGCATGGCATAATTGAATGTTTGTGCCATGCCATAGTTGACTGTTTGTGCCATGCCATAGTTGTGCATTCATGTCATGCCATAGTTGAGTGTTCATGCCATGCCTAAGTTAGATGAGTGTTTCCAACCATAGTTTAAGGAGTGTTTATTCCTTAACTAAGTCATAAACACTTGACACAGTGGTAGTGTCCATGCGCATCAAAAGCACGTGTGCGCTCTGAAGCCGCTCATGCACATTGTCGCCTCAGTGCCCTCTGCTGGCACGATCGTGACACTAATTTGATGCAAAGATGTGTACGTTAGTAGGAATGTAGCACAACATGGAAAGCAGCGGTCTGTTTATTTAAATGTGAAAGTGCAATTAAAATGTTGTCCCTAAAATAATCATTATAAATAATTGAGATCTCATTGAGATATTGTTCAAAATAATCGGGATTATCATTTTAACCATAATCGTGCAGCCCAAACATGACAATTAAAAATTAGCAGGAGTATAGTGATTAAGAGGAAGAGATAATACCTTTCTTCAGAGTCGGTTTTATCATTAAAGTAGATAGAGAGTGTCTTTGACTGGTCACTCTTAAAGGACACACAGCTGGATGAAGGAGAATTTGGCCTTTTCCCAGTTCCACTAAAGAGTAGAGAGAAATGTCAGTTAGCAAGTTTATCTCCTAAACATACATTTATATGGCCAAAAGTATGTGGACACCTGCCATCACACCCATGTGTGGTTCTTTTCCAAACTGTTGTTACAAAGTTGAAAGCACACAATTATATTGAATGTCTTTGCATGCTGTAGCATTACTATTCCCTTTCACTGGAACTAAGAGACCTCAACCTGTTCCAGCATGACAATGCCCCTTTGCAGAAAGTGAGCTCCATATGCCAAGATTGGAGTGGAAGAACTCGGGAGTCCTGCCCAGAGCACTGACCTCAACCCCACTGAACGTCTTTGGGATGAACCGGAACACTGACTGCACCGCATTGCTCAATATCAGTGCCTGACATCACTAATGCTCTCGTGGTTGAATGGAAAAAACCCCACAGCCAACAAGATCTTTTGGCTGCTCCTGTTAGAGATCACCACAGCGGATCACCTTCCATAGTCTGCATATTCATTTGGCACAGGTTTTAAACGGATGATGTTCTCCCCAATTATCCAGGCTTGGGACCAGCACAGAGAGTGGTGAGAGTGCCGCATGCTAGCCACTAGTCCTACAGGGCACCCAGACAAATCTGCATAGCCACGTTCCAAATCTAGAGAGTGGCTTTGACTGGTCACTCTTAAAGGACAAACAGCTCGATACAGGAGAATCTGGCCTTTTCCCAGTTTCACTAAAGAGTAGAGAGAAATGTCTCTTAGCAATTGTATCTCTTAAAGTATTGAACTACACTGGTTCCACTGGAGAACAGAGAGAATATTGTTTTAACAGATTCATGTAGTATAATCTCAGGATGCCCTCTAAAAACCTCTGGAAAAAATTGAATAGGAAATAAAAAATTTGTTTTAGATCTTTTTGTATCTTTCACTTGGTGCTGTGAGAGAACAAATAAGCAATCTGGGTCTTTGTACGGATTACTCAAAAAATGTGTTCCGATCTTCAAGTCATAGTTATTGACAATATATCACAATTTGACTAAACTATTAAAGCACATACAATAGTGGTTTCCATGTCCTTATTGAAGAACACTGAGTAATCACAGTGCAGGCTGGAAACAGGAAGTGAACTCTGTTCTTACACCCTCTCCAAAAGTTAACTGGAGTCAGGTGGAGTCTCTTCAATTAAGGAGAAGAGATTGGAAGTGGGGGTTGCACAGGTGCTTTGCCTTTTAAATAAATACACAGAAATCCTGGTTAAAGTCTGACAAATCTGTTCTACTCAGTGACTATGTTTACATGCACAACAAATTCAGTTTAAGGTCTATATTTGGGTTGCGGTCATATTCCAAATACAATGTTCCCATGCATACAGGCATTGGAATATATCTGTAAACATGACTGTTGTGAATGATCCTGAGTTGCCATTCCTAGATACCGAGACTGCAGCTAAGCATTTGTTGCACCCAAGTCCTTGAAGACTGAGCATGTGTTCATATCTCCTTTCAATAGATTTTCTGAACAAGTTGTTTACATGCAACAAATTTCAGATTAACACAGGCAAATTCCAGGGGTGGGAATCGCACTGCAGCATTTACATGTGTTACTCCACGGCCGGCAGATGGCACTGCGGCGCAGCTTCTGACTGTACACGTGACTCAGGTTTTGGTTCATTCACTTCCTGCTTAGACATTGGCTTATGTGCGAGGATGTAGCTTGATTTGAGCCATGTGTCTGTGTTTAGTTTAATTATATAGGCTATTTAAACCCCTCGTGTGGCTGCACACCTCGCGTAGTATTATCGGTAACTTTCGTAGTGGTTAGGGCGTATAGCAATAGCTCCAGCGCCGTGTGTTACTGCAGTAACTAATGCGTGTAGGATGCTAGCAGTCTCATGTCCCTTTTCTGTTCTCGAGTAATGCCTAGACTCTAGTCCCATGTTTGACCCAGAAAGTCCAGTTCAACATAGACCGCGTTTCTTGTGTTTGTTTATGAATAAAGACAGCGCTCCAGCACTTACGTCCTGCCAACTGTCCTGTGTATTGTTACAACATGACCTAATACTAAATAGAATTGTTACGCTTCTGCCGGTAGATGGCACTGTGGCGTCGACACGCACGCGTGGCTTTAGTTAGCGTGTGCAGGAGACTTTTAGTGTTTGGACATGAGAATTATGTTTTGATTCCCCCTGTGCGCAAGTGTTGGCTGATTTACTCCAGGTGTCTGTGATTTTGGTTTAATTATGTTTATTTAAACCCCTCAGGTTGCTGTGTACTTTATATCGTTTACGTTATGTTGGATGAGTTTGCATGTAGTAGCGAATGCGTGTAGCATGCTGGCGGTCTTGTTTCCATGTCCTGTTTTCGTGTAATGCCTAGACTTTAGTCCCATGTGTAATCTAGCTAGTCCTATTCAGTATAGACCACGTTCCTTGTTTATTGTTTGCTTGATTTATTAATAAAAACATCGCTCCTGCACTTACTTGTTAGTTATAGTCTCGTGTACGTACCTATGTAAAGATCAGACCACATTTTACAAATAACCAATCCAAAAACCCTGGTGACTCCATAGCGTTCACAAATGTTTTCTTGTAACTGTACTTCATTTTTTTACTGAATTTTCAATTAATAGAATACTCCAGGAGTGCATCCTGAGAACACTGGACCTAAGGTGGAATACATGCCAGATTATTAGCATGCATTCTATTGATTAACACTAATAATGTAGGCTCTGCAAATAGAATATGATGTTTATAGGAAAAAAGGTCTAACAGAAACTATTCAACTGTATGTACTACACGGTTTTGTCCAGTAGCTGTGCTGTAATGACATGCTGACATACAAGGTCAACATAGTCATCATTATGATTCCATATTTAACTGTCAAAACACAAAATAAACATGTCCCTATGTTGTGACACAGGATTAACCAATCAGGACTACACTCAAACAGAGGAGAAAAAGAAGAGTGGATCTGATCACATAAGATAAATTGTTACTTTCTCCAATTACTAGCACGTTACTTTAATCATTTCTTTGGAAGTGTAATAAAGGTATTCTATGGCAATGTTATTAATAGGGTATGATTGAGTAACAGTTGATACTGCATGGAATGATTAAATAACATTTACATTGTCATAGCTCCTACTGAAATTTCATCAAAGTCATTCCTGGCAAACGCGACAGCCAACACTTGACGTGTTTCTACATTTTTCTTTCTGACTTCACCTGCAGCAGTTAGGCATTGATTTTAATCACTTCAGCACTGTGAGACATGATCCCATTCACGCTGTACAGTAGAGTGTGTGGAATATGTCCAGTCTACTGGTCTGCTGTGAAGATGGAATATCTCAAATGTTATTGCCTGTTTTAGAAATCAGTTAAAAGTTAAATCACAATCCCTTCCCTGACTTCCAGTTTCAATTATTGAATAAATTAATATAATTTCATGGGCTCTTTGAGGACATTCTCCAATAAAGATAAAAAAAAAAAAAAAAAAAAGACAGACCAAGTCATATCCAAACCAGGTCATTCCTCTCACCACCACCAGAGGTCTCTGTTTCACCTCTCGCCTTTTCAGTTGTTAGTTCTTCTTACATTTACTCATTTACTACATATTTTTTTATAACTCATCATAACTGGTCTTGGTTCTGTTGGAATTTCTTCCTTTTTTTTCAGTTGACCTCTTCTTTTTTTTTTGTTCAAACATATTTTTGGTTTTGTTTAAACACACATATGAACCTAAACTGAAAGGTGACAACTGTCATATCATAGCAAACCAGTGACTCCATTTCGCAGGCTGCACCACCAGCTACAACATTGACCAAAGAGGTCTACACTTTCCACACACACACGTGTGTGTACATATTCACCTTCTCCGGAGTTCTAATCACACCTGTTACCAATCTCATACACACTCACTCCACAGCATATAGAGACTGTTAGAACAAAATGTCTTTGAGAAGTATATGCTTAGTTGCTATTGTTTCTCTCATGACTCCAAACCCCTGCAGTGTCAGTTGCACTGGTTGATGCAATGGTTGATTCTACTAGTACACCAATATTCACGCTTGGATCATTTTCATTGTAATGACGGCATAATAACGTAATCACGTCGTGACATCATCAAACTTCCGGGTCCTTTACACTGTAAAGCCACTGTATCGGCCTTACGGGGATTTGGCATAGACAACCAAGCCAGTATATCTTCCTTACGGGAATAGGTCAAAGACGGGCAAGCCGGTTTTTCGGCCATACGGGTTACGAGGGTTAAACTTTATAACCTGCACTTGCTTCTGTCCGCGCCTCCCTTACGTGAGAGGCACCCTCAAATGTGAAACATTTATTCTTTCAAATTAGGCACTGTGTCTCCCACTTATTCGCTGATTTTCCCTCCTTACCTACAAAGTGTGCATGGGAAGAGGTGTTCAAGCTGAATCCTCATAAAAGGGGCATTATTTCACAGATATATGCAACGATCTGGTCTCAGGATGATTCTTACAATATCAAAACTGTAAGTGCTTGGGAAGAGGAATTGGGCCTGGAGCTTGAGGATGATTACTGGGGCAGAGCGTTAGATAATATACGGACCACCACGTCCTGTGCTAGACTTAGTTTTATACAATTTAAAGTGGTCCATAGAGCTCACCTCTCTAGTAGATTGTCTAAAATATATCCCAATGTCCCTGACATGTGTGAGAAATGCAAAATTTCACCCTGTAACCTGAGTCATATGTTTACACTCCGTCCCAAACTACAGACCTTTTGGAACTCTTTTTTCAGGACTATGTCCGACATTCTTAAAATTAAATTGGATCTTTGTCCTTTAATCGCCATCTTTGGTGTTTGGTCTCAGTGTCAGCCTCTGAACCATAAACAAGCGAGTGTTGTGGCCTTTGCATCGTTGCTTGCTCTGCGTAGAATATTGTTGTCTTGGACCTCTCCACAACCCCCCTCTATATCAGTCTGGCTTAGCGATTTAATGCTCTTTTTGAAGCTGGAAAAAATCAAGTACAACATCAGAGATAGGGGTGACTCATTTTTGGGAAAATGGCAACAATTTATTATCTATTTCAATGATGCGCACACCCTGGAGGTAGATTGAGGAGAGGTAGACGGTGAACACTAACCATCTTACCCCCCATATTTTATTTTTTTATTATTATTATTGTTATTATTATTATTTATTGGTTTATTTTTTATTTATTTATTTATTTACCCCCCCCTTTGTTTTCTTTTGGTTTTGGCTGTGGTTGATTTGTAGGGGTTGCTGGGTGGGGTGTTCTGTGTTATGATGTTAAAAATACAAATTTCCAATAAAAATTCTATGAT
Source organism: Ameiurus melas (assembly GCA_012411365.1). Lineage (NCBI taxonomy): Eukaryota > Metazoa > Chordata > Actinopteri > Siluriformes > Ictaluridae > Ameiurus > Ameiurus melas. The sequence continues at coordinate 2,210,121 of CM022777.1, forward strand.
AAAAAAAAAAGTGAAACATTTAAACATTCCATCTCACCAATAGTTTTCAAACTTTCTCTGATTTCTTAACTAGAGACTTATTCTGTGGTGTCTCACAAGAATGGGGACACGCAATTAAAATTATATATAAAGTTTGTATATGTAAATGCCCTCTTTATTTAGAGCAGTCAATTGTACTGTGAATAAAGTGTCTGGAGACTGAGATATTATATCACATTTTTGTACATTCTAAATACTTGCCTTTTAAACTTTCCCTGCTCGTCTTGATTCATTTCAGAGGCTCTGTTTTCCTCAGACTCCGCTGACATTATTTCAGAAAGTCAAATGTCTTTTAGCATGAACATAGCTTCATCCTGGTGAGAAAAGAAAAGGGGAATATGAAATTACATTTCTGATATTTACAGTCATTTTATGTGGCTGTAAATTTAATTTACTTTAAATCCTTTAAAGTAATGTAAAGCATCATGTAAATACTGACGCTTACTTCTCTCTTCAACAGCTTCCACTTCAGTGACATGGGAGCTTAATAAATTAAATATGGGAGTTTCAATAAATGAAACTTCTATCAAGCTATATTGTTACCACCAAACAGTAACCTGGAATCTTTCCTTATAATCAAAAACCTTGAGGAATCAGCTACTGATGACAGAAACCCACTAACACAATTTACAATTATTAATAACTAACATTAAATCAACATGTTTAATTAATCTAATCTAATTAACAGAAAATCACATCAGATCATGTAATTTGATATAATTTATGTATGTACCAGGAAATTTCCCCAGTGTGGGATCAATAAAGTTTTTAACTATCTCTCGGTTTTTAATAGGAGAAACGTAGAGTTGAATATTTTGCATGAAAAACAATTTGAACACTGGAGCATCTCTTCACTATACTACACATTTCACTATGTAGGTAGGTAGGTAATGTAAAGAATATGAGTATGTATAAATAACATAATGCTAAAACATTTTTAGAGTATATATAAAGAGTGTGGGCTGCACAATTGGTGTAAAATATCGGGAAATTCTTCGCTCTAAATGTCATACAGTTCTTTATAGAAATCAACTGAAATTAAAAGATACTTGGGGATTAAAAAGCATCGATTTATGAAGACAACAAAGTTGTAGCTGATTTTTGACATATTGACCACCTCAGTCATGATCACGAACTGTTTAGAGGCCTTCAACTTTTCAGTCTAAAATGGCGTGTGTGTGTGTGTGTGTGTGTGTGTGTGTGTGTGTGTGTGTGTATGTGTGGTGTGTGTGTGCTATATCTAATGAGGAAGTGAGTGGCCTTGTGTTTATTTCTGCTTATTGTGTGTGTTAGAGATAAAGAAGAGTGAGTGGAAATATGTCATGAATTGTTATAATGAATATGAATATGATTCCCTCTTTAATAAATAACAGCTGTAAACTTTACACACTGTGTGTAAGAAACCCAGCAGGACACACAGGTCTGTTAACTTCCCTCAGGTTAAGTTACTGCGTCACACCGCGTTATTCAATAAAGATTAAAGTCAACTGTGGAAGTGAACACAGAAATCTTCTTCATTTAGTAAATAATCCTAAAACTGACATATTACAGCTTTATATTCATGTACTCACTGCGGTTCTGTTCCAAAGAGCCTCGGGTTTCTCTCCACACAAAAATGACCTGCTTTCACTTTCACTTTTGAGTCATTTCCGGTGGAGAAAAGGCGGAGTTTCAACTACAACTTCTTACAGTGTAACATCTCTCTCTCTCTCTCTCTCTCTCTCTCTCTCTCTCTCTCTCTCTCTCTTACAGTGTAATATCTCTCTCTCTCTCTCTCTCTCTCTCTTACAGTGTAACATCTCTCTCTATCTTTATCTCTCTCTCTCTTACAGTGTAACATCTCTCTCTCTCTCTCTCTCTCTCTCTCTCTCTCTCTCTCTCTCTCTTTTACAGTGTAACATCGCTCTCTCTCTCACTCTCTCTCTCTTTCTCAGCACAGTCTCTCTCTCTCTCTGGGAAAGCTGGCATTCCAGCAGCTGGAGATCTTCTACGAGGAGGACATCATTGAGTGTGGAATTGATGTCCAAGAGGCCACGGTGTATACAGGAGTTTGTACTCAGATCTTTATCGAGGAAGTCATTTCACATCTGAGGAAGGTGTACAGCTTTGTGCATCTGAGTGTTCAGGAGCATCTTGCTGCTGTGTATGCATTGCTCTCATGTATCAACGGAAATCTCTCAAAACAACAAACACCTGGAATCTTCGGCCTCTCCAGCAAGGCAACACTGTTAGACCTTCTAAAGGCAGCAGTAGACAAGGCCATACAGAATAAGAATCTGGACACCTGGACCTTTTCCTCTGCTTCCTTACGGGTCTCTCACTGGAGTCCAGTTCAGTTCTCTTACAAGACCAACTGACTGAGAAGCCATCAGCATGCAGATCCATCAATCTGTTCCATTGTCTGAATGAACTGAATGACCAGTCTCTGGTACAGGAAGTCCAAACCTTTTTGAGTAAAACAGCAGATCATTGCGTCCATGTAGTAAGACTTTCTCCAGTTCGTTGGTCAGCTCTGGGTTTTCTGTTGTTGAACTCAGAAGAGGCGCTGGAAGAGTTCAACCTACAGAAATATGCAACATCAGATGAGTGTTTAAACAACCTGCACCCAGTTGTCACAATGTCCAGAAAAGCTCTGTAAGTTTCTCCTGAGTTTTTAAATGATTTTAGTTCATGTATGAATCTGTTCGCACCAGTGACATTGAACCTACTACTTATAACTTATAACTCAGTAAAGCCATTCAAATATAGTTCATGTAAATGAGTAGTTATATCATACACTTTCTGTCAAAGTGATGATTTATGACCCTCTGTGCTGGTAATTTATGACCCCCTGTCCTTCCCTGATTGACAGGTCGTCGGAGGGTGTTTTTTGGGGGGTGAGAGGGGGTACCCCTTATCGGTCGTATCAGCTAATCAATCTGGCTCCTTTGTGTCTGGACATTGGGGGAGAGGGGGTGTGGGGGGGAATAGCCCCCTTCCAGCAAAACGGGGGTTTATGTTAATGAGTTTGGTTTTTGGGAGCGAGGGATGAGGAAAAAAAAGTGTGCTGTAAAGCAAAAAATGTTTTTAATATGGGGATATGCTTGTGTTACTGTGTGGAGTTATTTCGTTTGTGTAAACACAATGTTAGAAAAGGAATAGGAATAAAATAGGATTAGAATATTTATTTTGTGAAAATGATGAAAACAAATGTTGATTAAGTTTTTTAGGATCCCTGCTTACCTTTGAATAAAAAGTTTAGGAGTTAAAGCAAAGTTTAAAAAGAATGTGTTTAAAAAGAATGGCGGGTATCACACGACTTCTAAACAAAGATCCTTACGAGGAAAAAAGTATTAAAAGAACTGTTTAAAAGAATCCGCATTACCAGGTATCCAAAAACACATAAAACTTTAGGCTGTAAAAAATGGTGAAAAGAGCAGTTTAAAAAGAATAGCGGGCGACTACATGACTTCTAAACAAAGATCCTTACGAGGAAAAAATGTTAAAGTGTCGTTCTAAAAGAATCTCCGTAATGTTTAAACTAGGAGCTAAGTATTTTCCAGAGATGTATTCCATTTGGTGTGTAAAAGCCGTATGAAGTTGAAACGAAACCCAACCTCTCACTCGCTAAACCCCGCCCACACATACGTGTATTAAGACACCCTCTCTCTCTCTCTCTCTCTCTCTCTCTCTAAACACGCCCACACACTGGGGGTTCCAACATGGCCAGTACTTTCTGTCAACTGTCAATCACGGTGGAAGAAGTAGATGTCAATCACGGTCTTCTCGGACCTGACGTTTCTCTAGGCCTGGTTAATTTATGATCCTTTGTTTCTTCCTGACCAAGAGTTTTTTTTTTTTTATGACCAGGGGGGTCGTGGTGTTCCTATTCAGTTTGTTTATGATAATGAGTGTCTGTGGGGGTGTTAATTGTTTACAACACACCCCTACAACAGGTATACCTTATGTTTAAAAAAGTAGGGTCAGTGGTTACGCGAAGTCTCTAAGATCTCGGTTGTGTGACAGAGCGCTGTGAAATTTCAGGCGAATCGTCGATTCTCGTTTTAACTCATCGCTAAAGATTTTTATTTTATTTTGAAGAATACTTCAAAGAGGAGATGGCCGTCTATCGTAACAGTAAGTGTTTTGTTTTATTATTATTGTTGTTGTTATTATTATTATTATTACACATTGTTAAGAATGTTTTTATTTATAAACGAATTTATGGTGTTATTGTGGTGGATAAACCAGGTATCTAACGCTGCAGGTGATGCCGAAATTGTGTCTATCCCGGACATCGTAGACGAAATCAGGTTTCTGAACAAGGCAAGCGGTACGTACGTTGTTATTATTTATAAGTATTCGATGTTACGTATGATGTATTTTGTATATGTATAATGATTTTACTTTATTTTACACAAAGGGTCGGAGCGTAGAAGCCCCGCCGTGAGAGTGGAAAATCCTGTCTTGGGTAGGAAAGGGATAAATAGCTATATGTATGACATGTTTAAGACTGTTTAAGATGTTTTCTCATGTGTTGTGTTCGTTTGTTTTTGCTGTTCAAGGCTTGTCAAACCTTGTAAACAAGATCGGAGCACCCGAGTTCAAAAATAGTGCTGCGCGGTTTTCTGAAGATCGTGCATTAACGCAGCTCCGGAAAGGACAAGCGAAAAACAGTCGCTCAGGTACACAGAGAGGATGGTCGGCGTCTAAACGTAAACGATCAAGATCTCCCCCACGATCGACTGCCGGTATGCATCATGTTTGTTATATGTGTATATATTTATTTTTTAAAGTATGTTTCATCATACTATTGAAACGATACCCTAAGCAAATGTTTTTCCAACAGAGTCAGTTGTGAAGGAACAAAGTGCCACTGAACAAAAAACTATAGACGATTGTTTGGAATGGAATCAGGACTTGCTGGACGCGTGGGATTCATGTGTATTTTCCACGGACCCTGGAGCAGACGTTTATGACGACCTGCCTCCAAACCAAAAACTTTTGTCCGCGGGAATACTGTTGTTATAGACAGTGAAAGAGACCCAGAACTTTTGACCGACCGTCTGGACACTATAGAGAGGAATCAGCGTCTTCAACATGCGTTTATGGACCTATTAAAAAATCAAACCATCGAACATAACCACATCATACGCAAACCAGAAACGCCGGACGTGAAATCCAGAGCCTTAATTACAACCAAAACCTGACGACGGCGTTGTTAAAACAACTTGTACATATTGTTTAAAAACAAGTAACCCGGGTGAGTTGTACATTACGCGTTTATACATCTGCGTGGTGTGTGTGTGTGTGTGTGTGTGTGTTTATTTGTCGGATCGAGCCTGTATTTACGGTGTGTTTTTATTTTACCAGCTTTTGTATCAATTAAAAAATCTTTAAAAATGTCAAAAAGGTGTGGTGAAAATCCATGTAATCTGGGAGCAGCAAATAAATTTAGAAGATTTCACGGCGATGATCTGTTTGATTTTAAACAGCGTTGTTGTACACAGGCATTACAGGGTTTAATTCGGACAATGGAGGATTTGAATAGACAGCAGTCTACCACCGATACTCTTTTGGACTATATAAAATAGCGTTCGATCAATGGTTGAGGCTCAAACAGAAACAACGCCTAATTCGTTTTTAGACAGCGATTCAAACTCGTTGTTAGACAGCGATTCAAACTCGTTGTTAGACAGAGATTCTGATTCGTCGTTAGACAACGATTCAAATTCACAGCAGGTGGGGGGGGGGTTGGGACAGCCGTTCGTTTAATCCATCGGATCCGGAGTTTTGGGTTATCCGAAGACTGCTTGAATCTATCGTAAGAGAAGGAGGGTCTGTTGGTGGTTGTACGGTGTACCGAGACCCCGATTTAACGGATTAGAGATACGGCGTATAAGCAAACGCGTATGATAACAGCACCAGATCTGGCAGCTTACACTATATTCTACAGAACTTAATGTCTGAAATAGTGTCGTTTTCCAGACTGCTGGCCGGCGATGGGGGGTTAATCAACATTACCTTGAGAGGACCTAGTCTACCCTCTGATGTTAATGCGGTCTTGTCACCTGATAACGATTACGATTTGCACATATTCACACAACAACTTGAGAACATTATGCAAAGTAATTCTGACGTTCGGGCTGATGAATGTCTAGATCTGAACGTATCTATAGCTCGCGGTAAACACGGTGGTGCTTATCGAAAGATACGCGATTTAGCTCATAATGAGGTAATTTCCAGAAACAGAATGAACCTGTTTTGCCCCAACAACGTATCTAATAATCTGTATTTTGCGATCTGTCTGGCCCATTTTCTACACCCGCATTATGCGCAAATTTACACGTGGTTAGCCGGCGTGCTGTACAGAAAAACTGCGGGGTATTCGTGTACAACAAAAGATTGGGTTTAATGACATCATACGGTTTGGAGACGTTGTTACATGTTAAAATAGTGGTATTCCACAGAACATGTTCTGGTCTGTTAAACACTTTACGAACGAACGGCGACCCTCATAATAAGACAGTGTTCTTGTATCTACACAACGAACATTATTTCTTGATTAAGAACCTAAAAGCCTTCATTGGTACACCATACGTGTGTACGATTTACCAGGGTTTTACTAGCCGTAGAGATCATTGGTGTAAATACGTTTGCGGCGTATGTAACGCACCTGATTGTCATAAATACACCCGGAAAACGAGGCAATGTCACGATTGTTTGCGGTACTGCAGATCAGCCTACTGTTATAAAGAACATAAACAAATACAGACAGGGCAACAGTACGCTCAGTGTGATGTCACTAAATACTGTCAGAAATGTAATAGGAGATATCACGTCAACGGATCCGCTCCAAAAAAACACGTGTGTCCTGCAGAACACTGTATCCAGTGTAAAGCTGAGTTGGTTAATGACGGAGTACACCAATGTTTCATACAACCGATAAAATTGGAGCCACCTAGCGACAAATACATATACTACGATTTTGAGACACAACACACAGACGGTAAACACGTTGCAAATTTCGTATGCGCGATTACGTTTAAAGTGGAAGAGTTCACAGCGGCTGGTACAGACTGTATAGACCAACTTGTTAAAAAGTTTAGACAGCCTCATTATCAGAACTTCACATGGGTCGCTCACAACGCTTCAGGTTTCGACAATTTTATACTATTGGAATATTTTGCAAAAGCAGGGCTAACACTCCAAATTACTATGCAAGGATGTCGGATCATTTTAATGTATGATAAGACATTCAAGCAACGTTTCATCGATAGTTACTCATTCATCCCTATGCGCCTGTCCAGGACATCCGCTGCGTTAAATCTAACCTGTACTGAGAAAGGTCATTTTCCACATCTGTTCAATAGAATAGAAAATGAAGACTACGTAGGCCCATACCCTGACAAGCATTTCTACGGCTATGAGACAATGTCTGACAAAGAGAGGGCTCTGTTTGATGAGTGGTATGTCACGGTGTCGGGTAAGGTGTTTGATTTAAAAAAAGAGCTCGCCATGTACGGCAAGAACGATGTCGTTTTGCTCCGCGAGGCGTGCATGAAGTACCGTGACGAATTCATACAGTGCACCAAACTCGACCCGTTCAGATATACAACATTAGCAGCGTGCTGTATGGCCGTGTATAAAACCCACTACCTACCAAAAGACACCCTAGCTCTAACCCATAACAATGCATACACAAGTCAGAACAAAACGTACTCAACCGTCTCCATCGAATGGATTGAATATGTCAAAACAACACGCGGCGTGAACATTCGGCATGCTTTAAATCATGGAGAGATGGTGATTGGAAAATACCATCTCGACGGTTATTATGAAAAGGATGGTGTCAAATACGCTTTCGAATTCAACGGATGCATGTGTCACGGTCATGAATGTCGTTATAACCCAAATCACTTACATCCGTTATCAAAAGTGCCCTACGGATTGCTCAGAAGACAGTTCGATGATAAGGTCGAAATTTTGGAAAAGGCGTACGGTCTCGATGTTGAGGTGATGTGGGAATGTACTTGGAATGATGCTAAAAAGACAGATGTCTCTGTAATGGCGTTTATGTCCACTTACACACATCCTGAAAGACTTAAACCGCGCGACGCCCTATTTGGTGGTCGTACTAACGCGTACAAACTGTATCACAAAGCTGACAATGGTGAAAAAATACGATGTCGACTTTACAAGCTTGTACCCCTTTGCGGGCCAAAAATGTTACCCCATAGGGCATCCGCAAATAATCTTCAAGGATTTTGAACCTCTTGAAAATTATTATGGTTTTGTCAGGCCCGCGGTACTACCGCCACGGAAACTACTTCACCCGTCCTTCCCTATAGGACCGGTGGTAAGCTTATGTTTCCGCTTTGTCGTACATGCACCGAACATCAGAATCAGACAGACCCTTGTGGTCATACTGATGTGGAAAGAGCGTATTTCAGGGTGTTGGGTCAGCATAGAGCTGTTGAAAGGTGTGGAAAAGGGCTATGTCGTGTGACGAAGTGGACGAGGTGTGGCATTTTCCACAACGGTCAGATACTTTGTTTTGTGATTATGTTAAAACATTTTTTACAATACAAACAAGAGGCCAGCGGTTTCCCCGCCCACGTCGTGACGAGACGCGGACAAGGAGTCCTACATCTCAGACTACTTTGAGAAAGAGGGGATTAAGATGGACGCCGATAAGATAATTAGCAACCCAGCACGGCGTTCTATTAACAAGCTACTGCTGAACTCTCTTTGGGGTCGTTCTCCATGCGTGAAAACTTGCCGGTGTACAGAGTTAATTTGGCCCGGAAACAATTTACTCAGCACATATTTGGGGACGGGTATATGACGTTAAACACTTTTCCTTCGTTTCAGACAGCGTGGCTCTAATTCAGTGGTGTTATGCGGATGGGAAAGGGGGTCAGACTCGCGACATCAACATCTTTCTCGGGCTTTCACACAGCTCACGCCCGTCTAGAACTTTCGAATTAATGGACAAATTGGGTGACAGGTTACTGTACGCGACACAGACAGTGTGATCTTTACATCTAGAGAGGTGACTGGGATCCACCGTTGGGGCCCTATCTCGGTAATTTAACCGACGAGGTTGGTGCTGGCGATCATATTGTAGAATTTTGCTCGGCGGTCCAAAAGCCACACGGCTACCGCACTGCGAATGGTAAGGTATGCGCGAAAGCAAAGGCGTCACGCTCAACGCTGTAAATTCAAAAGCCATTAGATTAGACACACTGATTGGACTTGTCGATCACTACGTCGTGGGGGCTGATAATAGTCGTCATATACTGGCATACACAGACACCATTGTGCGTAATAAAAACAATTCACCCTACACAACAGGTCAGTTGTTAAAAAGTTTAAGGTTGTGTACAACAAACGCGTGCTGCTCCCAGATTTCACAACGATCCCATATGGCTTCTGACAATCTTTTTGGACATAGGGGTGTGCGAGACACAGAGGGTTTTGATTTCAGATTGCAACACCCTTTTTCATGTGTGATATGCGGCCCTTCAAACTCGGGAAGTCATATTTTGTAAAAATGTTGTTGCAAAATGCTGTACATTTGATTTCTAAAAAATTTAAAATATTGTGTATATTTATGATTGCTGGCAACCGTTGTATGATGAATTGCTGAAAATGTACAAAATAAAGTTTGTTGAAGGATTACCACAGACTCTGAATGATGATGCTCTGTTTCCGGCCGACACGGTTAATTTGTTGATCCTCGATGATCTGATGAAAGAGGCCAGCGGAGCAACGAGGTAGAGAAGGTCTTCCCCAATACGTGCATCATAGAAATCTTAGTGCTATTTATATTGTGCAGAATTTATTTTGCCAAGGGAAATCCGTAGGACCATCAGTTTAAACACAAATTATCTAATGTTGTTTAAAAATCCCGAGACGCTAATCAAGTCAGTGTACTGGGAGAGGGCAGATGTATCCCAGCAACGCAAAATTTTTTATGGAATGTTATCAAGACGCAACCAGCAAACCTTTCGGGTATCTGATGATCGATTATAAAACAAAAACGCCCGAACACTATCGGCTCAGAACGGATTTACTCGCGCCACACCCTGTGGTGTATCTCCACAAAAGAAAATAGCGAGATGTCTGCCAGGCTTTGTAGAAACCGCGCGCTTTTAAAAATATTATTAAAAGCAGCACCCAAACAAAGACGGATTATTTTACAAACTGCAACAGACGAAACTCAATGCGACATTGTGTGAAGTAGCTCTTAATGTTCTCTACAGTAATCTACCTCTCACATCTCAACAACACCAGAAACTCAGAAAAAGGAAAAGCGTCATCAAATCTGTAGCGGATAAGACGGTCGGTGTTAAAAGAAAGAGGCGTTAATAAACCAGCAGGGGGCTTTCTTCTGCCGCTCTTAAGCGTGCCTATTCCTTTCATCTCCAGCCTGATCGCTTCTAGATAACAGAGGGAATGGAGTGCGCGAAGGAAACTGTTTTTAGTCCCGCAGCACCAGTTGGACAAACTAAAGACCGGGACAACACGGAATCTATTCAGCAAATTGTGGAGAACGATCTGGATATAGCTATAAGAAATATTTTGCACCGCTCTGACTTGGACAGTTATGAAAAGCGAAACTGTACAAGCGTTTTCCAGCGCTTTTAACAATCGCTAGACAAGGGGACCGTGAAAACAGCACATTAACATTGACACCCATGCAGACTGAGCATCCTGAAAAGAAAAGCCATCTGCACAACCCGACGTAAACCCCCCGACGATTTAGATAACGTGGTGGATGATATTTTGAAGAATATCCCGCAAAGTGTATAAACGCTGCTACATTTTGGATAAAATGTCTAAAATGAAAGATGTCACATCTTGGGGCGATTCAGGAGAGTTTGTGTTTAACGGTAGAACTATTCCTGGCTCACATATGCTCGATTTAGTTAAAGGCATCACGGCTCGCCAAAAAAGATATCTGATGCCCGAAGACCTGTCGGATGGCTCGAATTTCTAGAGGCTTTTGCCTCTTTAAACATACCATACTCAACGGTTGCCAAACCCCTATGTCAGACAAGCAATTAACTCTTTCAAAAACCAAATCGACTTACGCCTTTACGGCGGTCTAAGAAGCGTAAAAAACACAAAATACCTCCGAGTACGCCGTCGGCACAATCAAATTATTCAGACGGTCCTGTATTTAAATCACCCGTTCTTGACGTCGTCAGTGGTTACGTTTTTAATCTACGAATTTTCTATTGTTTGTGATTTTGTTATTATATGTATTGCCACGTGTGATGTATGTATAACAATAACAATAAAGAGTCAAAAGAAGAAGAAATCTCTATTCTTTGTTTTTATTTTAAAAATTTAGCGTTAGACATAAACATTTCACCCGTCTGAACACAATGAATACATTTGAAAACATTTTCATTACAACTACCTTTTTTTAGTTTGAGTTTTTTCATAAACGCTAACACCATCTTGTCATTTTTAATAAAATCGTCGGTATACATCTTCAACACACGGTCATAATCATGTCCCTTTACCATGTGATAGAGAAAAAACACACAATGCTGCCCGCGGGTCTCTGCCGAAAAATCTTGGACTTGTACCCGAATGTTGGATCACTCTAGAATTGCTTATTAGAAAGTTGTTGATATTCTGTGGAAAACGCTTGTCATGTGGTTTATTACCAAAGCTGTCGAAAAAACCCACCCCCCGTCCTCGTTTATGTAGATGGCTAGCCAGTGTTCACCCGGGAGTCCTGAAGGATGCGTGTTGATTATTACCATCGATGGTAATTTTCTTAAGGGGGGATTTTGGTAGGAGGTCGCATGGGAGTACTCCGAGAAAATGTGTGCACGAGGATCTTATCCATTATAGCAGTAAGCTGGATGGTATCCATTACGACTATTAATAGTAATCAACCAGGATCTGTCTGCGATTTGACACTGTGATGCTGTCGAATATGGCGTAAACAATTAAGTTGATCGTTCGGGTAGCGGCTGTCTAAAACGTGCTTCTAGCCTGATGTTCCCAGACTTGATAAGCGACACGTGTTGACTGCAGTCTTCGTCCGGCGTGAGATTAAACGCATAAAGGGTATAACCATGTAGGAAATCCTCCCTATCGATAGCTAGAGGCTGATTTTTAAGATGCTTTCCAGAAGCCAGCGCTAACTGATAAAATTCACGTACCGCAGACCCGCTTCCATATTCAGGCTGCAGAGGTTTAGCGGGGTGTTGACCGTCCAGATAAACTGCCAGAAATTCTAGATCGTAGTTTTTAAACGCGAAGGGATTTTTATCATACGCTCCTGTAAACGCGTCATTATCAACCATAGCCAGAACAATGGATTTTGGCAGAGTTCCTAAGAACAAGTTTTCTTGATTACAAACACGTGCCCCTACTGGAATTGAGAAGTTTTTCACACATACTCTGTCGATGGGGTATTTGGCAGGCGTCCGAGCAGTAGCTGCGCGTGCGCCAATCTCACACCTGGTGACACAGACACTTTTTTCACAAACAGTGAAGCCGACACGATGTTTAGTTTATAGGCTACTGCGTCGCTCCTCATCAGACAGAATTCATCTTTCGCCCTCGTCATGCGAATTTTAATGTCCACACCGTTAAGCATTAGTTTTTCTTGAAAGAATATGTCGCTGTGAATGGGCGCCAGTAGTTCAACAACGTTGCTGGCGTTGGTAAACGCAGCTCATTTGGTCAAACCTCTGATACCACCAGCGGGATCCGTTACGTCCATGTGACCGGCAGTGTCTTTGTAAAAGAGACCCGCCGAGAACAGCGTTTCAAGAGCGTCTTTACCATAATTGGTGAGACACTCTATTATGCATCTATAAGGATATGTGTTGGAACTTTGTGATATGAGACGGTCTCCAAGCGACACGTCCACTTGTGAAAATATTGTGGCTCCGGCGTAGTTAATAAGCCCCACGGGGGCCCCGTCTGCAACGTCTGTGCCGTCTGCGTTAGTGATTTTGACACGTAAAAAAACAAGGGTGTTGTTTAGGTCCACATAATCCTCTCCAGTCCCCGCTATAAAAACTCCAGAGGCGATGTTTCTGATATTGCCGACAACGGTGGTACTACTATATGTGTTTTTTCGATAACGGTTTGTGTTAATGGTACTGTGAATAGATCCAGTTCGGTTTTTAAGCATTCTTCTGACATGTTGTGTAGTAAAGACATGGTCTAAAATATTGTTTTGTTCACGCAGGTCTTTGGTCTTTGTGCTGTAGAGCTTTTTGCTGTCTTCTTGCGCTTGCGTTTTTACTAAGACGAATTCTTGGGGGTTTTCTTTTTCTTCGTCGTTTGGCCACTCCTCCGAACCCCTGGCGGTCTAGTCGTTCTTCTGCGTGCCATCACGGCTAGTCCGGACCCGTCTTGAGTGTTATTATTAAACGTATGCGATAACGTATTGCTAACAACATCGCTTAGTATGTTTTTTGCAGCCGATTTAAGATGTGGTTTGGCTATGCTAAAACCGCGTTTTAGCAAAGGAATGGCCATTCTGAAGAGCCCTCTAAACATGCCACCTAAACCGGCTCCATACATAACCCCGCCCCCCGCATAACCGGGGAGCCCATTCCCCGCGCTATTCTGGTAGTATTGGACATAACGCAGAGGGTCTGTGTGGTGGTTGTTGAAATATGACATTATTATTTAAACGAATTGTTTCACAGGTCTAAAATGCAGCTTGGCACACACCTTCCCGTAACTGAAGCGCACGTCTCGATTTTGATCGTCTTTCACTTGTATGGTTATCTCACCGACGGACGATTTATTAACCGATACGTAGTGTGGGGTGTCGTATCTAACACTAACGTTCTCGTGGGTCTCCCCCTCTATATGTACACATCTCAGCAACGGTACGTAGAAGTCACCCACGTTCTGGTATTCTATGATATCGGTATAAATGTACATACTGTAAAACCCCGCATTAATGTCAGTCTGAAAAGGAGCATAAGTCATGCCAGATCTTTCAAGAGCATGGTCCGTGGTTTCAATAGCAACCCCCGGTTTTAAGCCTAAAATATTGGCCAATTTTCCATAAAATGTCAGCGACGTCTTCGGAGGGCCTTTGAGAAAAATTTTATTTTTAACATGGTCATAGCCGAGACTAGCACGCGGTGTCAGGGACGCGTTGATCTCCCTGATCAAAAAAACGACGTCGTCATAATATCCGGTCTTTAACCTGTAAGATGCGTTTGATATATTGCCTTCAATATTATATTCGGTGACCCGATTGTCTGTCTTCGTTGTTTCACCATAGTTGAAAATGTACGTAGCATCCTCCTCATTAAACGTGTACCACGACATCGGATATTCAAATTCGATTAACCCGACTTGCCATTCTCCTTTTAGATTGATAGTTTTCGATGGTCGAGTTGTAGAACACGAGATACTATTTTCCGGATAAACATTTCTTGATGCATTACAGGGAAGCGTTACATAAAAACCACCCGCAGTCATGATTGTTTTTACACGACTGTGTGACATCTACTAGGGTTCGTCTGTTTTATGGGGTCTGTACATCGACCAATTCTTTCTGGTCAATCCAGGATGTGAATTTTAAGGGCCATCCGAGCCATCTAACCAATACCATTGTTTTTCTACCTTGTTTCTTCTTGTATAAAATTTTCTCCACTTTAAATGTTTTGTTTTTGTTCACAAATATTTTTTGTAATTCCTCTTCATAAAAAACACCATCGTTGACTTCTCCGTCATAATCACACAACCTATAGACGGGGCGTTCACGTGGTATACACTCTTTCACGGTGAAAAACTCGTGTGTATAGTTTTCTTTATAACCTTTTGTGAACGGACCTCTTACTTTAGAAATTCTAACAATGTCGCCAGCTTTATATTTAAATTAGGGGTTACTCCGTCTTTAGATCCATAAAGGTTTTTATACACAGCGGATTCGTTTTCTTTGGACACGTCGATAGGCCTCATCTTAATGCTCCTGTGATCGCTGGCGTTGTATCCATCCGTGATGTCTTGAAGAATATCGATATAGTGTTTGGAGTTTGTAGCAGTTAAATATCTCCACATCCGACCTTTTAAGGTTCTATTAAAACGTTCGACGATGCACGCTTTTAAATCGGTGGCTGTTGCAAAATGTTGTATGTTGTACTTTTTTGTCATGTTTTGAAAATGTTTATTAAAAAATTCTTTCCCATTATCTGTCTGTAGTTTACAGGGCACCCTGCCCTCATCCAGTATAGATTGGAAAGCTTTAGACACCTCGACACCGGATTTATTTTTTAAAACCCGAGTCCATGCATATTTACTAAACATATCTATGCACGTCAACGTTGTCGTTTTCTTTTGCATAGGCAGACATATCGACCAGATCTGCCTGAAACTGCATATCAATACCATAAACAAAAACGCGATTTCTTTTGTAATGTAACGGAGCAGTTCTGTGTAACGTGTAAGCATCCTCGCCGGCGAGCCAATCCGAAACTTGTTTGTCTGTTAAACGAATCCCTGTTTCTTTTAAAACGCCGTCTTCACCACCAAAAGACCCCGCATTTGAAGGTGTGTAATAGACTTTTTTCATATCCTCCGACATGTCGACACTTTAACAACCACAAAAGAATAACACATGTCTTCTTAAACGTCATGTTATTTATTTCAGTAAAAGATCATAAACATTGTCACACAACATCATCGAGGCATTGTAGGAACTTTATACACATCACTGGGTTTTTGTCAACCACATACGCTATAAATGCATCGATTATTTCACAGACAACCGTCTGATCATTTCTCGACAGTAGAATTTCACACACATCACACACATACGTACACAAACATAAAATGTCTGCAATTCTAACACGTTCGCCACGGTCAGTCACAAGATCTAATATTTTTGTGATAGATCCCAAAATCGGCTCGCTTGCGTCAATACACATATGTAACAAAGAAGTCCAATCACACACTGTACCTCGCACAATATTCATCTGATTCACGAGATTTGTTATACGTATCGGGTCGACACCACATCCGTTTACACCTACGGGCACACCGACACAGTCCGTAAGGCGTTTGTACAACAGACTGGACATCTCACACCTAATACGTCGTTTAAGCAGACTCTTTGCTAATCCTGTAGCGCCGCATACATTCCCCATCTCAAACGGTTGTTGTGACCCCCTTCCAGCTGTCCACGACGTCGTAGACGATCTGTTTGCTGCCGACATCCACAAGTTTCTCTCTGACCTCGTGAAGTCTCTGCACGATGTAGACTTCGTCTCGCAACTCGTGTAGAACGGCGTCCACCGATCCTTGAATTCTCTGAGGGTTAACCCGCAAACCAAACCGACTCAATGCTTGTGCGATGAAATGTTTAAGACCTGGTTTGAGCAGGCCACGCGATAGTTCCTCAAAGTATTTGTCAAAGAAATACGCGTCAGGTTCGAACAGACAGGAGTGTCTAAGTTGACTCGGATGATCCACTTCGCAACCCAGGCATAGATCTTTCAGTTTTTTGTTGATAATATGCTCAAGAAGGACCACGACTGTTGCTTTTATAATCTTGAAAGCGTCAGATCGAATACAGCCGTCTGTGTCATCAACGCCGATGTAGGCCGAGGCGCCGGTTAAAGAGCCACTGATGCCGTATGGTGTTGTTAGGAAACTTAGGTTGTGATATCCTAATTCTTTGCAGAAGTTATCCAACCACCTGTTGTCGTATGTTTGTGGTGGGGAATCTAAGCGTTGTCGCGTTGTCATCAGGCAGAGCCGAGCTGTCTCCGGGTGTTACTGTAGCACTTGCGTAGTAGATTCTTGAGACATCTTCGTAATATGTGTTTGCCTGTGACACATGTCACCCCTTTTATCGTCGCAGCATGAGGGGGGGTCTTAAGAGAGGTTCTCTGGGTTGGTAACGCCCTGCTCAGGTTTAAACAACAGTTCCTTCACAACGTCATCCCCACGAAGTATTTTGACAAATTACTATATTGTTGTTTTTTCTTGGAGCAAATGTTAAATCCTCAGGCTTTTCATCAGACACTCTTATAGGAATGATGCAGGACCATCTTCTAGAGATATTGGGTGTTCGCGGTTAGCCATCATAGCAGTTAGATGCAGACTGTCTTCTGTGTTTAACCACAATGGCTTAACACGGTATTTAAAACCATCAACACCCCCACAGACACTCGTTATCATAAACAAACTGATAGGAACACACCACGACCCCCCCGGTCATAAAAAAAAAAAAAACTCTTGGTCAGGAAGAAACAAAGGATCATAAATTAACCAGGCCTAGAGAAACGTCAGGTCCGAGAAGACCGTGATTGACATCTACTTCTTCCACCGTGATTGACAGTTGACAGAAAGTACTGGTCATGTTGAGACCCCCAGTGTGTGGGCGTGTTTAGAGAGAGAGAGAGAGAGCGAGAGAGAGGAGTGTCTGAATACACGTATGTGTGGGCGGGGTTTAGCGAGTGAGAGGCTGGGTTTCGTTTCAACTTCATACGGCTTTTACACATCGAATGGAATACATCTCTGGAAAATACTTATCTCCTAGTTTAAACATTACGGAGATTCTTTTAGACGACACTTTAACATTTTTTCCTCGTAAGGATCTTTGTTTAGAAGTCGTGTGATACGCGCTATTCTTTTTAAACTGCTCTTTTCACCATTTTTTACAGCCTAAAGTTTTATGTGTTTTTGGAAGCCTGGTAATGCGGATTCTTTTTAAACAGATCTTTTAATACTTTTTTCCTCGTAAGGATCTTTGTTTAGAATTCGTGTGATACGCGCTATTCTTTTTAAACACATTCTTTTTTAAACTTTGCTTTAACTCCTAAACTTTTTATTCAATGGTAAGCAGGGATCCTTAAAAACTTAATCAACATTTGTTTTCATCATTTTCACAAAATAAATATTCTAATCCTATTCTATTCCTATTCCTTTTCTAACATTGTCTTTACACAAACGAAATAAAGTCACACAGTAACACAATCATATCCACATATTAAAAACATTTATTTATTTTCAGACGTATTTCACCCCGCCAAAAAACCCAAACTCATTAACATAAACCCCCCCGTTTTGCTGGAAGGGGGCTATTCCCCCACACACCCCCTCTCCCCCAATGTCCAGACACAAAGGAGCCAGATTGATTAACTGATACGACCGATAAGGGGTACCCCCTCACCCCCCCTCACCACCCCTCCGACGACCTGTCAATCAGGGAAGGACAGGGGGTCATAAATTACCAGCACAGAGGGTCATAAATCATCACTTTGACAGAAAGTGTATGATATAACTACTCACCTCTCTGTGACCTCAGTGTAATCACATCCAGGTCACAGTGCACACTGAAACAAGTGTCAGCAGGGAACATATCATATTTTTATGGGTGGACAAAGTGCTGAGACCTTATACCTAAGTGAAAGTATCGATAATGTGTCAAAATGTTACTCAGTTAAAAGTGAAGGAGTCCAGCCAAAAATACATTCAAGTGAAAGCAAAAAATATATAGCTACATCAAATGTACTCATGTGTTATAAAGTAAAAAGTAAATATTTTTAACTGAGGAAATTTATTTCCTTGTTTATTATTTCATTTAAAGTTTTATTTATTTCATTTTTAAATTCGCATACTCCGGCATATTGCAGCATTTTACTGAGGTAGGTCCAGAGGCGTTCCTCCTCAAGTTCCACACTGCAGTTCAGTGGACCATCCATCATCAGATGTACACAGATAGTTACAGCATTGACTATATTGTGTAGCATGAGAAGGTCACAGCAGATGAGGAATTCACACGATTCTTTAGATTTTTCTACTTTAATGGACTTGAATGGATGCTGAACTCATTCATACAGTAACTGACTGGATAAGGGAAGAAGAGACCTTCAAGAACTGTAATGAGTACTTGGACAGTCTAAATAAATAAATTAAATAAAAATTAAGAAGTATAAAGTACATTTTTGTGGAAATATAATTAAGTGTACAAGTATTCAATTTCAGTAATACTCTAGTAAAGGATCTAAATTTGTCAAAATAATACTTAAGTATAGTAACAAAGTACAAATACTCAAGTGATTTCAACCCCTGATGAAATAGATAGATAGATAGACAGATAGACAGACAGATACATAGGTGGATAGATAAATAGAGAAAATTACATTACATTAGAACATTATTACTCGGATTCGAAGCACGAAATATGAAGAGATCAAACCGAATAAATGCGTGGTGTTAGCTTGTGTTTGGAATAGTATAGTGTCGCGTGACGATATTTAAAACGGGATTAATAACCGCCGGTTGCTTTTTTCTTTTTTCTGTCAGTTTGGCTCGCGCGTGGTGCCGTGTGTGTGTGTGTGTGTGTGTGTGTGTGTGCGCGCGCGCGCGCTTGCTATGCTGTTTAGAGCAGGGGTGTCAAACTCATTTTCACCGAGGGCCACATCAGCATAATGGTTGCCCTCAAAGGGCCAGATGTAACTGTAAAACAGTATACATGTAACCAAATATAATGTATAATAAATGTAACTACTCCGTAACATATTGTTAAATAACTTTCTGTATTTATTACTTATTGAAGTTACAAATATTACATATGCATTTGCATAGCTTGTTGCTCTGTTACTATAACAATAATCCTTTAAATTTTCAGGTTAAGAAACCCACATTACTCCATTGATCAACAATCAAACTATTCAAGTAAATAACGAAAAATATGATCAAAACACAAGTTATAACATTAACTTTGTTTAAAACATTTTTAACACAGTCGAGAGGGTCAGAATAACATAAACCAACCAGCTGCTAAGAACATGTGTGACAGATGTAGCATTTTACAAAAATAAATGGCTGCACACAGCCTTGCAGGAGTAAACATTTGTCTGCATAAACACATAAACCTGTAAACAACAATTCAGTTGGGCGAGATGCTCAATTATGTCACATAGGATAGCAAAATCACACAGTTAGTTTGGATCTGACAGTTCAGACAAGGGTTTTCTTTTACTCTGCATGAAAACAGCAATGTCTTCCCTAAGCTCAGAAAATCATTTGAGGATTTTGCTCCTACTCAGCCACCGCACTTCTGTATGGTAGGGCAGGTCTCCTTGCTCCGAGTCCATCTCCTGCAAGAACAGCTGGAACTGGCGGTGATTCAGGCCCGAATGAAGTTCACCGTTTTCATTACTGTGGTCATTATATTATCCACCCCCAGCACCTTTCCACACAAAGCTTCTTTGTGTATAATACAATGATAAGCTATCAGAGGCGTGTGACAGTTACTGTTTTTCATTTTCTCCTTCATTAATCCAACCAAGCCCGTTTTTCCGGTGAACCATCTGTAGTTAATCCCACCAACTTTTCCCAGGGCAATCCAGTTTTACTTACGGACTTCTCCACCGCTTCATAAATATCCTGTCCCGTTGTGGTCCCATGCATGGCAGCTACATCCAAGAGCTCCTCGGTCGGCGACAGAGAGGTCAGACTTCACGCCTCTAATAAAAATGGATAGCTGTGCAGTGTCCGTGTTGTCTGTGCTTTTATCAACAGCTAATGAAAAGGCTGTGTAACTGCGTGACTCTTCTGCCAGCTGTGTTGACAGGTTTCCTGCTAGGTCCTTGACTCTGTCCGCGATGATGTTTCTTGACAAACTGACATTTTGAAAAGTCTGTATCTAGTCGGGGCACACACACTCACACACACCTGCCCACACACACACACCTGCCCACACAGCCACAATAAAGCTAGCTTTCACTGCTGCATCGTTTTTGGTGGTGGCTTTTGTGAACACATTCTGTTGCGATCGCAGTTTGCCTTTTAATTCTTTGGCAATTTGTTGTTTTTCTTTAAGGCTAAATTTAGCATACTTGGCTCCGTGTTTGGTGTCAAAATGCTGATGTAGATTGTACTCTTTGACGACTGACACCGCCTCATAACACACAAGACATACCGGTTTTTCTCCTTGAAGCACAAACATATATTTGCCTTCCCATCTTTCATGAAACAGCCTTCCATCTGCATCAATCTTTCACTTCCTTGACATTTTGGGATCATTTGTGGATATTTCTCAATCTGCTCGATCTCACTTGTCACATTAATTAAACACTGATGTGGACACTGCGATCTAGTGGCGGGATGACGTCACTTCGCGGGTAACATAATCGCCATGCATTGTGGGAAATGTAGTTTATGGTCAATGCACGATTTAAAGCAACATAGACCTATTTTAAGACAACCTTTTTTAAAAGACCAATTAAGCACTCGCGGGCCACATAAAACGACGTGGAGGGCCACATCTGGCCCGCGGGCCTTGAGTTTGACACATGTGGATTAGTCAGTCCTGTCAGTAACCAGTTCTGTGCTGTGTTTTAAACTGAAACTGGATGTAGGATTCGCTCCTGAGGGGATCACAACACACAGAGTAAGTATCTTAAGTCGTTTTGTTGTGTAGTTTTCTTTGTGTGAGCGTGTGTGCGCGCGCGCGTGTGTGTGTAATCCCCAGTGAGAGATGGAGTCAGTGCGCCCTCTAGTGTTCCACTCTGAGCTGGATGAACAAATGACTGATAAAATGAACAAGTTATGAATATTCATAAACACTTCTTTAAAATAGTAGAATATTAACCACACTACATTTGAAGTATAGTTTCATCTGAATCGCCTTCATGTTTTAGGCCACACCTCTTACCTGAGTGTGATACAGTCAGAAACAACATCAGCGAGTCTGTCTGAGACACTAAACACCTCCACAAAGTGATTAGAGACGCCACTGTGAGAGCATTTACAGTGGATATAAAAAGTCTACACACCCCTGTTACAATGGCAGGGTTTTGTGAAGTAAAAGAATGAAACTAAGATAAATCATGTCAAAACTTTTCCCACCTTTAATGTGAAATTGCAAAGTATACAAATAAAGTGAAAACAATCAGAAACCTTTCAGAGAAAAAAAAAAAACTTACAATAGCCTGGTTGCATAAGTTTGCACACCCCTAAGCTAATACTTTGTTGAAGCACCTTTTTATTTTATTACAGCACTCAGTTATTTTGGGTAAGAGTCTATCAGCATGGCACATCTTGACCTTGGCAATATTTTCCCGCTCTTTCTTCTGAAAGGAATTTGTCACCTTTAGATTAGATTACTGTAATGCCTTACTGTCTGAATGTTCCAGTAGGAATATAAATAAACTCCATTTAGTCCAGAATGCAGCTGCTAGAGTCCTAACTAGAACTAGAAGATATGACCACATCACACCAATATTATCCACACTGCATTGGCTCCCAGTGAAATCTCACATTAACTATAAAATGCTTTTATTTACCTATAAAGCACTAAAGGGTCTCGCATCACAATATCTAAGTGACCTTTTGGTTTTATATGATCCTCCACGCCTACTCAGATCAAAAGATGCAGGCTATTTGACGGTACCTCGAATAGTGAAGGCTACAGCAGGGGGAAGAGCCTTCGCTTATAGAGCCCCACAGTTATGGAACAGTCTTCCTATTAGTGTTCGGGACTCAGACACAGTCTCAGCGTTTAAGTCTAGGCTTAAAACGTATTTGTTTACTCAAGCCTACACTGATTAGATTCTATTTTTACTACTTCGCAGTCGTAACAATCTTTTTTCTCCCTCTCTCCTTTTGCCGAGCCACACACAAATTTATGGAGATACTAGAGATCCAGATCCTTTCTGCCTCTGGATGGAGCACAAATCTTCTCTAATTCCAGACTGCTGGGACTACGGCTGCTCCTAAGGCCATACAGACTTCATATAAATCCATAATGAACTTTTTCACACTGTCTGATGTTATCCAGATGAGGACGGGTTCCCTTCTGAGTCTGGTTCCTCTCAAGGTTTCTTCCTAAACATCTTACGGAGTTTTTCCTTGCCACCGTCGCCACTCAGTGGCTTGCTCAGTTGGGATAAATTCACCTTTAATATCTGTATACCGTGTTGATATTTCTGTAAAGCTGTTTTGAGACAATGTCTATTGTAAAAAGCGCTATACAAATAAAACTGAATTGAAAACATTCTAGATCCAACAATTTGTAAGGGCATCTCCTGTCCACAGCCTGCTTCAGGTCACCCCACAGATGTTTAGATGGATTCAGGTCTGGACTCTGGGTAGGCCAATCAAAAACATTGATCTTCTTTTGGTTAATCAATTCCTTTGTTGGTTTGAATGTATGCTTTGGGACATTGTCTTGCTAAAAAGGGGAAATTCTTTTCATCTTCAGCTTACTTGAAAACAGCTGAATGTTTTATATTATGTTTTATATTTATGTTTTATACTAAAATTGGTATTTGTACCCATTCGTGATTCCCTCACCTTAAAAAAAAAAAGCCCCAGTTGTGGCTGAAAAAGCATCCCTAAAGCATGACGCTTCCACCACCATGCTTCACCATGGGGATAGTGTTCTTTTGGAATTATACCTTTTGCAATTGGTCTCATTAAAACATAACACATTTTGCCACATAGTGAAGGGCGCATGGTGGCTTAGTGGTTAACATGTCCGCCACACCTCCAGGGTCTGGGGTTCGATTCCCCGGAATGCGGAGTCTGCATGTTCTCCGGTTTCCTCCCCAGTCCAAATCCCCCAGTCCAAATCCCTGATTGGCGTGTCCAAAGTGTCCGTAGTGTATGAATGAGAGTGTATGTGATTGTGCCCTGCGATGGACTGGCACCCTGTCCAGGGTGTACCCCGCCTTGTGCATGATAGCTCTAGATTGCCCGCGACCCTGAAAAGGAGTAAGCAGTAAGCGGTAGAAGATGGTTGGATGGAAGTTAGTTAGCATCCATTCCAGTTGGATGGAAGTTAGTTAACGTCTAATGTCCTTTACACATTCCTCAAATGTATTAATCAGTTTTCACTGAAACATACAGCTGTGTATCATCAGCATAACAGTCGAAGCTAATTCCATGTTTACAAATAATTTGACCCACAGTACATACATATAAGAGATCTTAGATGCAAGAGATCTAATATTTAATAATCTTAACTTCAGATTAAAGGTGCTGATCTGAAGCTCGTTTACTCAGAGTTAATGGAGAACCTCAACTTTCGGTTCCAAAAACAGAGGTAACTTTCAGGGTATGTACTGTAGCCATAGCTACTTACTCTCTGAACATCACCTGGTCTGAAGCAGGTTATGTTCCAGGATGAGTTTGTTTCAGAGAGCTGATGGAGCACAGCGTGGCCTTATGAGTTATGTCCTGTGGACGAGGAAGCACGGATTATATGAAATCTTTTTCACTGTGAGAGGAAGATAAGACCAGGATGAATATTTCAGGAGTGTTACCATCATTCACATGAATCATGAATTTATTTAACAAATAAATATGAGAGAGTGGACAAGACAATAACACCAGTAATACACAGAGGCAACAAAACAGGGGCTACACAAGCACTCCCACCATCAAAAACAAATAGTACTAGATCACACTTTCTATACAGTACACAACATACAAAAAGGAGAAATGAGTGTACATTGAGATGTTTATTTTCCTCCTCAAAACAGTAAACTATACAGTTATTGTTAGAGATTTAACACATGAATATGTCTGTGTGTTAATGATGTGTGTATACAGTGTAACGCATTTAAAAGTAAGAAGTGGTCACATGTTCATAATCACATTTAATGTGTGTAAACTTGTTAAAATGACACGTGCAGTATGTGGAACACGTGAAACAAGCCCTTTGCACGTGGAAAACGTGTGTTTTTGGAACACTTTCATGGTTTAATGTGTGAATCCCATGTAAATTCCCACGTGATACCCATGTGATTACATGTGAGACACAAGTGGGTGTGTACAATACAAAATAGTCTTTCTATTATTTTTTTGGGTTTAGACTCCCCCCCCCTCCACACAGGCAGCAGAAGATTGAGAGAAGTTTTGATGATTGGGAGCCATTTTGTGAAAAGAAAAACAAAACTGTGAATGAAATGGATTCATACAAAATAACATTGTGAATCTGAGGATAATCAAAATCTTCAGAAGTATTTATTTATTAATTTGTTTGTTTTTATAGTATTTAAATTATTATATATTTTTTACATCGCAGCATTTATGAGCATTTTTGAGCACTGCATTTATTAATACTGTTTTTATAACGGCTTCGTCCCAATCCGCACTGTGCCCCCCCTCTGAATGGGATGAGCTGCTCAACTGTCACATACGCACCAACATTGTAGTTTTTCCTGCAATTTTCAATGAAGGTGTTCCAGAGTGATGTGACTCACTCTGGAAATTAGTTATAATTAGTGATTAGTGGGAAACCTCAGTTTGGTGAGGACATAACAGAAAATTATACTTTCCTATTGTCATAAATGACTTGACTAATACACTCTTTCCTCAGGGGTTCTGAGCTTCCTACATAGAGCATTTAAAGGTTCCTTCACAAGGACAAACCAAAGAACCTGAAGGGTTTATGGTTGTGGACATATCTATCTATTTTTTCTTTTAATTTATATCGATCATACAATTTATAGTATGCTACATTAGTATTTAATCAGACCTTGAGGGACTGCTTTGTTTAGTGCTCCATCTTGCATCACTCTCTAGACCAGATTCAGGTCCAGAATCAGTCTGTATTGATTACTGCGTACACAACTAGAGACTAAGGTCCCTCACACAGAGTCACATTCATATAGCAAGCATTCATATATTCACATACAATCTGCAAACAAAGGCAGAACATATAAAATTTCAGTCATGTTCTAAATAGAAGTATGCAGACACTATATTGTGGAACTTTACAATAAACTCAAAATGGAGTCGCTTCATTAGTCTCTCCAACATACAGCATATATAGAATAGTCTGTATGATATGTAACCATAAAATTTGACAGGTCTAGGTCAAAGGTCAAATAGATATGGGTCAAAGGTCATGGTCATAAAATTTGATACGACACCTGTTGCGGCCATGTAGGTCCCCATCCGTTACGGATAAACATAGACACACTATTAACACGTAGGACGCAAAATAATAGATATAGCTATGTTAAATAAGGATCAAATACATTTCTGACACACACATTACGACACCTGTTGCGGCCATCCCCATCTGTTACGGATAAACATAGACACAATGTTCACACATAGGTCATAAAATTAGATATAGTTATGTTAAATCTGGTTCACATACATTTCTGACACACACACACACACATTGCCACACCTGTTGCGGCCATCCCCATCTGTTAAATCAGGATCAATTACAATTCTGACACATATGTTCTCCACACACGTTGCACTTTCTAACACTCTGAGGTAGTTCATAAATATATATATAGTTATGTTAAATCTGAACCACATACATTCCTGACACAAACGTTACCATACCTGGGACGGCCATGTGTATAACGCATCCAACCAGAAATATGACACACACACACACACACACACACACGTGCACGTACATACAAACGCATACATACGAACCTGTTTATAAAAGTCGAGCATCTCCTCTAGGTTTCCTAATACTCTGTACTTAGATCGACGTGTGCGAGCTTACAACATGGCTGATGTCTGTCCTAACGCGCCGAAAAAAGCTCACCCTTTTTTGGCAAGAATAGAAAAAATGTTAGAACATGAAAAGATTCAATATTGGGTAATGTCAAACGGATGTACAGCCGGGTTTTTTTTTTTTCGATGCAGAAAAAGGAACCGTTTTGCTTCAGCGTTTAAGTCTAGGCTTAAAACGTATTTGTTTACTCAAGCCTACACTGATTAGATTCTATTTTTACTACTTCGCAGTCGTAACAATCTTTTTTCTCCCTCTCTCCTTTTGCCGAGCCACACACAAATTTATGGAGATACTAGAGATCCAGATCCTTTCTGCCTCTGGATGGAGCACAAATCTTCTCTAATTCCAGACTGCTGGGACTACGGCTGCTCCTAAGGCCATACAGACTTCATATAAATCCATAATGAACTTTTTCACACTGTCTGATGTTATCCAGATGAGGACGGGTTCCCTTCTGAGTCTGGTTCCTCTCAAGGTTTCTTCCTAAACATCTTACGGAGTTTTTCCTTGCCACCGTCGCCACTCAGTGGCTTGCTCAGTTGGGATAAATTCACCTTTAATATCTGTATACCGTGTTGATATTTCTGTAAAGCTGTTTTGAGACAATGTCTATTGTAAAAAGCGCTATACAAATAAAACTGAATTGAAAACATTCTAGATCCAACAATTTGTAAGGGCATCTCCTGTCCACAGCCTGCTTCAGGTCACCCCACAGATGTTTAGATGGATTCAGGTCTGGACTCTGGCTAGGCCAATCAAAAACATTCATCTTCTTTTGGGTAATGCATTCCTTTGTTGGTTTGAATGTATGCTTTGGGACATTGTCTTGCTAAAAGGGGAAATTCCTTTTCATCTTCAGCTTACTTGAAAACAGCTGAATGTTTTATATTATGTTTTATATTTATGTTTTATACTAAAATTGGTATTTGTACCCATTCGTGATTCCCTCACCTTTAAAAAAAAAAGCCCCAGTTGTGGCTGAAAAAGCATCCCTAAAGCATGACGCTTCCACCACCATGCTTCACCATGGGGATAGTGTTCTTTTGGAATTATACCTTTTGCAATTGGTCTCATTAAAACATAACACATTTTGCCACATAGTGAAGGGCGCATGGTGGCTTAGTGGTTAACATGTTCGCCTCACACCTCCAGGGTCTGGGGTTCGATTCCCGCCGGGAATGCGGAGTCTGCATGTTCTCCGGTTTCCTCCCCCAGTCCAAATCCCCCAGTCCAAATCCCTGATTGGCGTGTCTAAAGTGTCCGTAGTGTATGAATGAGAGTGTATGTGATTGTGCCCTGCGATGGACTGGCACCCTGTCCAGGGTGTACCCCGCCTTGTGCATGATAGCTCTAGATTGCCCGCGACCCTGAAAAGGAGTAAGCAGTAAGCGGTAGAAGATGGTTGGATGGAAGTTAGTTAGCATCCATTCCAGTTGGATGGAAGTTAGTTAACGTCTAATGTCCTTTACACATTCCTCAAATGTATTAATCAGTTTTCACTGAAACATACAGCTGTGTATCATCAGCATAACAGTCGAAGCTAATTCCATGTTTACAAATAATTTGACCCACAGTACATACATATAAGAGATCTTAGATGCAAGAGATCTAATATTTAATAATCTTAACTTCAGATTAAAGGTGCTGATCTGAAGCTCGTTTACTCAGAGTTAATGGAGAACCTCAACTTTCGGTTCCAAAAACAGAGGTAACTTTCAGGGTATGTACTGTAGCCATAGCTACTTACTCTCTGAACATCACCTGGTCTGAAGCAGGTTATGTTCCAGGATGAGTTTGTTTCAGAGAGCTGATGGAGCACAGCGGTGCCCTTATGAGTTATGTCCTGTGGACGAGGAAGCACGGATTATATGAAATCTTTTTCACTGTGAGAGGAAGATAAGACCAGGATGAATATTTCAGGAGTGTTACCATCATTCACATGAATCATGAATTTATTTAACAAATAAATATGAGAGAGTGGACAAGACAATAACACCAGTAATACACAGAGGCAACAAAACAGGGGCTACACAAGCACTCCCACCATCAAAAACAAATAGTACTAGATCACACTTTCTATACAGTACACAACATACAAAAAGGAGAAATGAGTGTACATTGAGATGTTTATTTTCCTCCTCAAAACAGTAAACTATACAGTTATTGTTAGAGATTTAACACATGAATATGTCTGTGTGTTAATGATGTGTGTATACAGTGTAACGCATTTAAAAGTAAGAAGTGGTCACATGTTCATAATCACATTTAATGTGTGTAAATTTGTTAAAATGACACGTGCAGTATGTGGAACACGTGAAACAAGCCCTTTGCACGTGGAAAACGTGTGTTTTTGGAACACTTTCATGGTTTAATGTGTGAATCCCATGTAAATTCCCACGTGATACCCATGTGATTACATGTGAGACACAAGTGGGTGTGTACAATACAAAATAGTCTTTCTATTATTTTTTTTAGGTTTTGCCATACCCCCCTCCCCCTCCACACAGGCAGCAGAAGATTGAGAGAAGTTTTGATGATTGGGAGCCATTTTGTGAAAGAAAAAACAAAACTGTGAATGAAATGGATTCATACAAAATAACATTGTGAATCTGAGGATAATCAAAATCTTCAGAAGTATTTATTTATTAATTTGTTTGTTTTTATAGTATTTAAATTATTATATATTTTTTACATCGCAGCATTTATGAGCATTTTTGAGCACTGCATTTATTAATACTGTTTTTATAACGGCTTCGTCCCAATCCGCACTGTGCCCCCCCTCTGAATGGGATGAGCTGCTCAACTGTCACATACGCACCAACATTGTAGTTTTTCCTGCAATTTTCAATGAAGGTGTTCCAGAGTGATGTGACTCACTCTGGAAATTAGTTATAATTAGTGATTAGTGGGAAACCTCAGTTTGGTGAGGACATAACAGAAAATTATACTTTCCTATTGTCATAAATGACTTGACTAATACACTCTTTCCTCAGGGGTTCTGAGCTTCCTACATAGAGCATTTAAAGGTTCCTTCACAAGGACAAACCAAAGAACCTGAAGGGTTTATGGTTGTGGACATATCTATCTATTTTTTCTTTTAATTTATATCGATCATACAATTTATAGTATGCTACATTAGTATTTAATCAGACCTTGAGGGACTGCTTTGTTTAGTGCTCCATCTTGCATCACTCTCTAGACCAGATTCAGGTCCAGAATCAGTCTGTATTGATTACTGCGTACACAACTAGAGACTAAGGTCCCTCACACAGAGTCACATTCATATAGCAAGCATTCATATATTCACATACAATCTGCAAACAAAGGCAGAACATATAAAATTTCAGTCATGTTCTAAATAGAAGTATGCAGACACTATATTGTGGAACTTTACAATAAACTCAAAATGGAGTCGCTTCATTAAGTCTCTCCAACATACAGCATATATAGAATAGTCTGTATGATATGTAACCATAAAATTTGACAGGTCTAGGTCAAAGGTCAAATAGATATGGGTCAAAGGTCATGGTCATAAAATTTGATACGACACCTGTTGCGGCCATGTAGGTCCCCATCCGTTACGGATAAACATAGACACACTATTAACACGTAGGACATAAAATTAGATATAGCTATGTTAAATAAGGATCAAATACATTTCTGACACACACATTACGACACCTGTTGCGGCCATCCCCATCTGTTACGGATAAACATAGACACAATGTTCACACATAGGTCATAAAATTAGATATAGTTATGTTAAATCTGGTTCACATACATTTCTGACACACACACACACACATTGCCACACCTGTTGCGGCCATCCCCATCTGTTAAATCAGGATCAATTACAATTCTGACACATATGTTCTCCACACACGTTGCACTTTCTAACACTCTGAGGTAGTTCATAAATATATATATAGTTATGTTAAATCTGAACCACATACATTCCTGACACAAACGTTACCATACCTGGGACGGCCATGTGTATAACGCATCCAACCAGAAATATGACACACACACACACACACACACACACGTGCACGTACATACAAACGCATACATACGAACCTGTTTATAAAAGTCGAGCATCTCCTCTAGGTTTCCTAATACTCTGTACTTAGATCGACGTGTGCGAGCTTACAACATGGCTGATGTCTGTCCTAACGCGCCGAAAAAAGCTCACCCTTTTTTGGCAAGAATAGAAAAAATGTTAGAACATGAAAAGATTCAATATTGGGTAATGTCAAACGGATGTACAGCCGGGTTTTTTTTTTTTCGATGCAGAAAAAGGAACCGTTTTGCTTTTCAAGTTCTCGGTTCCGGGACACATACACTGGAGCCGTGCTACAGAGAGCGTAACTTTTAACGAAGGTGACTGGAAAAAGTTCAGAAAATGGTGCAAGGATTTTGACTACATCGTTAGAATGGACTTCTTTTCCCCAGATGCGTACAGACGTAAATGGAACAGTACATCTCTGCAATGCAAATACCATATCAGAGCAACGAATTTCTCCAAGAACCAGGTTTCACTGCGCCGTGCTGCTGTATTAACCGGTGACAACGCCCCTGATAACAAGGAGAATTGTGAAGTGAGGTATGACCAAACCAGCTGGCACGATCTGCAACGCTACTTCCGTCAAATCGATGAATTATTCCAAAAAACTGGAAGAGACAAAGAAATGATGCAAATAAAAGTAAAGCTAGAAGATCTCTTATTCTGAGATCGTCAATATGCTAATCTTGGAGCCCTGTATATATCTAATCGATGTAGAAAAGGAACCGTTTTGCTTTTCAAGTTCTCTGTCCCCTTCACATAGAATATGAAGCACTCCGAGTCAGGCCTAAGTCAAAGGTCAACACCGTAAAACCCCCATTCTAATGCATTACACGCACACAACCAAACAAAAATATGACACACACACACACTAGCACGCATACGAACCATCTCTAAAAGTCCAACACTTCGAAAGTTTTAACATCGGCAAAGGCACGACCGAATTTCCAGAGTCTATCCTTCAATACTTCCAGAATCAAACACTTCGAAAGTTTGAACATCGGCAAAGTTCAATAGAATTTCCAGACACCATGGATTTCTCAGCAGGTAAGAATATGTATTTAATCAGTTAAATAGTAAATATAAATTGAAATACAATTTATGTAATTATCCAATTGATAATGATTATGATATAAACTTAGAACTAATCTTTCTGAGTACAAAAATCATTATCCTTATCTGGTCATATGTAATCTGGTACGGTATTTTATCTAAAATTTAAATTTTCATTACATTATATTACAGTGCAAGACCAAGTTAAGCTCATCTGATTCTAGTGTATAGGTAATTAAATTTGTCTCTTAGATCTATGTAGTGATCTAAAATGGAAATGTTAAGTTATTAAAAGTATATTTTATTTGTTTTACTGTTTATAGACAACTTGGTTATTATTTCTGATGATGAGAGTCCCGAAACAACCGCTCATGACCTTTTGAATCTGAGCTCCACACGTAAGTCATAACATAAAATGTTGAATCTTTCATGCTGTAAATCTTTCACACGTGAATATAACATTGTTTCTATCATATTCAGAAGTTGAGGAAGACCTTTGACCTAGACCTGTCAAATTTTATGGTTACATACCATACAGACTATTCTATATATTACAGCAGTATCAGATCTAGAATAACAGTCAAGTCAGTTAAAGTCAAATTACCCAACAACACAATCATTTCTTCATTTTTCATAAATAGGCAGCCTATGTTTTATTATTAGATATTCTGAATTGTTCAGATGCACAAGTACAAATCTCCCATCACTCATAATAACATTATGTCACATTTAACCAGGGACGTTATTGTACAGTATTTACTGATATTTTCTCCTTTATTATGGAAAGGATGGATGTTTCACCAAAAGCCAAATTAATTCAACATAAATATGGGACATTGTTCTTATCCATCTCAAAAGGATTTTTCAAAAAGTTTATAACTCTTGTAATGGTCTGTGAGGATGTTTATTGAGTGTGCCACTCTTCTGGATCTTATTTGGCAGCCCTCCTGTTCATTCCCATGTGTACCAGGTTGCCTTTAATTTGCTTGTCTTCCTCTGGGATGTGACTAAGGATACGCATTTCCAACAGCTTGCATTTCTTCATTCATCACAGTCTTAACATGCAGTGGGGACTATCTGGACTGCAGACCACAGCTTCAATAAAATCCTGTGTGTTCTGAAATGCTTGCCATGGGATAACATGCTGCATACAGTCAAGGGATAACTTTATATTTTCATGGTATCAGGAAAAGCAAACGTTTCGTGGAGAGTCGGAACACACGAGACGGTCGAAGTTCACGTTTGAAACAGCAGTAGGCCTCTAGAATTGACAGTCAAATGGCGTTTCTGAATCTTCTTTTTTACTCCGCCCTCTCTAACCATGACCACATCCCTCATCCCTGCTGCTTGGTAAAGCTCAGAGTGCTCATTTTACTGCCTTGCCTAGAGACTGTCTTGATTTAAATGGTGATTTCTTTGCTGAATCCTGGAGTAAAACTGGAACTTCAGGGCTCTACGGTAACAATTTCTTTTAGAAGCACTTGTGCTCATTATTACAAAAATTTATGAGCATGGTTGAAGTTTACGTTTTGTTTTTTAGAGATGGTAACATTATTGTGCCACAATATAACACACAAGTAGGCGTGAGAAAACTTTATTTAGAATTTAGGAACATAGTGTGAGCCAAGACATTAATTTACTTTCTGATAAACTAAATGTTATATTTTCAGTTCATTTTACAGACTGTATGCAAAAAACCACCGTTAACCTGTTTAACTTGTAAACAAATACAATAAACATCAGTGTTCAGTGTTTGAAGTCTGCTCCTCTTAAATATATTTAAAGCTACACTATTAGACATTTTCCACTGTCATGGTTCTGGGCTGGAGTCAGTTCTCGAACCGCTCTGTGTATATTGTGTAGATATCTGAATAATCTCATATTGGATGTGAGTAGTTATATCATACACTTTTCTGTCAAACTGTCAATCAAAGTAACGTCGCAAATGTGAGTGAAATGGTCGCATTGTAGAGCCCTGAGTTTATCTGCAAAGTTTTTTCCTGTTCAGCGTGATGATATTTAATGTTCCCGACAACCTCTGTAGTGCCATTTAGCATCATGTTAATGTCATGATTTCTCCTCACGCAAGCGAAGCTCGCAGTTTCTGGAAACTTCTGAAATGTTTCTGGATTTTGGAATTACAAAATTACGTAATCCGTGCACTGCTCTATGGTGACTGGCTGTAAGTTTAGAAAGTGCTTCATTTGATCTGCAGGAGAGTTTTCTATGAGTGGAGGATGAACTTTAATCGTCAATATCGCAGTCGATCATGTTCATGTAATCGTGGGCCCTCAAAATCATAATCAAGATCAATATTCGATTAACTGTGCAGCTCTAATCCACACTGCTTCTTACATTACTGTACACTCTGCTTCCTCTCTGGTGTGTCTAGTACTACTGTGAAGAACCGTTTCACTTGTGGATTTATATCTGTAAAATCAAAACAGAAAAATAGTTTCAGCACTGTACCCAGTGTCATTTCTCTTAGCCAGAAGCTATAGTATATCTGTATTTTATTATTAAAATCATATATATCAATAGTTTAACTACATAAACACAAGAACTAAGGCATAAAAGTAGAATAAACATGAAGGATGAGATTAGACGTGCAGTGGTATTTCTGTGTAGAACAGAATCAGATCAGGTCAAAGTGCACTTCTATTAAATCAGATCCTCAGAAAGCTATTAGCATGCAGTGACGAGTTACTGTTGGGTTTTTAATTCTGATCCTAAATACTGAAGGTATATTCTGTGTGCTCTGCTGTCAACGATTACTACCAACATGCTGCTGATTTGACCATTTACATTACTCTTACACAACACTCTTCCACTTACATTATATTCTACAGAAACTACACATTCTGTACTGTGTGTTAAGTTTACTTACTGTATCTGTCCTCCTGAACGCTTCAGTAACTCCTCGAGTTGTGTGACTGAATTTCCCAATTCATTACCTCTCAGATTCAGATCTTTCAGATGTGAGGAGTTTAACTTCAGAGCTGCAGTCAGAG
>CM022777.1:2249777-2254777 GCA_012411365.1 Ameiurus melas
GTCAGGGTTTCAAACACAAATAAAAGAATTAACAGCCACTGCACCGTGCAAAATCCTCCAGTGTAAATCCCCTCACTGTTTTGTTAATGGTGACTTGTACAAGGCTCTCCATTGTGGCTTTACATGTTCCTTCACGTGTAGAACTGAACGCCAAGGTGTATCGACTCTCTTGTCTAGAAACTTTTTATTTAGCGATAGTACGCAAATTTTGTACAATTCTTTACCAGAAGGTACCTTGGGACCCACAAAACTTAGTTTTTCAGACTTAAAAAAACACCTGAGCACTCACATACATTTGCAGAGACACTAAAATTTGGAAAAGGATGTTGGTCATTCGGACTACATAACCTTCTAGAATATTCCTTCAGCATGTTTAGGACCTCTTCAGTCAACATTGACCTCCACTCCACAAGGAACTGTGTGACTACACGGACCGACCACATCTTTATGTGTTCAGAAACTGCCGCTGCGTTCCCAAACTCAGGTCCTGCTAAAGTCAGTAGGTCACCCAGAGTGATGACTCCAGCCCTGCGGAACCCCTCCGCAAGCATAGGAAACGGCTTTCTCTGAAAAACATCTCAAATGGAACCGTTTATGATCGGTTCTTGCAGCAACCAGTAGAGAGAACTTGTGCATTGTACTCTCTGCACTGTTAAAAGTCCCCACACTTTAAACATATTACAGTAAAAAACAGGAAATTTCCTGATGTCCATCTTTTTTTGGGTCCATCCAGAAAACAGGTTTATGTATATCCAGTCCTTCAAGTGTCCGTAAAATGGCACATGCTACAGCTTTCCAGTTTCTATTTATAGGTCCTTGTAGCAACCTTTGCACAAACTGTAATCGAAAGGCTGCAGTCCTGCTCTGCAGGTGTACCAGTCCATGTCCTCCTTCATCCTTAGGGAGAAACAGAACACTCTTCGGAACCCAGTGAAGACTGTCCCAAAAAAATTAACCAAAATAGACTGGATTTTAGACAAAACGTGTATTGGGGGATCGATGCACGCAAGCCTATGCCAGAGGGATGACGCAACTAGGTTGTTTATTATGAGCACACGTCCCCTAAAAGAGACTTTTTAACTAAAAATTCTCCTCGCCCAACCCCTTTACTTTCTCAACAATCCCCCGAAGTTTTTCCCCCATAAACCCTTGCCCCCTAAAAACAACACCAAAACCACCAAAACCAACACTACACCATATTAAGCGGTCTGGGAGGCTTGGGACGCCACTTAACCAACCCCCGATTAAAAACGCCACACTTTTCTCCCAGTTTACTTTGGCGGAAGAAACAATTCTAAAATCGTCAGTGGTCTTCAACATCGTATCGACATCCCTCTGGCTGCCTACAAGTATCGCCACATCGTCAGCATATGCTGATAGTTTAAAAACACCTTCACACTTTGGAATCGTTATACCATTCAGTTCCGTTCTCAGTTTTACTAAAAGAGGTTCAATTGCAAGGGAATATAACATGCCTGATAATGGGCATCCTTGTCTAATTCTTCTATGAACTTTAAAAGGAGCACACAAGTCACCATTACTTTTCAGTATGCTTTCAGTGTCACGGTACAGCACTCTAATG
The DNA here is from genome assembly GCA_012411365.1 of Ameiurus melas. Lineage (NCBI taxonomy): Eukaryota > Metazoa > Chordata > Actinopteri > Siluriformes > Ictaluridae > Ameiurus > Ameiurus melas. The sequence goes on from CM022777.1 coordinate 2,251,360, forward strand.
TTATCAATAAAATCCGAATTAAAACCAAAAGCAATCAAAACGTTCCATAAATAGGTATGCTCAACCCTGTCCAAAGCTTTTTCTTGGTCAATTAAAACCAAACCACATTCCAACTTAAAAATCTTTCCAGTTTCTACGACATCCCTAATGAACGAAATGTTATCGTGAATGAATCTACCTGGCACACAGTAGGTCTGGTCCGGATGGATCACCTCTTCCATGACTGTACTAAGTCGGTTTGCCAATACTTTAGAGAGCAGTCGATATTCCACACAGAGGACTGAAACAGGTCTCCATGATCTTATGTCATTTAAATCCCCTTTTTTGGGCAACAGAGTCAACACTGCTCTGCGACAACTGAGTGGCAGCCGCCCCGTGACTAAACTGTCACCCAGTACCTCCAGTAGATCTGCACCCATTTCAGGCCAGAAAGACTTATAAAAGTCAGCTGGTAGACCATCGATCCCTGGTACCTTGCCACTCTCCATACCCTGGAGGGCTCGTAGAAGTTCCTCTAGGGTCAACGCCCCTCCGAGGTTTGCATGCGTTTCCTTTGACACCTGAGGGAGATCTTCCAAAAACAGGTTATCATGGGCCTGTTCACTGGAGATTTCACACTTGTACAGTTCCTTGTAGAAACCGACTGCTCTCTTTCGAATTTCTCTATGATCCCATCATGAGACAACAGGCCATGTATCCTCTGATTTTGACCATTCTTTTTTTCTAAATTAAAAAAGAATTTTGACGGTGCATCCATACACTCCGCATTCTGAAACCGTGACCTGACCAGAGCTCCTTGTGCGGTAACGTCTAACAATTTAGTCAATAAAGTCTTTTTTGTTCTTGAATTTTCTATGTATACCTGCTGTCCTGTGTTTTTCATTAACCCTTGAAGCTCCATGATTTCATCCTCCAAGGATTTCATGCGGAGAGTTGTGTGTCTCTCGTGACATTGGAGGTAAATTGTTGACACAGCTGTTTAATTTGCATTTTAGCAAAATCCCACCACTGTTGCACAGATTTAAAAGAAACCTTTGTGGTCCTAAAATCACTCCAAAAATATTTAAACAGATCCCTAAAATGAACGTACTGCAATAAACTGGTGTTAAAATGCCAATACGCATTATATTTAAGTTTACTAATATACACAGTAGAGAGAACCATACAAAGGTCCGTAAAACCTACTGGTATAATTACACAACTTCTAAAAGCACTTAACTGGTGTTTAAAACCATCAAATTTATCCAATCTAGCCATAGAGAGCATATTATTATAGGAGTGCACCCAGGTATATCGTTTTTGCATGCGGTGAAAACTATCCACAAGATCACAGGAATTCATTAACTCGACTAACCTTCTACGTGATGGCATATGGGGTTCTACATGGTTCCTGTCTATGCCCAGCTCTGTACAATTAAAATCCCCCCCTAGTATCAAAAAATCTTCTGAGTCACAATTTTTTAGGACACTATCTAAGTTTAGTAAAAATACCATTCTGTCAGTGGCTGTGGTCGGGGCATAAACACAAACAAAAACCACCCACCTATTCTCATATCGAGCTCTAACTTTTAACAGTCGACCCTTTATGATTTCATCAACTTGATAAGAACAGGGAATAAAATCATGGGAAAATGACTTAAAATGGATAACCCTTTAAACTCCCTGGCCCAGTCAGCAGCATTACTGGCATCTGTGTGGGTCTCTTGTGCAAAGGTGACATCAATTTTCTTTTGTTTCACCGTTTCAAATAACAAAAATCTTTTATTTCTTTCCCTTGCTCCATTTAAATTCAACGAAGCGATTCGAAATTCACTCATAACTATGAGGAAAAAAATAAATAATAGATTTACATACATAAAGAAAGGTCTAGGACAGACTATCACTATCATTATGACTTTCGAAGGATTTTCTTCAGACGGTATCCCTCCTGATCGGTGAAATTCCCTTCTGCCATAAAACCCCGTGTTCTTTTAATGAACTGCTCTACATCTGGAAAAAACTCATCAATCCTTACATTTCTAGCATGTTTAGTGTTTCCCAGAAAACCCTTGATGTCATCCACACTATATTCATGGCTCGAAAAGCCACTTAGATTTAAACTACATGAAATACTACAGTCGGAGGCTTCGCTCTCACTCTCTACCTCCCCAGAATTCAAATCCTCTGCAACATCTTTCCTTTTAGCCTGTGCAGGAGGATGGTTTCTCCGTCTCTTCCTCTGGGTCACCTTGAACACATCCTCTTCTGTATCCATATAAGAGCTACCATCCACAACTTCATCAGCAAGGGACAGATCCACACTATCTAGTGACACCGTACTATCCTGTGCACGCTTATCACTTAAATCCGGCTCAGTCTCAGCCTTCTCTTCTACACCTGGTTGAACACCGACACCCTGGTGAGAGGGGCCAGCTTCAGGTGTCCCCACTTGAGAAGGTTCGGCTGCACCCTCTCCCAGTGTGTGGGCCCCATCCACCCCAACACCCTCTCCAGCAGTAACCTCGTTACCAGCGGGTAACGCAGCGCTTAGCATTATTATTATTTTCGTGATTTACTCGTTTTTCAGGACAGGCCCTCACCAGATGACCAGATAAACCACACCCAAAACACTTCATTGTATTAGTAGTGGCATAGATGACGTAATTAAAATCCTCCATCTTTACACTGAGTGTCAGATCGAGATCATTATTATCCTTCATCACCATGTACACAAACCGTCTGAAAGACACGATGTGTTTTACATGATGGGATTTATTTGTAATCACTATCTTCTCAAGAGACCAGTTTTCCATAGCGGGATAGAGTTTGGGACAGAACCTCATCCTTAACAAAAGGAGGAACATTCGACAGGATGACTTTTTTAGACAAAGGAAGCACTAAGTGGAACACACCATCAATCACAACTCCACCGTCTGCAGAAAAAGCATGACGGCACTATTCATCCGGGCCGCAGACAGTATGTTGTCGTATCCAACACTCTCCCCCACGGCCAGACACACCTCCTCAACGCCGGCGGCAGTGGCCACTTTAATAGCATGCCGCCGCGTGAGGGACTCATACTTCTCCACACCTGGTGCAGCCATGTTTCCCAAAAACACGGAAAAAACGCCGCCCAGGCCAGCGAGACACACACACACACACACACACACAATAAACAATAGTAAATTTAAACTCTCTCAGAAACCAAAGACCTAAAGGAAATCGTATTTCTTAAGAAAAACTAGATAGAAAAATGAACAAGCGAAATTGGAGCAGCGGCCTCGGCCACGCTCCGACCACACTCAATCACTACCGCTCCGACTCCGCCCACTCACTCAGTCCATGCGCCCCCCCACCGCGCCAGAGAGAGTGACATGTGTTTGTGTGTGTGTGTGTGTGTGTGTGTGAGAGAGAGAGAGTGTGTGTGTGAGTGTGTGTG
>CM022777.1:2257277-2512277 GCA_012411365.1 Ameiurus melas
CAGTGTCTCCAGTGTACAGTGTGGATCCTGTAGTACATCAGTGAGCAGCTTCACTCCTGATGCTCCAGGGTCGTTCCCTCTGAGATCCAGCTCTATCAGGTGTGATGATTTCAGAGCTTCAGCCAGAGCAGCGTATCCTTCCTCTGTTATACTGCAGTCTGAAAGTCTAAGAGGATAAATATCTGTTATTATTTCATCTTCAAAGCTTTGAATATAACATTTTCTATCTGTTCAGATTTAGTTTAAGATGAATTTCTGAATTCACCCTACCAAGAAAAATGAATGTCTTTATATGAAGCCTTTAAAGTGATCATCTATTTTTATTTGACTGAGAAAGACTGTAAAACAACCAAAGTGCTAATGATGTACTCCACTACACCAAACATTTGTTTTTTAACTTAGTGTCACCTCGCACCTACTTTATTTGTTCAATTTCTTCATTTGAGGTAAAGTAGCTCCCTCTTTATCTTGAATCAAGAGAGGCTATAGGGGCATTAAAAAAGCTACTCCAAAACACCGTACAAGCAAATACACTAATATTCTATTAACTCTCTCTCTCTCTCTCTCATATGATAATTATTCAGTCTGCTCTGATACTGCTCTGTGTGCTCGTGTCGTTCTCTCTATTAAACACCAATTATGGTGACTAAGATAAAAAACACAATATTCTGGAACGTTGATCTCAGTGTACAGTCAGAGTTCAGTACTGTCAGTGTATTAGATGTTTGTGTAGTAATTAGACGTTACCTCACAGTCTCCAGTTTACAGTCTTTATTCTTCAGTACTGCACAGAGCAGCTTCACTCCTGAATCCTGAATCCTGTTCTTACTCAGATTCAGCTCCCTCAGGGTGGAGGATTCTGATCTGAGAGCTGTGAGCAGAGCTGAACATCCTTTCTCTGTCAGATTACACTCACTGAGCCTGAAAGAACAATTAATCACACTTAACTGTGGAATTATGGGTAGAAAATATCCCAATAATATTTAATATGTCTGTGTTTTGTGTGAATTTATTTCTCTCACTACTCATTACTACTGAAAAGATACTGAAAACAAACCATTCATCCTTTACATGTGAATTAAAGTTTCTAAATTAATAAAGAAATAAACTCCCTACTGAAGTTTTTCAGGTCTGCAGTGTGGATCCTTCAGTAGATCCTTCAGTAAAGCAGAGAGTTGCTCTACTCCTGAGTCTCCTTCTATTTTCCCACTCAGATCCAGATCTGTCTGCAGTATCGGGTTTATACCCAGAACTTCACTCAGATGATTATAAGCTTTCTGTGCATCAGGACTTTTCAGCAACCTGTAGAGAGAGAAAGAACAGAGAAATGCTAACACTAATTATATTTACACCAATGCAGTGGTACTTTTATTTAGTAAATGTCCAGTCCACAATGGTGGAAATAGTCTAACACTACTCCTAAACATTAGTGCACTTACTTCAGCACTTTTCTTACTTAAAATATCTTACTTCGGTTTATAATTGGAATTAATATTGGAATAAAATGAAGTAATTAAAACATATTAAAAGTCCATGTAAGCGTGTACGTGTGTAGTGCACTTGGGGCAGTGGAGGATTAGAAGAAAAGAATTGTTCTGTATGTAATGTACACGTGAAAAAGTGTTTGTTCTTCAGAGATATGTACTGATCAGATATACAGTGGTGTAAACAGTGAAACTGAAGCAGTCTGACCAGTGTTACTAATCAACAGAAATTACTCACAATTTAAGGCTGGATTTTACAAATACTGGGAAAAAACTCACCTCAGTGTCTTCAGTTTAAATTTTGGATCATTTATTAAATTCCTGAGATGCTCCATTCCTGAGTCTCCAGGGTCGTTCCCTCTGAGGTCCAGCTCTATCAGGTGTGATGAGGGGTTTGATTTCAGAGCTTCAGCCAGAGCAGCGTATCCTTCCTGTTTAATATTACAGTCTGAAAGTCTGGAGAAAGAGGAGAAATGTTTAGTTTAAAAACAGTAACATGGGCTCCTGTGTGGTGCAACAGGAAAACACTCGCCCTAACATCACGAGACTGAGAGATGAATCTCTGTAATGCCACAGACCTGTGGACGGGAGACAAAGGAACAAAACTAGCCATGTTCTCAGGATGGGAAGGGCATACTGTCTCTCCCCTCTCAATCACAGTGACACAAGCCAATCGTGGGCATTTGTGAGGTCGTGTATGCGGAAGAGGGCAGATAGCACTTTCCTCTGAGTGTGTTACGTTGCCTTATGACGCAGCATGAGCAGCAGTTTGAAAAGATTTGGTTGGCTTCACGTATCTGGGAGGCAGAGAGACCTGTTAGCCTGAAACTAGCTAAGCTGTAATGTGATAGGGGAGATGTGTCTATCTGGTGGGTTAGAACTGGAAGGTGACCAAACTGGGAAGAACATTACACAAACAAAAACCACAAACCTAACTACTCTGATGATGACTAATCCATTCCTGAATATTATAAATATGTTTAAAGTGATGTCATTCCACCTCCTTTGCTACTACCACCAAAGAGAAGAAGATTAGGTGCAGAAATCAGACCACACACCTGAGTCTCTCAGGTCTGCAGTGTGGATCCTTCAGTAGAACAGAGAGCTGCTTCACTCCTGAGTCTCCAGATATTTTCCCACTCAGATCCAGTTCTCTCTGCAGTAAAGGGTTTGGACCCAGAACTTCAGATAAAGAAGCACAGGCTTCCTCTGCCTCACTTTTCAACAGACTGCAGAGAAAAAACACAATACAGTTACACCTACAGGTGTAGGTCAGGGGGTCAGGCTCAAACTGTGCCCGGGCCACATCAGTATTTTTGTGAGACCCTGAAGGACCGTAACTGAAGTCTTTATATATTCTTTTACTTATTTAACATGTTCTGTCAATTACCACAAATAACCTAAACTCTAAGTGTTGTAAGGAAAAGAAGGGCTAAAAGAAACTATTAAAGTGTGCACACTATTAGGTATTAACTTTATACTGATTATATAAAATGTTTTATAAATGCATTCCTTTCTTTATCACATTTTATTGGAGATCAGCTGCTGTGATGAGAAAATGTATTTTACATGTATTTTAATCTTTATTTTATTTAGTATATTTCTTCATCTCTCAGAAATGAATTTCAGGTCACATCACTGCCACACAACACACGACTGGTTTTTAGACGCGAGTGTGAATGATATAAAGAGCAGCACACAGGTGTTGACTGTAATCTGTGTTTCAGCTCTGTGACAGGAGTCAGTGCACGCTGTACAATGGCAGTCGCTACACTACAGGTCTGTGTGAATTCTGAATAGTGTCACAATGTTGAGCAGTAGTGTGTTACGGGCCGTTTCAGTATTTTATTAGTGTATGAGAATCAAATGTAACGAGGCTGCAGGTCAGATTCAGATCCTATTTACCACACATGTACTTGTGTAATATCTAAATCATAAACATATTTAATATTTAATGGTAAGTACAATCATGAACATATTTTCATGAATATTCTCTTCACAATAATAATGGTAATAACGTGTTTGTTATGTATAATTTGATCACCTCAGTGTCTCCAGTGTACAGTGTGGATCCTGTAGTACATCAGTGAGCAGCTTCACTCCTGATGCTCCAGGGTCGTTCCCTCTGAGATCCAGCTCTATCAGGTGTGATGATTTCAGAGCTTCAGCCAGAGCAGCGTATCCTTCCTCTGTTATACTGCAGTCTGAAAGTCTAAACAAACGACAAAATAAATCCTTGCTTATTATTCCATTTCTGCAGATAAATTTTTATAGTTCATGCACTTAGCACCGACCCCCATCATATTCTGTTTTTCCTGCTGTGAGTTTCTTGTTAGTAATGTTGGCAGCTCTACAACAAGTAACGCTAGAGATGTTGTATAATGTACAAACATTCTCTCTCTCTCAATAGGAGAGATGAACTGACCTCAGTTTCTCCAGGTTACAGTTTGGACTCTTCAGTCCAGCACAAAGCAGCTTCACTCCTGAGTCCTCCAGAGGATTACTGCTCAGATCCACCTCAGTCAGCTTGGAGGATTCTGAGCTGAGAACTGTGTGTAAAGCCGAGCAGCTTCTCTCGGTCAGGTTACACTCACTGAGCCTGAAAGGAGAACATGTCACATCAGAAAATTTATCAGATGTTGGTATCGGTACCAGTATCAGTAATAACGCATCCCTGTTTAGGATGAATAAATTATAAAGAGTAGTTAGGTGTATTGCTGTGAAATCCACTCAGAACAGCTCCTCTCATTCCTAAACACTGAGTTTAATAGAGAAACAGCTTTTACTTACAGAACTCTTGTGGCTTCCTGGACGACTGGTAGCAGTCTCTTAAAGCATTCATCTGACTTTATGAACTTCTGTAGCTCAAACACTTCCAGATCCTCCTCTGATGTCAGCAACACAAAGACCAGAGCAGACCACTGAGCAGGCGAGAGTTCAGCTTCAGAGAGACGTCCTGAGCTCATGTAGCTTTGGATCTCTTTCACTAGTGAATCATCATGTAACTCATTCAGACAGTAGAACAGATTGATGGATCTCTCTGGAGATGGATTGTGTTCAAACTTGGACTTGATGTACTCAACTATGTCCTTTTGGCAGTTAGAGCCATTTCCTTTGTGTGTCAGCAGACCTCGAATGAGCTCCTGATTAGACTCCACTGAGAGGCCCAGAAGGAAGCGGAGGAAAAGATCCAAGTGCCCGTTGTCACTCTGTAAGGCCTGATCCACTGCAATCTTGAGGAACTCAGACATTTCTGATATGTTGAGAAGACCAGAAAGATCAGTGGTTTGTTCTTTTTGGGTTTTTTTGTCAAGGAAGCAGAGAAATGCATATAATGCAGCCCAAAACCCCCCCCCCCCCCCCCTCCCCCCCCCTAAACCTTTTTTCCAGGTTGAGTCTAAGACTCTGTTCTGAAGATTTGGAGTACCCTGATACACACTCCACTTCTCTACATCAATACCATCCTATCCATCAAATGTTTGGGTGGTTTGTGGTTTAAAAAAGGATTTTTTGAACATTTGAGTCAGAGTCTTGGGGATCTCTCAAATCTTTGCTTTACCCAACATTCTCTCTAGAACAGTGGCTGAGATCCAGCAGAAGACTGGGATGTGGCACATGATGTAGAGGCTTCTGGAAGACTTCATGTGTAAGATGATTTTATTGGACAGGCTCTGATCACTGATCCTCTTCCTGAAGTACTCCTCTTTCTGAGGATCACTGAACCCTCGTACCTCTGTCACCTGGGCTACACACTCAGGAGGGATCTGATTGGCTGCTGCTGGTCGAGTGGTTATCCAGAGGAGAGCAGAGGGAAGCAGATTCCCCTTGATGAGGTTTGTCAGCAGCACATCCACTGAGACTGACTCTGTCACATCACACAACATCTCATTCTTCTGGAAATTTAGAGGAAGTCGACACTCATCCAGACCATCAAAGATGAACAGGACTTTGTAGGTATCACTGTCTATTACTTCAAAGTCCTTAATTTCAGGGAAAAACTGATGAAGAAGGCTCATCAGACTGAAGGTCCCCTGCTTCACCAAATTCATCTCTCTAAAGGGAAGTGGAAACATGAAGGTGACGTCCTGATTCTCTTTCCCTTCAGCCCAGTCCAGAATGAACTTCTGCACAGAGACTGTTTTTCCAATTCCAGCTACTCCTTTAGTCAGCACACTTCTGATGGACTTGTCTTTAAAGAGCTCATTACATTTGATGGGTTTCTCCTCTGCTGCTGGTCTCCTGGACGCTGTCTCAATCTGTCTCACCTCATGTTCTTTATTGACGTCTCCACTCCCACCCTCTGTGACGTAGAGCTCTGTGTAGATCTGATTCAGAAGTGTTGATGTCCCATGCTGTGAGATTCCTTCATTAATTCTTTTACATTTATCTAGAAGTCTGGATTTGAGCTTTCGCTGATACACAGAGGCCAGCTCTAACAAACAGGAAAAATGTGATGGTCATTATTGTAATGTATGGATACTATCCACAGTGTGAAGATCAATATTAGTCAAAATCTGGAATTCATTCCTAATAAATACATAAATATGATGTAAAAAAACCAAAATATTAGGATTATCTCTGGGTCATTTATTTGTTTAAAAAACTGTATTCATTAGGATAAAAATCAGTATGAAAATATAGACCAGTGGCCCAGTGTGTTATTTAAAGTGATAGAATATTGTAATAATCTAAAGCTCTTACTGATCTGCAGTGTGTGAGCGAGATCTTTCTGCTTCATGTTCTTCAGGATGTGCAGTGTGATCTTCAGCACACCCTTTCTGAAACAGTGCAGATCCTCCTCCTCCTCCTCCTCCTCCTCCTCCTCCTCCTCAGAGCATGCTGGGGAATCAGCACTAAGTAGCTTCTTGAACCTGTTCAGCTCATTCTTCAACAGAGTGATGAATTTGTGCTCCAGCTCCTGATTTAAACAACACAATAACAATAAATAAATAAAAATGCTACATAATCTGTTATATGATTTTATACCACATTGCTGGTGAATTCTGGGTTCTGATTGGTCAGAAGGTGTTAACTGGATTCATTTTCTCATTCTAATATGTTTCTATAGTAACAGCTGATTTACAGGGACTTGTACGGAGAACGCTCCACATAAATAGATTTTAAAATATGAGTAATTGTTAATATAGTAAAGTTTTCTGTAAGGAGACGTTTATTTAACATTTATGGAAGGAGTCTCCAGTGTCAGTACTTTGTACATCAGAGGTAAAGCTGTAACTTTAAAACAGATTGAAATGCACTTTTGTCTGATTACACATAATGCTGCTGTAACTGTAAATAGTTTACTATAAAGTTCACTGTAAATTACTTTAATCTACTTTTTAATTTCTAAAGAAGTGTATATTAATTACACACACACACACACCTTGAATATGGACTCCATCAGATTTCTGCAGTCGATTTTTGGTTTCTGTTTTTGGTTTCTGTGGATAAACAAACATTGTAAATTACTCTGATATTTTTTTTTTTTTTTTTTTAAACCTCAGCACACATCCTACAGCTCTGGTCCACACAGCTGTGATATCTGAACCCCTGAAACGCCACACACACACACACTCGGCTCTTATCATGGGAGAACTGGCTTCGGGCACAGGAAAGGAAGCAATGGCACCATAATATGTGTTTCCAGTTGGGACAATTTGCACCAGGAGATAAAGCACTTGTATAACTTCTCACCTCTAGCTCGTAATTACTTATGATTACTGACAAGCAGCAAGAGTCCTTCACGGTCACATGTTGGTTTTGGGAAGTCGGCTATGAGAGGGGATAAATATGGTAGATTCACCACCACAATTTCCTCAAACAGTGGTGGTTCCTGTTGCTCTGGTAATGATGATGGCAGAGAGAGATGAGCTGTGGCTCAGTGCAAAAAGAGTGGATCTCACTCAGAACCCATTTGGACACTAGGTTAGGTTTGGGTGTTTCACTGATCTAATGGACCACAACACTGAGACTCCTCTGACCTCTAACCACACCCCCTTTGTGTGTGTCCAGCTGTACTGCTTACAAGAACACAAAAAAACGTGGGTGAAAATGCTAGACATTAGCATTAAATAAAACTGTCCTACAGTGGCTAAACAGCCCAAGCCAGAGAGTGTTCAGTCACGCCTTCTACAGACAAGCTTCTGGAATGCCTGGGTACAGCTCATTTTTATTCTATCCTGGAGTTTACCAAGGGCTATTGGGAGATTCCCTTATTGACAAACTTTTCCTTTTCTACCCAGAAACCACAGGGGTGCTAACTTTTGCACTCATGTGTAGGCATAGCACATACAGTATATTAAACCTACATGACACAAGACTAGAATAAGAGAGAAGATGAGAGGAATACCTTTCCACAGAGGATGGTCCATCTTTAAAGTTGTGAGGATGCGTCATTGAGTGGTCACTCTTATAGGACACACAGCTGGATACAGGTGAGAGACGCCTTTTCTTAGTTTCACTAGAATGAAGAAAAGGTTGTTTTAGATATTTTATCTATAAATATAGTGATTTATATCTTAGGATGACATTATGTAAATACAGCTACAGAATTTCATACTTCTTTACATATCCTCATATGAAAGGAGCCATGTCCAGAGCGCAGTCAGTCATTATACTGCACATCTGGAGTAGAGCAGAATAAACACCTTGCTTGAAGGACTCCTAGGGGCTTGGTATCTTGGCAGTATGGGATTTATATTTTCAACCTTCTGATCAGTAGTCTAGACTCTTGAGCACTGAGACACCACTGTCCTAACTATGCTAATGTACACTTAATGTTAGAAAGGCTTAATACCCTAACAGTGTGCTGGGCTTTAATGACTAAGTGCTTATTAGAACCGCTGGCTCCTTTAGGCCAAGACACCGCCATTATGAGCGTCTTTACAGAGGAGAACACATGGGGCTCTCTGGATGTGGTGCAACTAGCAAACAGACATATTTTTGAGAGAGGTGCTGTTCAAAGTAAATTTACTAAAATGTAGTAAAAGTTTCACAGTCAGTTATGTTGTGTAACTATATCATTAGAGAGAAATTCACCAAATCCATATTCCAAATCAGATGCCAGAGTGATATAACTGGTCCATTGCTCCTTTATTAAAATCTTCAGAGTGCCTGATGAGGTACAGTACTGTGACATCAACGTCCCAATGACTGAACATCATGACATGATCAAGGTATTTAGTGGCCACGTGGCCTGCTCCTACTCCCTTAGATTGTACAATTATTAATCAGCTGCTAAAGCAATAATGCTGCCATGTATAACTTTTGCCCACTGACTTCACCTAACAAGAGAATTATTATTATTATTATTATTATTATTATTATTATTATTATTATTATTATTATTATTATTTTATTAGGGGCTTATTATAAATAGATATTACTAGGACAAATGTTCATAGGAGTTCATACAAGCTGTGAATATGATACCAGTAATTTACAGATTTACTAATTAATAATAAATCACATAAATTCAGCACTAAATAACATTATATTGAAGCTAACATCAATTCTCCTCTCTGGAGACATTTCTAAAGATGTTCAGAGAACTGAATGAGAAGCAGAAAGAGGAATTTTAATTCCACTAAAGAACAGAAAGTTATTTAAGCAGTTAGATTATATCACATTTGTGCATTCTACATGTTTACCTTTGTATCTTGTGCTGCTCCTCTTGATGACTCATTTCAGATGTTCTGAGTTCCTCACACTCCCCCGACATTATTTCAGAAAGTCTAATAAATATTGGCATAAATAAATTACTAATATATATACACTGTATAACCCCAAATATTCATTTCATGATTGTTTTTAGTTAGATAGTTACAGTTACATTTATATAGTTCTTTTCTAGACACTCAAAGCACTTTACATAGTGGGGGTCATCTTCTCAACCACCACTAGTGTGTTGCATCCACCTGGATGATCAAGATCAGCATTATCAACATGGCACTGAGTTTCACCAAAATAACAATTTGATCTTTGTTCATCAGACAGCCAAGCCTAATCTACTAATGTCCTGGAGGACACTGTTGGGAAATTGAATGAGTTTGCAGAACATTCTTTCAACCTCAACCAGGAATTGCAACAATTCATTATCCTTAATAAAAACAGGTGAAATCTAGGAGTGTTCACGGTGTTGTTTCAGTGGTTCCCTAGTAGGGTTTTTTCTTTGCTTCGTATAAGCTGTATCTGGGTCGAAATAAGTTAGCTCCTCACTTTTCCTTCCATGTTGAATTTTATCCACATCTGAATCTTCTGATGAAATTGTGAGGACAAAACTGTTTTAAACAGAACTATACTGTAGTGAGAACAAGGTTTGTCATAGAAAAATGATAATTCCCATCTGGTATTGTTAGAGCAAATAAAAAAAGTCAGAGAACATCTGACACACTCACTAGCACAGTAATCTTCATAAGTATTTAAATAGATATGATAGTTAATAGATATGATAAATTTAATTTCAAATATTCATGCCAGTCTTGCCTCTGTGCACAATATCACCTTCTGTATCTGCATGTGAGTGTTTATTTTAAACTGAGACACAATATCTAGGGAATTGGTCATCAATTTCTTCTGAAGACATCTGAGGAAGAAATAGCCTTAACATGAGCTTCATTTCTTAATTGAATGTGAACTTAATCATAGATATAATCTAAACAGGTGACGTGGTTTTATTTTCATTACTCTGTCACTGCCTGACCTTTGAACATTTATGACTTGTTTGACTTTCTTTTCAACTAGTGTGTGTTGTGGAGCGCATGGGGAAAAACCATGTTCCTACATTCATACGTTATGTTAGATGCCACATTCTCCTAGGTTGAAGGTACTTCATAAAAAATAATAATGAAATGAATAAAAAAAAACCTGAATATGAAAATGAATCAAGACAGATCCAAATAAACAATAAAGTTCCAATGAACAGTAAAGCTACAAGTTTTCTTCCTCTAACTTGTTCAGTACTTGTAATGCAGATTAAATACGTGTGGGCAGATGATGTAAACTATGGATCTGATCCAATGTTATTTGGGAATAAAGAGCAAGCTGAATTTTCTCAACATAAATGTTGTGTGTAGTTTGTTATCAGATTGTCTAGATGTACATCACACATCTGATGAAGGAGATTTCTTCTCCCATGCTGTAATGATGGCTGGAAACTAGGACTTAATGGCACATACTGTAGAAAGGTCATATAGAACATAGAGAAATCTCATTGGGAATTAAGTCACCTTTCACGTTGCCTTTTATTCTGATCACAACCAGACAGTTATATTGTTTCTGAGTTTAGTCTTTGTTTAGACCTTGTTGATGCTTGAAAGGAAATTCTCTTTTATCATCTTATACTTTATATTATGTACCCTCTTATATTATGAACTGCTCTCAAATATATGATGAATGTAATAATTTAGTTACCTCTTTGAATAAGCTGATCAACTGCTATCCTTGATTATATTATTATGTACTTCTGTGTCAACATGACATGGGACTTATTTTGTATCATAACTATGTGCTGTGTATTTTGACTAAATCGGTCTGACACTTGGATCAGTAGAAACCGTCCACACACTGCTGTTATCAATGTGTACAATGTGTATAAATACTCCTGTTTTGAATGAATAAAGCGGGACGTCTCTTTTTGAACACGCTCATATCTGTCAGTGTGTGTGTGTTAATTTCGGACTCTTCAGGCGCCTGACTCTGCAGCAAACCACACTTTCTAGCTCATAGCAACATAGAACTAAAAGTAACTAAATGATACTAGACGTTAATGGTAAAACAGTCTGGAAGGCATGACGGAGATCAAAAAGGTGTAAACGGTAGATTCCTGTGGGGTGGAATCTAACAATTTGGTGTCAAATTCCAGCGCCGCCGCTGCTCCGATTTCAAAGCAAAAACCCACTCATGATAAACCGCCCACACACCCAGTGCGAGCACTGTCCAGTCGTGCTCATCTCCCACTGACCTGTCCTGATTATCATTTAGGAACATCATGTCATTATCGTAAGAAACCTGGCCATTTGGCTCATGAATGTACATACTTCTGTAAAAGTTAAAAATCTATCAGAATTCTTGATTTTATCAGTCTGGAGAGGACTTTTATGGCATCAGTCTGTGTTTTGTGACACTTTGTTCTTCTGCTCAGGTATATAGCCATTTTTGCCTGACCAAAGATAAAAATTTATCAGCTGACACTTCAATCTGTTATTTCTGATGTACTTAAAACCAAAGATAAAAAAACTGAAAAGTAAAATCCACATAAAATAACTTCAGGTTGATTTTTTTTTTTTAAAGAATGCAAACGAAAGACTTTCTTATTATTGCCATTGTATATAATATTCAGGGATTGTTATAAATATGAGTACAAATTATTCTAACGCTTGGATCATGAATTAATTTTCACTCATGAATTCGTACACATGCCAGGGTGTCTTTTTAATTTTGCATTCTTGGGCTCTAAATTTCTAAACCTCTAAATGTCTAAACCTCTGATTGTGGAAAAGCAGTAAATCTCCTAAATCAGTTCAATTTGTCACAATATGTCTCATTCAGAATCAGATCCAGGTTACAGACTCTGCCTAACTCTCTAGACCACAATCAGCTAAGTCAAAACATTCTCATCCTGTATGTAAAACAACAATATCCCTTATCAGAATTGAAAGCCCTTGATATTGATGTTATTGTTAATTCTCTGTTACAGTTAGGTGTTCTGAAGCTCTGTGTGAGCCCGTATAACACGCCTGTTAAATCCTGTTCCCAAGCCTGATGTCACGTGGTGAGTTACACAAGACCTCACTTGGAATCTGTGTTTCTATGTTGAATTTTTCCTGTTTCTAATACATTAATAGCTTCACACCATGCGTGGTTTAGCGAGGTAGAGTATGCTCTTTTGGTTTCAGTGTCCAGCCACTGTTTGCATTTACGCAAGGGGACACCAGCTGACCTGGACACGCCTGCCAGAGGGCTACGTTGGCCCCGTATTTTCTTGTGTGGTGAGACAGACGAGAGTCTGAGACTCTTTACAAGAGTTCCATGTCATTTTGAATTTTGGCATCTTGAAGCCTCCTCATGTGCCTTCTACTAAGAAGCAAAAATCTAAGGAACCCTTAACCTTCAGACTAATGATTTGCGATTTCTGAACACAATGCTTGAAAAGAAACACGTATAACGAAGTTGAAAAGGTAGAAGGTAGAAGGGATCTATGAATTATTTAATGTGTGGTAAAGTTAGTCATGTGCAGCAGGATGTCTCTTTCAGTATAGATACATTCAGGGTCTCTGTCTCTCACTCGCTCTCCTTATATCGCTATTAAAGTAGTGCTTAAACAGATAAATAGCAGACAAATATACATATAGACAATTTTATTTTGTACATGAATACTGACTTAATCTGTCATCATTACCTGTTAATTAAATCTGTCACCACTTAATAAAACAGCTTAAGTCACTAACCAAAGTAAGTATACAAACTGAAGCTATGATATAAGAACAAAAACAATGAACCTTTCTTAAAGAAATTCCTAAATCCTCTGACCAAGTATATGGCTGTGCCATCTGTCTATTAAATTAATGCCAGTCCTTCAGTCTGAAAAATAAGAATCAAAATATTCTGCAGTAGTTTGGCACTGTGACTCAAAAAGTTGTTCTTCATCTGAAAGCTAACTACAGTCCCAACTGTCACTAACTACTGTCCCAACTGCTGTACATTACTGATAATGCTCTTATAATTAACACGGCTGAATGGCAGACCTTGTTAAACAATATTATTATATTTTATAAAATATATTCTTATATATCTTATATTACTTATATTACAGGGTACACCCTGGACAGGGTGCCTATTCCATCTAATGAGCATGAGAGGCGAATGTCCAGATCAGAACGTGCTAACCACTAAGCCTCTGTGTGCCCCTACAGCACTGTGCCAATCAGGTGATCCTTCACCTGACAAGTACATGTTTTTGTAACTGTAAGTGACTAGTCAACTTAATCCTTCACATGGTATTCATAAGGTGCCATAAATTTCTTCCACATTTGTTTATTAACTTTTATTGTATGCCTGAATTGATTTGCCTATATACATAAATTAAAGTTATGTGCCAGATTCTAACATTCAGATGCTACCAAAACAAATTATTCTAAAGTATGAGTTTGTAACCATCATTTCTAATATTTAATATGGAAAAATAACTTCACTGAAATATTTCAGGGACAATTTTTACACTAGTTTACACTAAATGTCTAATATTCTGTTCTGTTTGAAATATTGCATAACTGTTCAATTACTCTGGAACCTTTAGAACTCGCCTGCTTCTATAACTTTGGCTTATAATGTATATGACTGCTCACTGTAGTCAATGTAGTCACGGAGGGTGTGTACATTTTTCACATTACATGAAGGTTGGGGATCTTTATAGACTGTGGAACAGAAATGTACTCAATGTGTCTCCACCGATTTATTGCACATTGCAGTACAACATTTTTTTCTTTTTTACCATTATGGACGAAACACCCGTTTCTTTTAAAACATCTTTAAAGGAGGCACCGCGAACTACAAACATGGCCGATGATTCCCACACACGCATGCGCTCTCCTTCCCCGGAGTTCTAACTACACACACCTGCGCCCAATCTCACACACAGCATATTAGAGGCTTTGGGAACAATAAGACTTTGCGAAGTAAACGTTCAGTTGACTTGTTCTCTGCCTTCTCATTTTTGATAAGTGACGTTGACCATTGTTTCTGCTCTTGAATCCGATTTCTGCCTTGCCTTGATTTGTTTGTTTGCCTGATCACCTGACCCCTGTCTGTTTCACGACCACGAACTTCACCTTTCCCCTTTGGAACTATTGCTTGGACTATATTGCGTTGCTCTGCATACCTGCATCTGCTTCTGTCTCCGCCCACGAAACGTGACACTAACTTCTAAAGAACCCTCGGACTTAAGATGATGATCTTTAGATGAGTTGTTGACGCCCTGCTCAGGGTTAAACAACAACATATTTACAATAAACACAGAGAGTTCTGTGTTTTAACTACAACGTCTTAACCATTATTAAAAAAAAAAACACGGTTCACACCAAACTCTTTAACAAAAACATGTTTACACACTGTGTGTAAGAAACCCAGCAGGACACACAGGTCTGTTAACTTCCCTCAGGTTAAGTTACTGCGTTACACCGCGTTATTCAATAAAGATTAAAGTCAACTGTGGAAGTGAACACAGAAATCTTCTTCATTTAGTAAATAATCCTAAAACTGACATATTACAGCTTTATATTCATGTACTCACTGCGGTTCTGTTCCAAAGAGCCTCGGGTTTCTCTCCACACAAAAATTACCTGCTTTCACTTTCACTTTTGAGTCAGTTCCGGTGGAGAAAAGGCGGAGTTTCAACTACAACTTCTTACAGTGTAACATCTCTCTCTCTCTCTCTCTCTCTCTCTCTCTCTCTCTCTCTCTCTCTCTCTCACACACACACACACACACACACACACACACACACTCCACTGTATATAAACAGATGTAACAGGAGCAGGAACTACACACACACACACACACACATAAATCATAAAGAACTGTGTAGAATATGAAAAAAGAGACATTTCTAAGGGACACATTGGTAGAGTGGGTAGAGATGTTTTGGATACAGGAAGAATCTGGAGAATCTGGTTCAGTGAGGGGAAAATCCTGTGTAGAACTTCCTCACTGAACCAGATTCCACAGATTCTTCCTGTATCTAAAACATCTCTGTATCTATCTGTACAAAAACATGTAGGTATGGCAGCTGAGATGGCTGTGATAAATTGCCCTTAGGTGTTAATGTGTGTATGTGTGTGTGTGTGTGTGAGAGAGAGAGTTACAGTTAGGTGTTCTGAAGCTCTGTGTGAGCCCGTATAACACGCCTGTTAAATCCTGTTCCCAAGCCTGATGTCACGTGGTGAGTTACACAAGACCTCACTTGGAATCTGTGTTTCTATGTTGAATTTTTCCTGTTTCTAATACATTAATAGCTTCACACCATGCGTGGTTTAGCGAGGTAGAGTATGCTCTTTTGGTTTCAGTGTCCAGCCACTGTTTGCATTTCGCAAGGGGACACCGCTGACCTGGACACGCCTGCCAGAGGGCTACGTTGGCCCGGTATTTTCTTGTGTGGTGAGACAGACGAGTCTGAGACTCTTTACAAGAGTTCCATGTCATTTTGAATTTTGGCATCTTGAAGCCTCCTCATGTGCCTTCTACTAAGAAGCAAAAAATTAAGGAACCCTTAACCTTCAGACTAATGATTTGCGATTTCTGAACACAATGCTTGAAAAGAAACACGTATAACGAAGTTGAAAAGGTAGAAGGTAGAAGGGATCTATGAATTATTTAATGTGTGGTAAAGTTAGTCATGTGCAGCAGGATGTCTCTTTCAGTATAGATACATTCAGGGTCTCTGTCTCTCACTCGCTCTCCTTATATCGCTATTAAAGTAGTGCTTAAACAGATAAATAGCAGACAAATATACATATAGACAATTTTATTTTGTACATGAATACTGACTTAATCTGTCATCATTACCTGTTAATTAAATTTATCACCACCTAATAAAACAGCTTAAGTCACTAACCAAAGTAAGTATACAAACTGAAGCTATGATATAAGAACAAAAACAATGAACCTTTCTTAAAGAAATTCCTAAATCCTCTGACCAAGTATATGGCTGTGCCATCTGTCTATTAAATTAATGCCAGTCCTTCAGTCTGAAAAATAAGAATCAAAATATTCTGCAGTAGTTTGGCACTGTGACTCAAAAAGTTGTTCTTCATCTGAAAGCTAACTACAGTCCCAACTGTCACTAACTACTGTCCCAACTGCTGTACATTACTGATAATGCTCTTATAATTAACACGGCTGAATGGCAGACCTTGTTAAACAATATTATTATATTTTATAAAATATATTCTTATATATCTTATATTACTTATATTATTTTACAGGGTACACCCTGGACAGGGTGCCTATTCCATCTAATGAGCATGAGAGGCGAATGTCCAGATCAGAACGTGCTAACCACTAAGCCTCTGTGTGCCCCTACAGCACTGTGCCAATCAGGTGATCCTTCACCTGGCAAGTACATGTTTTTGTAACTGTAAGTGACTAGTCAACTTAATCCTTCACATGGTATTCATAAGGTGCCATAAATTTCTTCCACATTTGTTTATTAACTTTTATTGTATGCCTGAATTTATTTGCCTATATACATAAATTAAAGTTATGTGCCAGATTCTAACATTCAGATGCTACCAAAACAAATTATTCTAAAGTATGAGTTTGTAACAATCATTTCTAATATTTAATATGGAAAAATAACTTCACTGAAATATTTCAGGGACAATTTTTACACTAGTTTACACTAAATGTCTAATATTCTGTTCTGTTTGAAATATTGCATAACTGTTCAATTACTCTGGAACCTTTAGAACTCGCCTGCTTCTATAACTTTGGCTTATAGTGTATATGACTGCTCACTGTAGTCAATTTAGTCACGGAGGGTGTGTACATTTTTCACATTACATGAAGGTTGGGGATCTTTATAGACTGTGGAACAGAAATGTACTCAGTGTGTCTCCACCGATTTATTGCACATTGCAGTACAACCATTTTTTTCTTTTTTACCATTATGGACCAAACACCCGTTTCTTTTAAAACATCTTTAAAGGAGGCACCGCGAACTACAAACATGGCCGATGATTCCCACACACGCATGCGCTCGCCTTCCCCGGAGTTCTAACTACACACACCTGCGCCCAATCTCACACACAGCATATTAGAGGCTTTGGGAACAATAAGACTTTGCGAAGTAAACGTTCAGTTGACTTGTTCTCTGCCTTCTCATTTTTGATAAGTGACGTTGACCATTGTTTCTGCTCTTGAATCCGATTTCTGCCTTGCCTTGATTTGTTTGTTTGCCTGATCACCTGACCCCTGTCTGTTTCACGACCACGAACTTCACCTTTCCCCTTTGGAACTATTGCTTGGACTATATTGCGTTGCTCTGCATACCTGCATCTGCTTCTGTCTCCGCCCACGAAACGTGACACTAACTTCTAAAGAGCCCTCGGACTTAAGATGATGATCTTTAGATGAGTTGTTGACGCCCTGCTCAGGGTTAAACAACAACATATTTACAATAAACACAGAGAGTTCTGTGTTTTAACCACAACGTCTTAACCATTATTTAAAAAAAACACGGTTCACACCAAACCCTTTAACAAAAACATGTTTACACACTGTGTGTAAGAAACCCAGCAGGACACACAGGTCTGTTAACTTCCCTCAGGTTAAGTTACTGCGTTACACCGCGTTATTCAATAAAGATTAAAGTCAACTGTGGAAGTGAACACAGAAATCTTCTTCATTTAGTAAATCATCCTAAAACGGACATATTACAGCTTTATATTCATGTACTCACTGCGGTTCTGTTCCAAAGAGCCTCGGGTTTCTCTCCACACAAAAATTACCTGCTTTCACTTTCACCTGACCACAGTCAAATCAGGAACAGAAAAGGTGGAGTTTCAACTACAACTTCTTACAGTGTAACATCTCTCTCTCTCTCTCTCTCTCTCTCTCTCTCTCTCTCTCTCTCTCTCTCTCTCACACACACACACACATGCTCAAACACATAAATCATAAAGAGCTGTATAGAATATGAAAAAAGAGACATTTGTAAGGGACACAGTGGTACAGTGGGTGGAGCTGTTCCCTCACTGAGTCCCCATTTTCTTCCTGTATCTATGTGGGTTTCCTCCCACTGTACAAAATGCGCCCTCTAGTGTTCCACTCTGAGCAGGATGAATATATCATAAAATGAACAAGAGATAAACGTCTAATAACATAAAAAAGACAAATATTCATAAACAGTTCCTTTTGGAATTATTATACCTTTTGGAATTGGTCTCATTAGATCACAACACATTTTGCCAGATAGTTTGGGGTGATTTATTTGAGTTTACATGTACATTTACATTTATTCTCTTAGACACTTTTATCCAAAGCTACTTACAAATGAGAAAAATCCAAGCAAAGCGATATATCAAGCAGAGAACAATACAAGTAGTGCTACCATACAAGATCCATTAATTGAGTTCAAGAAGATGCACCATACAGGAGCCATTAATTGAGTTCAAGAAGATGCAAAGTGCACAGAGTAGAGGTGTAAGTGCAATTTTTTTTTTTTTTTTTTAATGAGTTGGTTAGGTGTTCAGAGAAGAGGTGGGTCTTTAGCTATTTTTTGAAGATGGTGAGAGATTCTGTGTTCCGGATTGAGATTGGAAGTTCATTCCACCACTGTGGAACAGTTAGCGTGAAGGTTCTGGTTAGGGACCTCGCACCACGCTGAGTGGGAACTACTAAACGTTGGTCGCTAATTGATCGCAGATTGCGAGAGGGAACGTAGGCCTTAAGGAGAGAGTTGAGGTAGTGGGCGCTGTTCCAGACAAGGTCTTGTAGGTGAGCATCCATGCCTTGAATTTGATGCGGGCAGATACAGGAAGCCAGTGGAGGGAGATGAAGAGGGGTGTGACGTGTTCTCTTGGGCTGGTTGAAGATGAAGCGCGCTGCAGCATTCTGAATCATCTGAAGGGGTTTGATGGAGCTGGCTGGGAGGCCTGACAGCAGTGAGTTGCAGTAGTCCAGTTTAGAGATAACAAGAACCTGGACTAGTATCTCTGTAGCCTGTTCCATGAGGTAGGGTTGGATTTTCTTGATGTTGTACAGGATGAACCTACAGGACCTTGCAGTTGTTGAAATGTGGTCTGTAAAAGTCAAGCTGTTATCAAGAATCACCCCAAGGTTCCTGACCGTCCTGGTTGGCATGAGTGTGAGTGAGCTGAGCTGTACAGTGAGGTTGTGGTTGATTGAGGGACAGACTGGGATGAAGAGAAGCTCAGATTTTGCCAGGCTAAGCTTAAGATGGTGTTCCCTCATCCAGACCGAGATGTCTGACAGGCAAGCAGAGATGCGTGCAGAGATGGATGGATCGTCAGGCTTTAAGGACAATTAGAGCTGGGTGTCATCAGCATAGCAATTATATGAGAAGCCATGAGACTCAATGATCTGCCCTAGAGATGTAGTGTAGATAGAAAAAAAAGAGTGGACCCAGAACTGGCCCCTGTGGAACGCCAGTTGTGAGTTCCATGAGCTTAGATGTTTTGTGTGAGAAAAGGCTTCTGTCTAGCCACTCTACCCCATAGCCCATACATAAACAATACAAGAGATTGTTGTTGCATACAGAGAGTAATCAGTACTTGTTAGATATTCCTGTAGCTTCTTAATATTGCCATACATCTCTTGGCAGCCTCCCTGGTATGTTTTTGTCTTGTCCTTTTTATAAATATTGGAGGGACATCCTGTTCTTGGTGATGCCACTGGGGTGCTCCATTTTCTCCACTTGTTGATGATGGCTTTCACAATGTTCCATTGTAAAGTTCCATTGGAAATCCTTTTACATCCCTCTCCTGATCGATGTCTTTCAACAAGTCAGATACCATACACGCTATGTAAGCTCTTTGTGGACTAGGACTTCAGTAGTCACATAAAACCATGAAGTTGTCAAGAAAATTCAACAGAAACAGCTGATCTTTATTTGGGGTTAATCTGAATAATTTAATTGATGACAGCTTGTATGATAATTACAACCCCAATTCCAAAAATTTGGGACAGTATGGAAAATGCTAATACAAACAAAGAGGAGTGATGTGTAAATGTACTTTGACTTGTATAAAAATATATTTTAAAAAATAAGATATTTGATGTTTTACCTGATCAAATGCATAGTTTTTTGAAGATAACGGTTTATTTTGAAATTGATGCATGTAACACGTTCCAATAAAGTTGGGACGGGGCACTTTCAGACTAATAGTATTGTGAGAAGTTGAAATAAGAAGGTGATGTGAAACAGGTGAGGTAATCGTCTAATCATAGTGTATATGGAGCCTCCAAAAAAGTCTAGTTCTTCAAGAGCAATGATGGGTCGAGGCTCGCCGATCTGCCAACAGATGCATCAGCAAATAATCCAACACTTTGAGAACAACATTCCCCAAAGACAAATCGGTAGGATTTGGGGCATTAAATTCACAAAGTAAAACATCAAATACTATGTTCATAAAGTGTTTTCAATATAGTACAGGATGAACCAAATGACTGCTTGTTTTTTTTTTGTTTGTTTTTTTCCATTTTCCATACTGTCCCAACTTTTTCGGAATTGGGGATGTACTTTTGAACATGGGCCTGTATGTGATTGGTTCATTCTGTGTGAAAAGTAACTTTTATTATTTCATTTAAAGTTTTATTTATTTCATTTTTAAATTCACATACTCCGGGATATTGCAGCGTTTTACTGAGGTAGGTCCAGAGGACCTCCTCGAGTTCCACACTGCAGTTTGGTGGACCATCCATCATCAGATGTACACAGATAGTTACAGCATTGACTATATTGTGTAACATGAGAAGGTCACAGCAGATGAAGAATTTGTATGATTCTTTAGCTTTTTCTACATTAATGGACTTGAATGGATGCTAAACTCATTCGTACAGTAATTGACTGGATAAGGGAAGAAGAGACCTTCAAGATCTGTAATGAGTACTTGGACAGTCTAAATAAATAAATAAAATAAAAATTAAGAAGTATAAAGTACATTTTAGTGGAAATATAATTAAGTAAGTGTACAAGTGTTCAATTTCAATAATACTCAAGTAAAGGATCTAAATTTGTCAGAGACCAAATATATATATATATATATATATATATAGTGCATCATGTGTTTGGGAGCTTGTACTGTATTAACAGTAAAGTATGTCAACATTTATAAACATGTCTCTGAAAAAAACTGTTCTATGAAATGACTCCAATGTCTTATATATATATAGCATGGCTTACCCTTTTTAAAACCTTTGTATTTGTACTTTTTTAAGAATTTTCTATTTTTTGTGTGTATCTCTGTGTGTGTATTTTTGCTTCCTAAAAAGTACAGTACTGTGCAAGTTTTAGTACAAACTACATTATCAAATTAGTACAAAAACATTTTAGATTTCAAACCATTATGTTAAGTGTTACAGAAAAATGTTTGTATGTTGGTAAAGAAAGCAACATATTAAGTGCTAAGAGACACTTTTCAGATAAAAAAAAAAACATAATGAAGGCTGCTGGATTTTGCTGCAAAAATAAGAAGCAAGTCAAAGTGTCCAGAAGAACTGTGGCTGGTTCTGCAAGATGTTCACTAAAACTTACACTTAATTTCCTTATAAAACTGCACTAATTGTACTGAAGAGCACTATTTTTATTTATGTTAGTCACACCAAATATTGACTTTGTTTTGTTTACTACTGTATACTGCCTTTTATGGTATTTTTTTTAAATATAGACCCACGTCCAGTTCCAGGTCGATTCATAACATTTCCAGTTGACTGGAACTTAATTATTTCCCTGATGGTGGAAATGGGCATTTTCAATGCTTGTGCTATTTTCTCATAGCCAATTTTGTGAAGCTAAACAACCTTTTGCTGCACATCATAGCTATACTCCTTGGTGTTATGTATTGTTATGAATGACTAAGAGAATGTGGCCTGTTACTTCATATTTATACCACTGTGAAACAGGAAGTCATGGTTGAACAATTTCCTGTTCCTAGTCACCCAGGTGTACAAATATATATATTTTTAAATATCAATGGGAATATACTTCAAATATATTTCTCATAGTTCGCCTCACACCTCCAGGGTCTGGGGTACGATTCCCGCCGGGGCCATGTGTGTGCGGAGTTTGCATGTTCTCCCCGTGCTGCAGGGGTTTCCTCCGGGTACTCCGGTTTCCTCCCCCAGTTCAAACACATGCATGGTAGGCTGATTGACCTGTCTAAATTGTCGGTAGTGTATGAATGGGTGTGTGAGTGTCCACCATTGCCGGTCCCAAGTCGGGCTAGCAACGCGGCCCCTGTAAAAACCCTAACCGCCACTATGGAAACGGCGAGAGAAGTTTCTCTTTCGTCACCCTATACCCTACTTAACGTGGGTGGAATAGAAGAAGAAGACACAACAGCTGGATACAATCAGGTAACAGACAGATGTCCAGCAAGATGTGAGGCTTAGCAAGACTCCCGGATTTCCCACAAAGCTAAACCAGACCTGGAGGTGAAGTGAGTGCCTCGATACTCACAGTGACCTCAGGGATTCCAAAGTGGTGAAACACATGAGTAAAGACTAGTTTGAAGGAGCAGTCAAGCAGTCAATCAGAGAACATGTTGGGCCACCAGTACTGTGCCTTTAACAGGTGAGATGTTCTCTCTGTGCCGGAATGCCCTCTGGCTGGAGTTGTTTGTACCCAGGTAATAAGCTTGCTCCTCAGGTTGGACAGTACAAACATTCAATCTAGTGGGCATGCAGAGAAAACTGTACTGGTGTTTGTGCAGTATCATCACTATCAATGTGCTCAGGTGCTTCAAACATGAAGAAACATGGCTAGATTAAAAACCAGAAGATGAGTCACTGATTCAAAAGGCTAGGTAAGTTCAGGTAAGCGTACAGTGTGTTACTTCGCGAAGAGGCACTGGGGGGTATATATATATATAGGGTGAGTGTGTGGTTGAAAACATGAATGTGCCGGGAGAGTGAGGCCTTGAGGATTGTAGTCTGTGGTTGCCATGTGTGTAGGATGTGGTGTATTCAGGGAAGTGGATTTTCTGGTGGATTCCGGCATTGGTGTGATAAAATGATGGAACCTGGAAGACAAATCCAAATCAGAAACAGAAACAAATTCAAGCACATGCATGGAAAGCACATTGCAAAGAAAAAAATGTGACAGATCTCACTTTTTGCAACACAGTGGAACTGCTATGTAAAACAAAATATACACTTACAGTACATATTGTTTTTTAATTAGATGTCAGAAAGAAAGATCTGGTTCACCTGAGCCCAGCGTTGTGTCTATGAAGAGTGACCAGTCAATGGGTATGCCATTAAACCTTCAACAGAAGGAGAAAGAAAGGTAAGTAATGTTTCATTGACAAGTTTACAAGTTTACACTACATTCCAGTTTCATAATAAGGTTTATTTTAAGAACAATACTACCCTATTGCATTTTCTTTTATTTTACAAAAAAAAAAAAACATCACTATTGCTGACTGAACACTGGTTTATGTATTTAGTCTGATTCAAGGAAAGAGTGTTGGATTTAGGAAGAGAAAGTCAGTGGATCCTCCATTTGAACAGGCGAAGACATCTAAAAAGAAAAAGTAAGGAATGTTGCACAAGAAATTTTAAATACTAACATAGCCCTAACGTTGCATTGTTTGTTCATTTAAAAAATTTAACTCGAGAGCTTACGTGAAGGGTACCTTGCCTGCCCAGGTTATGGATTTAGAATCTGAAAAGCTCCTCCCTATATGCTGGTGACAAGACTTTTCTGCTCTTTCATAACCAAGTCATCTAGTCCACTCATGAGTTTTGTCAGTAAGCCAAAATAGCATCAGCCTAACCCTCTCATTGTATGATGCAGGACTATCCAGGAGGCATGTCAGTAGAGCATACATAAAGCAGCAATATAAGGAAAAGAGGTGGGGCTCAAGTTACTGGACTTTAAATCTGGGGTCTGAGATCTTGTCGCAGGGCTCACAGATGGCAAAGCAGCTGTTCGGAATGGCGAAAATTGTACAGTGAGGGAAAGAAGTATTTGATCCCCTGCTGATTTTGTACGTTTGCACACTGACAAAGAAATGATCCTCTGCAAAAAACTACTTAGTACTTGGTGGAAAAACCCTTGTTGGCAATCTCAGAGGTCAGATGTTTCTTGTAATTGGCCACCAGGTTGGCACACATCTCAGGAGGGATTTTGTCCCACTCCTCTTTGCAGATCTTCTCCAAGTCATTAAGTTTTCGAGGCTGACGTTTGGCAACTTGAACCTTCAGCTCACTCCCTAGGTTTTCTATGGGATTAAGGTCTGGAGACTGGCTAGGCCACTCCAGGACCTTAATGTGCTTCACCCAAGATTTGATGGTACATGGCCCCGTCCATCGTCTCTTTGATGCGGTGAAGTTGTCCTGTCCCCTTAGCAGAAAAGCACCCCCAAAGCATAATGTTTCCACCTCCATGTTTGACGGTGGGGATGGTGTTCTTGGGGTCATAGGCAGCATTCCTCCTACTCCAAACACGGTGAGTTGAGTTGATGCCAAAGAGCTCCATTTTGGTCTCATCTGACCACAACACTTTCACCCAGTTGTCCTCTGAATCATTCAGATGTTCATTGGCAGGCTTCAGACTTCAGTATATGTGCTTTCTTGAGCAGGGGGACCTTGCGGGCTCTGCAGGATTTCAGTCTTTCACGGCGTAGTGTGTTACCAATTGTTTTCTTGGTGACTATGGTCCCAGCTGCCTTGAGATCATTGACAAGATCCTCCAATGTAGTGCTGGGCTGATTCCTCACGGTTCTCATGATCATTGCAACTCCACGAGGTGAGATCTTGCATGGAGCCCCAGGCCGAGGGAGATTGACAGTTCTTTTGTGTTTCTTCCATTTGCGAATTATCGCACCAACTGTCACCTTCTCACCAAGCTGCTTGGCAATGGTCATGTAGCCCATTCCAGACTTCTGTAGGTCTACAATCTTGTCCCTGACATCCTTGGAGAGCTCTTTGGTCTTGGCCATGGTGGAGAGTTTGGAATCCGATTGATTGATTGCTTCTGTGGACAGGTGTCTTTTATACAGGTAACAAGCTGAGATTAGGAGCACTCCCTTTAAGAGTGTGCTCCTAATCTCAGCTCGTTACCTGTATAAACGACACCTGGGGGCCAGAAATCTTTCTGATTGAGAGGGGGTCAAATACTTATTTCCCTCAATGTGTACACTCAGCGTGACATTTTTATGGGCAATCAAGAATAAAAAAACAGGAACCTGGAAATTGTTCTGGCTTAAAGATACAAAGGCATTAAAAGACTTTGCAAAGGTTTAGAGACATAACAGGATATACATAAACAAAGTAATCAAGAACTAATACAAAACAGCTGGATCTAACCAGGTAACAAACAAATGATGAATAGGGGCAGAGACAGGACCCAATTTAAGCACATGCCACTTGTAGCCATGGGAACTGCAACATGAAGAAATCTGTGGTAGTTTTCACTTTGAAACTATTGTGTAAAAACAGAATACACTTTCCAGTGTATACTTACTGTACATATTTTTTTTTAATTAGATGTCAGAAAGAAAGATCTGACTCACCTGAGCCCAGCGTTGTGTCTATGAAGAGTGACCAGTCAATGGGTATGCCATTAAACCTTCAAAAGGAGGACAAAGAAAGGTAAGTAATATCTCAATTTTATACACTTACACTACACTCCAGTTTTATTATAAGATTTATTGTGGAAAGGAGCTCTAATTTGACCACAATTACAAAAAAGATCCGCTGTTCTAAATAAAACTGGTTTATGTACTTAGTCTGATTCAGCAATAGAGCTCAGAGTCACCTGAACCCAGAGTGGTATCTATGAAGAGTGACCATGTCAATGGGTTTTCTAGTAGCGTTTTAACGGGCAGAGCCATCTATAGAGAACAGTTGAGAAATGAGGAATTTTATATACTAACATTGCACTCTAGTTTTTAAACTGGACTGCAATAAAATTTTACTCTATATGAATACAGTTGTGTCATTAGACTATTAAAGCAGTTGTTCGTCTCACTGAGATTTCATGATTTATTTTGATCCCAGTTTTTATGTTTATAGCACAAGTAATTAAAATCTGGTAATTAAATGTAAAAGGCTATTCAAGTAAATACAAGTAATATTTACTTATGATAGACTTATTATTCCTTGACACGAAGTTAATGTTGTCTTTAATTAAAGAGACAAACATGGCATATCAAGTCCTCCAGTGGGGCAGTTGGAGACTGAACTCCAGGTATGTATTTACCATGTGTGTTTATGAGAATTTAGGTACTATTGTTGCTGAGGCCCATGTTAGCTCCCATGCTAGATCTCTTAATGTATATTTTGGATTCCTTGTTCAGTTTAATCTTTATTTTATGTATATAGTGGATCGTTCTCCCAATGACTTTCTGAGAACTACCTTCTCCAGTCATTGCATCACTTAGCGAGTGTCAGCTTCCCATTGCCATGAATCACATGACATCTTTACCTCTTCTTTTTACTCTTCCTGGAGAACCAGCTGGTCCAATATTTTTGTTCCTGTCCACTAGTATGTAGGCTATTGCTTTCTGTCTTGTTTTGCTGCTCCTGAATTCTTTTGGGCCCTGGACTCACTTAGGAGCTTTAAACCAATGTTTTATTACATCTTGAACCCTTTCACATTGCTTAATGCAGTCTATTCCTGTGTTTATTCACTTCAAGTATCTCCTGCCGAGTACAACCAAGCCTGTTTCTCCCAGAATCCTGAGTAGAGCCCTTTCTTGAATTTCCCCTTCAAAGGTTTCTTTTAGATTTTCTCCTAAAGTTATTTGAGGAGTTCCCTTCATGCAGGATCCCAGTGTTTGGTGATTTCCTACAGGGCTTCAAATCCAAATGAGACTTAGTATCAGAGGTTGTACACCATCTCTGGTCTTGGAAACATCAATCTTTATATGTTTGCCAAGATACTGCTAGTTTCTGAGGGTGTTAACATACCTAGACATTTGGAGGTTGTTATGTCAAGATTTATAGGGTCTTTCTAATTTTCCTTCCTGTCTTTCTGGTTTTTCTGAGTCCACCTGCTTTTCAAGCCTCTAGCATTGCAGTTCCTTTTCTTCAGGCACTCGTCACTCCTATTCCAGCTCTGTTCCTGTTCCTCTAGCCCTTTACCTGTACTAGGAGGTTTGCAGAAAGCCTTTGCCCTGGATGAACTTTGTCATGGCCCTCTTTGTTTCCTAGTGCTATTCTTTCACTCTTCAGGTCTTGTCAAACGTTCTTCCTTCATGTCCTTGTTGGTCAATGTTACGTATTTGACATTAATCAATGCATTAACTTAGTTAATTAATTTGGTTCATTGATTATGTATTTCTATTTAGCCTCTGTGGCCAGAATATCCAGCGGACTATATTAGAGTGATGGAGGACAAAGTTCATCAAAGCAGTACCAGAGGTAAGTTATAGAGCATCATGTATGTGTAGAAAAAAAACAGAACATTGCAGAAGGTTTGTAGTTTTTGTTCTTTAATAAGTACATAGTTGTAATTTTCTGTTATCATCTAGAGATGATTCTAAACTTCGATACTCTAGACTCTAAAATTCTACATGTTAGTAATTCTAAAACACTAACAAAAGACGAATTTGGTATTGTTTTCTTTGTGTCTTCAGAACCAGACCCTGCGTGGAAGCAAACATTCAAATCCACACTGCAGAAGAGGTTTCAGATGATTAATGAGGGAATCCCTGTGTATGGAAACTCGAGACTTCTGAATGAGATTTACACAGAACTGTGTATTACCTCAGAATCTGGGTTTGGACACGTCAGTGATGAACATGAGGTCAGACATTTTGAACATTCATACAGGAGACTAATGACAGAGGAGTCCATCAATTGGAATGACATATTTGAACCCTTACCTGGAGATGAGAACCCCATCAGAACTGTGCTAACAGAAGGGATTGCTGGAATTGGGAAAACAGTGTCTGTGCAGAAGTTTGTTCTGGACTGGGCTGAAGGAAAAGCAAATCATGATTTGGATTTCATTTTTCTATTTAACTTCAGGGAGTTGAATTTTAAGAAGAAAGAAAATCTCAGTTTCTTGGAGCTTCTCCATTGGTTTAAACTAGACTATCATCACTACAGAATCATGTTCATCTTTGATGGACTGGATAAGTCTCGTTTTTCTCTCGATTTCCTAAGCAGCAAAAGGTTGACCGATCTAACAGAGTCAGCTTCAGTAGACGTACTCTTAACAAACCTTATTAACAGGAATCTTTTTCCATCTGCATTCCTCTGGATAACATCTCGGCCGGCAGCCTCCGGTCAGATTCCTCCTGTTTATATTGACAGAGTAACAGCGGTACGAGGTTTCAATGAACCTCAGAAAGATGAGTACTTCAGAAAAAGAATCAGTGATCAAACCCTGGCTGATAAAATCATCACACACCTGAAGTCATCACGAAGTCTTTACATTATGTGGCACATGCCAGTCTTCTGTTGGATTGCAGCGACTGTTCTCGAGGGAGTGTTCAGTGAAGCAGAAACTGGAGACGTCCCCAAGACACTGACTCAAATGTTCACACATTTCCTGATCTTACAGATCAAATGTAGATCCAAAAAGTACAAAAAAACCTGAAATGGATCCTGGAAAGATTAAAGATGTTGTACTAAAACTGGGAAAGCTGGCATTCCAGCAGCTGGAGAAAGGAAACCTGATCTTCTACGAGAAGGACATCATTGAGTGTGGAATTGAGGTCCAAGAGGCCACCGTGTACTCAGGAGTTTGTACTCAGATCTTTATCGAGGAAGTCATTTCACATCTGGGGAAGGTGTACAGCTTTGTGCATCTGAGTGTTCAGGAGCATCTTGCTGCTGTGTATGCATTTCTCTCATGTATCAACGGATATCTCTCAAAACAACAAACCCCTGGAATCTTCGACCTCTCCAGCAAGGCAACACTGTTAGACCTTCTAAAGGTAGCAGTAGACAAGGCCTTACAGAATAAGAATGGACACCTGGACCTTTTCCTCCGCTTCCTTACGGGTCTCTCACTGGAGTCCAGTTCAATTCTCTTACAAGACCAACTGACCGAGACAGGACGCAGCTCTCTGAGCAAACATGCTGCTGTTACAAACAAGGAAATAACCACATACATCAAGGAGAAGATTAAGAAGAATCCATCAGCATGCAGATCCATCAATCTGTTCCATTGTCTGAATGAACTGAATGACCAGTCTCTGGTACAGGAAGTCCAAACCTTTTTGAATAAAACAGCAGATCATTGTCTCAAAGGAGTCAGACTTTCTCCAGTTCAGTGGTCAGCTCTGGTTTTCTTCTTGTTGAACTCAGAAAAGGAGTTGGAAGAGTTCAACCTACAGAAATATGCAGCATCAGATGAGTGTTTCATGAAACTGCACCAAGTTGTTGCAGTATCCAGAAAAGCTCTGTAAGTTTCTCCTGGATGTCGTGTGATTTTGTATTACAGTATAAATTCATTAGATTCCAATACTGACAAGTGTTTGTTTAATTTATTACTGTCATTCAAATGAGACACATAGCTCTTTTGTCCAAATTTACCACAATGTCTTTTAGTAGACTGGATCAGTCTTATTCCTATTACTGAGCTGTGTTGTTTCAACAGGATAAAGGGACCGACATATTTATAGAATCCATTTTTTTGTAATGATGTAAAGGATCAGGCATGTTTTATTTAAAATGATATTAAGCAATATAGAGTCTTACTCAGTATTTTAAAAATGAGTTTAAATTTAAATTCTTAAAGACATGTGTGTTTCTTTTTTTTGAAACAGGTTGTGTAATGGTAATCTAACAAAGAAAAGTTGTATAAGTCTGGCAAAATGTCTCAGCTCAGTCTGTTCATGTCTGAGAGAGCTGGACCTGAGTGATAATAAACTGCAGGATTCAGGAGTCAAATTGCTTTCTACTGGGTTGAAGAGCCCACACTGTAAACTGGAGATCCTAAGGTAAGATCTTGGTTTTCGTATTGTGTAAATCAAATCAAGCAATGAGTGACAAAAAGACCTTGCATTAAAAGTAGGGGAGAAAAGGTGTAAATAGGCTGGTAACATGTAACATTCTGGGGGAATGTACTTCGGCATGTACTTGATTCTTGGGCAACTGGCCCAAAGTGAATGCCTCAAAAGTCCTTTTAAACTGTGGTGTGATTGTGTGTGAGATTGGCTGCAGTTTGTAGGTCGCAGTGCAGGATGGGAAATGTAGTCACTGGTTTGCTGTGATACAACAGAGACCCCCAAAAAAAAATACACTCCCTACCCTGGCGGTCCTGGCCCTCTGGGCAAAATGTTCACACAGCCCCTCAGGTTCCAACGCAGGCATTGTCCAACAAGTAGCAGGTTCCTCAAGGAGCAGACATGGGGCTGGTTTGCCGGGGTCATTAGGCGAGACCCAGGCTTGGGAAGTTGCCTCATCAGCTTTAGCCGTGGGCTTGACTTGTTGTGGAGCGACGTCCTCAGCGGAGCACAGAGATGGAGCAACACCCTCAGTGGAGCAGGGAGGTGGAGCAACGTCCTTGGCTGAGCAGGAAGGTGACGTATCGTCCTCAGCCACACCGAGAGTGTCGTTCTTCACCGACTCAGCCAGCTGAATTCGGTTGGCTGTGTCACAAGACTCAGGTGTACGCAGAACTTGCTTGTCTGTGTCAGCAGACTCGGGCATGATCAGAACTTGCTTGTCCATGTCAGCAGACTCGGGCGTGAGCAAATCTTGGTTGGTCGTGATGTCTGCTTCAGGGGTGAGCAGAACCTCGTTGGTTGTGATGTCGGTTCCAGGTGTGAGCAGCACCTGGTTGGTTGTGATGTTGGCTTCAGGCGTGAGCAGAACCTGGTTGGTCATGAAATCAGCTTCAGGCGTGAGTAGAACCTGGTTGGTCGTGATGTCGGCTTCAGGCGTGAGGAGAACTTGGTTGGTCGTGTCAGCGACCTTGGACTGGAAGTTGGCGTGGGAGTTCGCCTCGTTCATCTCAGACTGGAACTTGCCTTGAGAGGCCGTCTCTTCGACCTTGGACAGGAACTTGGTTTGGGAGGCCGTCTTTTCAACCTCGGACAGGAACTTGGCTTGGGAGGTCGCCTCTTCGACCTCGGACAGGAACTTGGCTTGGGAGGTTGCCTCTTCGACCTCGGACAGGAACTTGGCTTAGAGGTCGTCTCTTTGACCTCGGGCAGGAACTTGATTCTTTGCAGGAGCTATGGAGATGAGACATCCTCATGGGTCTTGTGCTGGGACTCTGGGGAGAAGGTCGCCACGTTGACCTCCAGCTGGAGCTCTGCATTTGCCCTTTTGTGGAGCCTTTTGTGGGCATGCCAGCTGCTCTTGAAACATTCCTGAGAGCAGAAATATGATCCATGGATCCCAAGTTTCCTGCATGTAGGATACTGTAGAGTGGCCTCCTTATGGCAGCCCTCGGTCTTGCAGGTTGGTGTTACCTCCATTGCTGGTCTATTGACCTGGGGCCGAGCTGTGGAGACCCTCCTGTCGGCCAGCTCCCTCTTGAAATAAGTGGTGAAAATCAGAGAGGGTTCCTCCATTAGGCGAGGCCTTCCTAACATTTTCTCCAGATCAGGTTTGAACCCTGAACATCCGAACACCTAAACTAAAAGTTTCACCAGATGGCTTACTTGGCTAAGCTCGCGGCCCCCCCAGTAATCAGGAACTCAGCTTAACAGCCCGCTGGGCCAGTGAGTCATGACCGCATGAATCCTAGCCACTGCTTTTCTGTGGGCTTGGGGTCCTCCAGGCTGGTGAAATAAAACTGGCAGTGTAGCATATAACTTTCCCGGAGATACCTCAAAGCCATCTAAGGAAGCTGGAACTTCCAAGGGGAACCACTGGGGAAAACGCATGAACTCAAAGGCTGGTATACAAATACCAGCAAGATGCTTTCCCTGCTATCCTGCTGCTTCCATGTTGAGGCAAAGTATTCTCTCATATAATTAACGTAATGGAGGTTAGGGCGGATGCAAGTGCAGACAAGTACTTTTAATAAAGAGAAGCAGGCAGACAAATCCAAATCATGAGACAGTAGCATGGTCAAAAACAGGCAATGGGTCAGGTGATCATTCAAACAGGCATAAACGAGGCAAGGCAAGAATCGTGAATGAGAAACAAGAACAAGATCAAAGAACATGAAGCAAATTGAGGAACAGGGTACAAACACTTGGTACAGTTAATACATCACAAGGTGTGAATGCCTCGAAAGTCCTTTTAAATTGTGGTGTGATTGTGCTTGAGATTGGGTGCAGGTGTGCATGATTAAAATGAATGTGAGTGTTCTGGGAATCGTGGTCGATGGCAGCCATGTCTGTAGGCCGCAGTGCAGGATGGGAAATGTAGTCACTGGTTTGCTGTGATATGACCTAGAACACTGTGAAGGCCATCAAGAACAAGTGGAGAAAATGGAGCACCACACTGACATTACGAAGAACAGAACATTCCTCCAAAATTTATACAAGTACAGGACAAAAACATACCAGGGAGGCTGCCAAGAGACCTGCAGCAACATTAAAGGAGCTGCAGGAATAACTGACGAGTATTGATTACTCTCTGTATGTGACAAAAATCTCTAATATTCTTCAAATGTCTTGGCTATGGGGTAGGTTGGATAAACCCTTTCTCACAAAAAACATCCATGCCAAAATAAATCACCCCAAAGCATATGGCAAAATGTGTTACGTTCTAATGAGACCAATTACGAAAATGTATAATAATTCCACCATTCCAACAGGTAAGTTTGGTACAAATAAAGCACATCACCAAAAGAACACCATGAAACATGGTGGTGGCAGCGTCGTGCTTTAGGGCTGCTTTTCTTCAGCCTGAACTGGTGCTTTTATCAAGGGAGGGAATTGTGAATAGCTCCAAATACCGATCAATTTTAGTGCAAAGTCTTCAGGTGTTAGCTGAAGATGACAAGGAATTTCCCATTTTAGCAAGACAATGACCCAAAACATACATCCAAACCAGCAAAGGAATGGCTTAACCAAAAAAAGCTCAATGTTTTTGATTGACCTAGCCAGCCCAGATCTGAATCCAACTGAAAATCCAACTAAAACAAATAAAATATTGCCAAGTCACGATGTTCCACACTGATAGACTCTTACCTAAAAAGAAGTGGTATAATAATATCTAAAGGTGCTTCAATAAAGTATTAGTTTAGGGATGTGCACACTTATGTTACTGAAAGTTTATAATAATTTTTTTAAATAAAATTTCTGATTGTTTTTCAATTTCTATGTATGCTCTGCAATTTCACATTAAAGGTTCTGACAAAATTTATCTTTAAAAAAAATGTTTTACTTCGCAAAAACTTGCCATTTTAACAGGGGTGTGTATACTTTTTATAATCACTGTAGATTCATTCTTTTTCTGAATAGTTGGGCCAGTGATTATAATTTAAAACAGAATCACACAGTGGTTTTAGACCTAAAAATACTGATAAATACTACAACTTTGTGGACTTTTTCTCCTGCAGGTTGCGTAACTGTAACATTACAGAAGAAGGCTGTGTGGCTCTTACTGAGGCTCTGAGGTCAAATTCACACCTGAGAGAGCTCGATCTGAGAGATAATGATTTAGGAGAACAGGGAGTGAATCTGCTCTCTGATCTAAAGGAGGATGGAAAGTTCACACTGGAGTAGTTGGAGTGAGTTACTAATATATTTACTGCTACAAAACATTTCCCAAACAACATCTTAATGATTGACAATCAGCACCACGGTGGTGTGATGTGACCCACAGACCCACGCTGCACAGAGTTACTGTTATAACCCTGAAATTGATTAATTTTCACACCCCCAAGTGATTCATTCCACTTATACCACAGCAAACGTCTGACCAATCAGAATCCAGGATTTAGCAGTGCTGAGTGTGTATAAATGAATATAACACGTATGGATGTCTAATAATTCTCTCTATCTTACAGGCTCTGAGATCTTCAGACCTGACTTGGTGTAAGGATGAAGTCTCATGGAGATAACTGCTAACAGAACACACACACACACACACTTTCTTAGATCCATCATCATTCCTGACACACCTGCGTTGTAATGGCCAGCTTTTCTTGGTGGATGAGAACAATAGCTACATTTCCCACCTTTTTAACTAATCAAGCAAACTTAGGTGTTACGTGGTGTTTGTTGTTAGCTTCCAGGTCGACAGAAGGTCTTCAGATTCATAAAGAAGCTCAGAAATATAATACATACAGTACAGCTGGAAACCTAGCTACTGATCGTGTTGGTTGTAGAACATTTGTGTGTTTATTGCTGGTTAATGAGTTAGAGTCTTAGGTTCATGAAATGAATGGAAAGTGTTATTAATGGACTGCGTTTGATGTTAAAAGCTTGTAGATTGTTAGTTAGCGAGTGTCACGTTGGAGTTCTTACAGAAAAAAACTCACAACTGAAATAATGTCTGATGTCAGAACCAGAAGCTAGGCAGAAGACAGAGGTTAGTCATATGCCTGAGCTCCTAATTGATCATGGTTGGTCTGATGCTCGAGTATGGGCAGAAGTCTGAGGTCGAGCAGAAGCTCATGATTGGTCAGATGCCTGAAGGCTGAAGCCTGAAGCTACGCTAAAATCCTATGCCTGGGCAGAAGCTTGAGTTTGGGAAGAAGCCTGATGTTGGGCACCTGATGTTGGGTCTACCTAAAGCCCCATGCTGGTTCCCATTAATGGGTAAAGACTCCATTTCATTATCTCATATCTAGATCTGATTAATATTTACTCATCTAATACATACATGTACAAGATTTAACGATTTGGACATTTTCATAATCATTTGTAAGATAACGTAAGATATTGAATATTATGTACAGATATATATTCCTGTGTTGTGTAACTGTACGTTACTCAGTATGTGATATGATGTAGTTTGTGTTCTGCTGATATAAGATGTGTAAGTGTGTGTTTATGAAGCTTACCAGCTTTGATCAGTTCTAATCTGTGTGGAGAGCGATGTGTAGGACTTCACACTGTTTTTCCTGCTCTAACACACACTCCTGAATGTCTCTGCTGTGCTCAGTAACAGTGCACTGTCCCTGCTCCTTCAGGATGAAGTTAGATGTGCAGTATGCTGTAAGTGATATGTGGGTTTAGATGAAACGGTTTTAAAACAAGCTCTGAATTACGACATTTCCTTTATCAGTGCTGTATGTTATGTGTGTGTATACGTTTTACTGATATGGAAGTATGATATGATGAATCACTGAGTGTACAACCACCACATTCGTGTGTGTGTGTGTGTGTTTGTATGTGTGTGTGTGTGTGTGTGTGTGTACCAATCCTATTCATGTGTCTTGTTTCTGGTTGTGACCCTAGTGTATTATCTTTTGGGGGGATTATTTCCTCTGACCCACTGCCTGTTCTCTGTTTAGAGTTTTTTTTTTGTCTAGTGGTTAGGATTTGTTTGCTATTGCCAGCTGTTTTAAATAAACACACACTCTGAAATGTGCGGAATATTTCACACAGTATCATGAAGCATTAAAGTAAAATACCTTTTTTTTGTCTACTAACTAATAAACTCTTCTCCTGTAACATGTTTTTAACTTTTTTTTCATGTTTGAGAAAGGAGAATAAAAGGTAAATGGTAAATGTGCATTATATAACGCTTTTATCCAAAGCGCTTTACACTGTGTCTCATTCACCCATTCACACACACACTCCAGTGGTAGCAGAGCTGCCATGCAAGGCGCTAACTTAAACAAATGACTGATAAAATGAACAAGTTATGAATATCCATAAACAGTTTCCTTACAATAGTAGAATATTAACCACACTACATTTGAAGTATAGTTTCATCTGAATCACCTTCATGTTTTAGGCCACACCTCTTACCTGAGTATGATACAGTCAGAAACAACATCAGCAAGTCTGTCTGAGACACTAAACACCTCCACAAAGCGATTAGAGACGCCACTGTGAGAGGATTTACAGTGTGTATAAAAAGTCTACACACCCCTGTTACAATGGCAGGGTTTTGTGAAGAAAAGAATGAGAGTAAGATAAATCATGTCAAAACTTTTCCCACCTTTAATGTGAAATTGCAAAGTGTACAAATAAAGTGTAAACAATCAGAAACTTTTCAGAGAAAAAAAAAAAACTTACAATAGCCTGGTTGCATAAGTGTGCACACCCCTAAACTAATACTTTGATGAGGCACCTTTTGATTTTATTACAGCACTCAGTTTTTTTGGGTAAGAGTCTATTAGCATGGCACATCTTGACCTTGGCAATATTTTCCCGCTCTTTCTTCTGAAAGAAATTCGTCGCCTTTAGATTAGATAACTGTAATGCCTTACTGTCTGAATGTTCCAGTAGGAACATAAATAAACTCCACTTAGTCCAGAATGCAGCTGCTAGAGTCCTAAATAGATCTAGAAGATACGACCATATCACACCAATATTATCAATACTGCATTGGCTCCCGGTAAAATCTCACATTAACTTTAAAATGCTTTTATTAACCTATAAAACACTAAACGGTCTCGCGCCACAATATCTAAGCGACCTTTTGGTTTTATATGATCCGCCACGCCTACTTAGATCAAAAGATGCAGGCTATTTGACAGTACCTCGAATAGTGAAGGCTACAGCAGGGGGAAGAGCCTTCACTTATAGAGCCTCACAGTTATGGAACAGTCTTCCTATTAGTGTTCGGGACTCAGAAACAGTCTCAGTGTTTAAGTCTAGGCTTAAAACGTATTTGTTTACTCAAGCCTACCCCGACTAGATTCTATTTTACTACTTTATTACTCTCCTTTTGCCGAGCCCCACACGAATTTATGGAGATACTAGAGATCCTGATCCTTTCTGCCTCTGGATGGAGCTCAAATCTTCTCTAATTCCAGACTGCTGGGACTACGACTGTTCCTAAGGCCATACAGACTTCATATACATCCATAATGAACTTTTTCACACTATCTGTTGTTACCCAGATGAGGATGGGTTCCCTTCTGAGTCGGGTTCCTCTCAAGGTTTCTTCCTCTTAAAACATCTTGGGGAGTTTTTCCTTACCACCGTCGCAACTCAGTGGCTTGCTCAGTTGGGATAAATTCACACCTTTAATATCTGTATACCGTGTTGATATTTCTGTAAAGCTGCTTTGAGACAATGTCTATTGTAAAAAGCGCTATACAAATAAAACTGAATTGAACTGAATTGAAAACATTCTAGATCCAACAATTTGTAAGGGCATCTCCTGTGCACAGCCTGCTTCAGGTCACCCACTCAGTTCTGCTGAAAAAGCATCCCTAAAGCATGACGCTTCCACCACCATGCTTCACCATGGGGATAGTGTTCTTTTGGAATTATACCTTTTGGAATTGTTCTCATTAAAACATAACACATTTTGCCACATAGTTTGGGGTGAAAATGTGTGTGCAGAGTTTGCATGTTCTTTCTCCGGGTACTCCGGTTTCCTCCCCCAGTCCAAATCCCTGATTGGTGTGTCTAAAGTGTCCGGGTGTGTATGTGCATTGCGATGGACTGCCTTGTGCATGATAGCTCCACGTTACCCGCGACCCTGAAAAGGAGTAAGCGGTAGAAGATGGATGGATGGAAATTAGTTAGCATCCAACGTCTAATGTCCTTTACACATTCCTCAAATTTATTAAGCTGGCTTCACTGAAACATACAGCTGTGTATCATCAGCATAACAGTGAAAGATAATTCCATGTTTACGAATAATTTGACCCAGAGGTAGTACATACATATATAATGTATGCATGGAGAAATCACCATTTACATCTACGAACTGATAACGATCAGTCAGATAAGACCTGAGCCAGGAGAGGACTGTTCCCTTAATGCCAACAACATTTTCTAATCTATCAAGGAGAAAGTGTGATCTATAGTATCAAAAGCTGCACTAAGGTCGTGTAACACAAGCAGCAAGACACAACCCTGATTAGAGGTCAGTAGAAGGTCATTTACTACTTTAACTAATGCTGTCTCTGTGCTATAATGAGGTCTAAATCCTGACCGATACATTTCATGAATGTTATTCCTATCTAAGTACGAGCATAACTGATGTGTACAACCTTTTCTAAGATCAACTGCGCACAAGCCTTCCGCTGGTTCTCCAGATCTGACGCCAGGTTTTGGAAGTTCCCAAAATCATGGTACTGCAGCTTTGAGGACAGAAGTTGCATTTTCCGTTTAAAGGCATTAACTGAGCTGATCATATATTCTCACGGTTTTGTCTTTTCCTTGCAGCTCCAAATTAAGCTCATATAACATGTTGGTCAGATCGGTTAAAAATGCCAAGTCCAGCAGCCACTGATCATCACTGAGTTGGGTATATTCTGCATGTTTAACAGACAACTGTGACTTTAGTTCCTTCACCTTCCTCTTCCTCAGCTCGCTTTTCGGAGGGAAGTCAGTGTAGTAGTTTTTATGAACTGTCCTAAAGTGCCGCTCCACATTTACCTTATTCGGAATTGCAATGGTAGCTCAGCAGATCAGACAAACGTACTTCGAATATGACATCGTGAAAAAAAATCCTCCTCCCATTCGGCATGTAAGTGTTAAGTCTTCGGTTTCTTGCTTGATCCCGCTACCTCACTCATTTTGTCCCCTTTCTTCAGTAGGAATAAACTGGGAAGTTAACTCAGTGTTTTCGCTAGCTAGCATTTAGCACTGGCACGTTTGATCGCACACGCGTGGAGAGAGAAAAGAGGAGATCTCAGACTGGCTGTCCTGTGCATCAACGATAACATCTATTTATTTTTTTGAATGGCAATCTACCCAAACTTCCTTTGTGATCGACCAGTCGATTGCGATCGATGTATTGTGTACCCCTGATCTATAGGGTTAGTTATAATACTGTCTGGTTTAATAGCCTGAATTTCACATCTAATATTTTCAACCTTATCAATGAAAATTTTCATGAAATCTTCACTGCTATGTAATGAATGAGTGTTTCTTTCTGTAGTGGTTTTATTCCTAGTTAATTTTGCTACCGTCTTGAATAGAAATCTAGAATTGTTTTTGTTATCTCAATGTTTTTTTTCAATTACAATGTTTTCTATATTTAATCTGTATGTTAGTATGAGGTCAAGAGTGTGACCACCATTATGTAGGTCC
Organism: Ameiurus melas; assembly: GCA_012411365.1. Classification (NCBI taxonomy): domain Eukaryota; kingdom Metazoa; phylum Chordata; class Actinopteri; order Siluriformes; family Ictaluridae; genus Ameiurus; species Ameiurus melas. Next base: position 2,296,531 of record CM022777.1, read on the forward strand.
TATTACGTTCTGACTGACCCCTACTGAATCTAAGATGGACACAACCGCTGTTCTCAGAGGGTCTTCTGGGTTATCAAAATGAATATTAAAAACACAGATGATTAATGCTTTATCTACAGAAACAACCAGGTTTGAGACAAAGTCTGCAAATTCATTAAGAAATTCAGTATATGGCCCTGGGGGTCTGTAAATAATAACTTATTAATATAAGTTATAATAAGCATTGACTTATTTTATGTGGCTACATAAGTTATGCTGGTATAAAGAATTTCAAAATAATTAAATAGGTTTTTGTGTGATGCCTAGATTTTGACTATGGATGAGACCAACACCTCCTCCTCTACCAGTTGAATGAGGCTGATGTACATAACTGTATCCAGGAGGACTGGTTTCATTTAATGCGATGTACTCGTTTGGTTTAATCCAAGTTTCCGTTAAACACATTAAATTACATTCCTGATCAGTAATGATGTCGTTAACAATAAGAGCCTTAGACACAAGAGATCTAATATTTAATAAATAGTACTAATAGTATAAACAAATAGTACTAGATCACACTTTCTATACAGTACACAACATACATAAAGGAGAGATGAGTGTACATTGAGATGATTATTTTCCTCCTCAAAACAGTAAACTATACAGTTATTGTTAGAGATTTAACACATGAATATGTCTGTATGTTAATGATGTGTGTATACAGTGTGACGCATTTAAAAGTAAGAAGTGGTCACATGTTCATAATCACATCTATTGTGTGGAAACTTGTTAAAATGACACGTGCAGTATGTGGAACACGTGAAACATGCCCTTTGCACATGGGAAACGTGTGTTTTTGGAACACTTTCATGTTTTAATGTGTGAATCCCATATAAATTGATATCCCACGTGATACCCGTGTGATTACATGTGAGACACAAGTGGGTGTATACAATACAAAATAGCCTTTGTATTATTTTTTTTTTAGGTTTTGCCACACCCCCCTCCCCCTCCCCCTCCACACAGGCAGCAGAAGATTGAGAGAAGTTTTGATGATTGGGAGCCATTTTGTGAAAGAAAAAACAAAACTGTGAATGAAATGGATTCATACAAAATAACATTGTGATTCTGAGGATAATCAAAATCTTCAGAAGTATTTATTTATTAATTTGTTTGTTTTTATAGTATTTAAAGAATTTTTTTTGTTTTACATCGCAGCATTTATGAGCATTTTTGAGCACTGCATTTATTAATACTGTTTTTATAACGGCTACGTCCCAATCCGCACTGTCCCCCGCCTGCCAATCCCGTACTTCGCTGATCGCCTTCACGGACATGTACTGCCAGAGACTGCAACGTCCTCTGAATGGGATGAGCTGCTCATCTGTCACATACGCACCAACATTGTAGTTTTTCCTGCAATTTTCAATGAAGGCGTTCCAGAGTGATGTGAATCACTCTGGAAATTAGTTATAATTAGTGATTGGTGGGAAACCTCAGTTTGGTGAGGACATAACAGAAAATTATACTTTCCTATTGTCATAAATGACTTGACTAATACACTCTTTTCTCAGTGGTTCTGAGCTTCCTATGTAGAGCATTTAAAGGTTCCTTCACAAGGACAAACCAAAGAACCTGAAGGGTTTATGGTTGTGGACATATCTATCTATTTTTTCTTTTAATTTATATCGATCATACAATTTATAGCATGCTACGTTAGCATTTAATCAGACCTTGAGGGACTGCTTTGTTTAGTGCTGCATCTTGCATCACTCTCTAGACCAGATTCAGGTCCAGAATCAGTCTGTATTGATTACTGCTTACACAACTAGAGACTGAGGTCCCTCACCTCAGTGAGGATGGATGTTTTACAGTGATGGATGTTTCACAAAAAGCCAAGTTAATTCAACATAAATATGGGACATTGTTCTTATCCATCTCAAAAGGATTTTTCAAAAAGTTTATAACTCTTGTAATGGTCTGTGAGGATGTTTATTGAGTGTGCCACTCTTCTGGATCTTATTAAACAAATACAATAAACATCAGTGTTAAGTGTTTGAAGTCTGCTCCTTTTCAATATATTTAAAGCTACACTATTAGACATGTTCCACTGTCATGGTGTCAATTCTCGAACCACTGTGTATATTGTGTAGATATCTGAATAATCTCATATTGGATGTGAGTAGTTATATCATGGACTTTTCTGTCAAACTGTCAATCAAATAACGTCGCAAATGCGAGTGAAATGGTCGCATTGTAGAGCCCTGAGTTTATCTGCAAAGTTTTTTCCTGTTCAGCGTGATGATATTTAATGTTCCCGACAACCTCTGTAGTGCCATTTAGCTTCATGTTAATGTCATGATTTCTCCTCACGCAAGCGAAGCTCTCAGCTTCTGGAAACTTCTGAAACGTTTCTGGATTTTGGAATTACAAAATGACGTCATCTGTACGCTGCTCTATGGTGACTGGCTGTAAGTTTAGGAAGTGCTTCATTTGATCTGCAGGAGAGTTTTCTATGAGCGGAGGATGAACTTTAATCTTCAATATCGCAGTCAATCATGTTCAAGTAATCGTGGGTCGTCAAAATCGTAATCGAGATCAATATTCGATTAACTGTGCAGCCCTAATCCACACTGCTTCTTACATTACTGTACACGTTGTTTCCTCTCTGGTGCGTCTAGTACTACTGTGAATAACCATTTCACTCATGTGGATTTATTATATCTGTAAAATCAAAACAGAAAAATAGTTTCAGCACTGTACCCAGTGTCATTTCTCTTAGCCAGAAGCTATAGTATATATGTATTTTATTATTAAAATGATACATATCAATAGTTTAACTACATAAACACAAGAACTATGGCAGAAAAGTAGAATAAACATGATGGATGAGATTAGACGTGCAGTGGTATTTCTGTGTAGAACAGAATCAGATCAGGTCAAAGTGCACTTCTATTAAATCAGATCCTCAGAAAGCTATTAGCATGCAGTGACGAGTTACTGTTGGGTTTTAATTCTGATCCTAAATACTGAAGGTATATTCTGTGAGCTTCTGTCAGTACGATTACCAACATGCTGCTGATTTGACCATTTACATTACTCTTACACAACACTCTTCCACTTACATTATATTCTACAGAAACTACACATTCTGTACTGTGTGTTAATTTTACTTACTGTATCTGTCCTCCTGAACGCTTCAGTAACTCCTCGAGTTGTGTGACTGAATTTCCCAGTTTATTATATCTCAGATCCAGATCTTTCAGATGTGAGGAGTTTAACTTCAGAGCTGCAGTCAGAGCAGCACAGCCTCTATCTGTTATTCTGCACTTTATTAACCTGCAGAGAGAAAAGTTTTTAGTTTCTTTACCTCACAGGATTAAATATTGATGATGTAGGCATGTATGTAACAATGAGATGCAGAAATATAATAGTAAAGTACTTGTCTACATTGTTATTGTGTATTATAAAGATCTGTGTACGGTCTGTGAAAGACAACTCTAAAGTGTAATCCTGCATCATTATAAAGCTTCATTCAGTGTGTTTCATCACTGAGTTACTCACAGCAGTGTCTCCAGTTTACACTCGTGTTTCTTCAGTAGATCACAGAGCTTCTCCACTCCTGAGTCTCCTAGTTCACACCACCTCAGATCCAGCTCTCTGATGTGTGATGGATTTGTACAGAGAGCTGAAACCAAACCAGTGCAGGATTTCTCATTTACACTGTACTCTAATCTGCAGAGAGAGAAGAAAAGATGATTAGTGTCTTATTAAAAATGAAATCTACATGTATAATGTGTGTGTTCTGTGGGGTTCAAGTCTGAGTTAGTCATTATGGGTTATTGGGTTATTATTAATCCATTTAGAATGAAATCTATAATTCAAAAAAATGTAGATATTTTCTGAATACTTTCTGAACCCACTGTATATACCTAATACACTGTAGTTTTATAATAATATTTATAATCATTTAAATATATAAATACATATTCAGAAAGTCTTTCTAAATGAATTATAAATGACTGAAGAATATTAAACTGCTAAAAGATTATTAGTGTTAGAATAAATGTGGACTATTTAAAATGTACAGGTTAATTACTCACTTTAGTTTCTGCAGGTTACATTTAGGATTCTTCAGGAAATCACACAGATTTCTCACTCCAGACTCTCCTGGTTTATTCCTGTTTAGATTCAACTCTCTCAGGTGTGAAGGATTTAAAACCAGAGCAGAAGTCAAATGTGAACAGTCATCTTCTGTAATACTGCCATAATCATACAACCTGGAGAGAGAGAGAGGGGGGGGAGGGAGAGAGAGAGAGAGAGAGAGAGTTCAATTTTGGGTATATTTACATACCTACACTTTTGAATCATTTTTTCATTTAAAAAAGAAAGGAGAAAGAAAAAGAAATGTATTTGAAAATGGAGAAAGAAAAACTATGTTAACTCTCATCTTCAGTGAGGAGTTTAAGGAGCGAGTGAAAGTGAGGTGTGATCATGTGATCCTGCTGAGAGTGCACAGACAGAAGGACACACACATGGAAGCTTCAATTCACAGCAGCTCACAATCTCTTAATAATCATATTGCTAATAATGTTCCACACGCTGAGGCTGGCCATTGTGCTCTCTGTTAATGACACTCCACACACCAGCTAATTACAATAATGCATGGAAATAGAGATCTATATGTTTATAGTTGTGCCTTACGTAAGTTTCTGCAGTCTGTAATGTGGATCCTGCAGCAGAGCCGAGAGATGCTTCACTTTGACATGTTCAAGTGTCTTGTTTCTCAGATCCAGCTCCGTGTGCAGTAAGGGGTTTCTTCTGAAAATGTCAGTAAGACACTTGTAGGCTTCCTCTGCATCAGCACTTTTCAACAACCTGTAGAGAAAAATGATATCAGCAGGTTAATAACTGTGTACTGAGAGCAATAAGGAACTGATTGTTATGTGCTTTAGCTGTGCTTCAGTTTCTGTTTTCAGTGTGTATCCTTATCCAGCTATATCTGTTACACAATCAGTGCACACTAATCCTCATTTCTTAATAAAATATTCATGATCAGTCTTTACTGTTACTGTTTATAACTGTTCAAGCACAAAACTCTATCCAGCGCTGTTTCCTGGATAATCAGCAAACCCACTTAACATTACAGTGTGATATAGTGACATCAAATCATTCAGATTAAATCATTCAGCAGAATTCAATCATTTTCAAATGCTAAATGCTAAAGTGATAGAAATATATCTGTTTATGGTTATCTAGATCTTTTTTTCTCACCTCAGTGTCTCCAGTGTACAGTGTGGATCCTGTAGTACATCAGTGAGCAGCTTCACTCCTGATGCTCCAGGGTCGTTCCCTCTGAGATCCAGCTCTATCAGGTGTGATGATTTCAGAGCTTCAGCCAGAGCAGCGTATCCTTCCTCTGTTATACTGCAGTCTGAAAGTCTAAGAGGACAAATATCTGTTATTAAGTCACCTTCAAAGCTTTGAATATAACATTTTCTATCTGTTCAGATTTGGTTTAAGATGAATTTCTGAATTCACCCTACCAAGAAAAATGAAAGTCTTTATATGAAGTCTTTAAAATGATCATCTATTTTTATTTGACTGAGAAAGACTGTAAAACAACCAAAGTGCTAATGACGTACTCCACTACACCAAACATTTGTTTTTTAACTTAGTGTCACCTCACACCTACTTTATTTGTTCAATTTCTTCATTTGAGGTAAAGTAGCTCCCTCTTTATCTTGAATCAAGAGAGGCTATAGGGGCATTAAAAAAGCTACTCCAAAAGATGGTACAAGCAAATACATTAATATTCTATTAACACTCTTTCTCTCTCTCTCTCTCTCTCTCTCTCTCTCATATGATAATTATTCAGTCTGCTCTGATACTGCTCTGTGTGCTTGTGTCGTTCTCTCTATTAAACAGCAATTATGGTGAGTAAGATAAAAACCACAATATTCTGGAACGTTGATCTCAGTGTACAGTCAGAGTTCAGTACTGTCAGTGTATTAGATGTTTGTGTAGTAATTAGACGTTACCTCACAGTCTCCAGTTTACAGTCTTTATTCTTCAGTACTGCAGAGAGCAGCTTCACTCCTGAATCCTGAATCCTGTTCTTACTCAGATTCAGCTCCTTCAGGGTGGAGGATTCTGATCTGAGAGCTGTGAGCAGAGCTGAACATCCTTTCTCTGTCAGATTACACTCACTGAGCCTGAAAGCACAATTAGTCACACTTAACTGTGGAATTATGGGAAGAAAATATCCCATTAATATTTAATATGTCTGTGTTTGGTGTGTATTTATTTCTCCTCAAACCACTCATTACTAATGAAATGATACTGAAAACAAACCATTCATCCTTTACATGTGTAATTAAAGTGTCTAAATTAATAATGAAATAAAGCCCTTACTGAAGTTTTTCAGGTCTGCAGTGTGGATCCTTCAGTAGATCCTTCAGTAAAGCAGAGAATTGCTCTACTCCTGAGTCTCCTTCTATTTTCCCACTCAGATCCAGATCCGTCTGCAGTATCGGGTTTATACCCAGAACTTCACTCAGATGATCATAAGCTTTCTGTGCATCAGGACTTTTCAGCGACCTGTAGAGAGAGAAAGAACAGAGAAATGCTAACACTAATTATATTTACACCAATGCAGTGGTACTTTTCAGTAATTGTTTGGTCCATGGTGGAAAAATAAACAGTAAAACTTTAGTAATTACTCAGAATTAAGGCTGTATTTTACATGTACTGGGGGAAAGTGCTCACCTCAGTGTCAGTTTACATTTTGTATCATTCATCAAACTCCTAATCTCCGTCATTCCTGATGCTCCAGAATCGTTCCCTCTGAGGTCCAGGTTTATCAGGTGTGATGAGCGGTTTGACTTCAGAGCTTTAGCCAGAGCAGTGTATCCTTTCTCTGTTATATTACAGTCTGAAAGTCTGGAGAAGGAGAATAAAGTTCATCATTCACTGTTATTGGGAAACACTCCCCTGAATGAGTTCCTGACTAATCTATTCCTACATGCTACAAATATACTTATAGTGAAGTAAAAATGTCAGTGATCTAGTAATGTATACTATTAGATGACTTACACAAGCTTCTGGAGTTTGCAGGATGAACTCTTTAGTAGAGTAGAGATCTTCTCCACTCCAGGATTTCCCAGTGTGTTCTCACTCAGGTCCAGCTCTGTCAGGTGTGAAGGGTTTGCAGCAAGAGCTGATATCAGATCAGTACAGCCTCTCTCTGTAATACCGCTCTTACTCAGTCTGCACACACTGAGAACACAGCTGAGATAAACATCTCTAAACAACCCACAGGATCAACCATCCAAAATAATACCAATGTAGGAGAAATAATAGAGTTATAATGGAGTGGTGAGAACGTGTGGAGTGGACTGTTCACCCACACTCTCAGAACCACAGTAGATTCTGCAGCAGTACTGATTGGGCTAAACAGAGTATACACTACACTAATATCTTTAAAGATTTAATGTGAACACAAACAAAAGTAGCAGGTGAGGAAGTCAGACCACATACCTGAGTTTCTCAGTTCTACACTGCAGATCCTTCAGTAGAACAGAGAGCTGCTTCACCTCTGAGTCTCCGGATATTTTCCCACTCAGATCCAGTTCTGTCTGCAGTAAAGGGTTTGTACCCAGAACTTTAGTCAGAAAATCACAGACCTTTTCTGCTTCAGGACTCGAGACTCTAGAAAGAAAAACAGATTCCATTAGGATACTGATATCAGCACTTTGAGTATGGACGTTTCCCCCAATACAATCCTGTTGTTAAATTTTATGAACCAGAACAGACATAACGGCAGCTAGCTTCGTTCTCTGTTGATATTTAAGATCTGTCTTATGTATGAAAATTTCACACACTTTCATAGTAAAAAATGTCCGGTGGTCTGGAAATAATGTCAGATGTCAGCAGCTGAATTTTATTGTTTATAACATACATTGATACCTCAGCATTAACAACATGGAAATTCCTTTCTAATCTTGTGTCTTCACAAGGTCTTGCAATATTTTAGAAACTTTTCTGAGCCATGTTTCTGTGAGTTTGTCCTGGTTTTGACTTTGTTTTGTTCTGGTTTCTGGTTATTGTATTTGCCCTTTGGATTTGTTGAACAGTCAAATGGATTCTTTGAAATGTTGAACCTCTTGCCCAGACACATGGATTACAATTGTGTTTTGCCATGTTCTCATAAACCCTGCATCTGCATTTTACTTCTCTGTCCTGAATGTCTTTTTACACTGTAATTTTCAGAACTATATATATTAAAAAAGTAGAAAATGTAACCATGTAATGTAATGGGCTTCCCAGTGTTCCAGTTATGTGAAAAATTAAGTACACCCCATGGAAATTGTTGTCTTTTTAAATATATTTGGACAAGCAAACATGACCTTGATAAACTTGAACAAAGCCACAAGGAAATATTAGCTTTTTCCATCATTTATTCAACAGAAATATCAGTAGATGTGATATTATTCTGTGGAAAAAGTAAGTACACTCTTAGTCTCAGAAGTTAGTATTGACCCCTTTTTAGCAGAAATAACTTCTAGGTGTTTTGTATTCCAGTCTTGCTGGAATTTTTAACCACTCTCATGCAATATTCTTTCAGTTGCAAGATTTTTGAAGTTTTTCTTGCATGTTCTGCCTGTTTCAAATCCCCCCACAACATTTCAATGAAATTCAAATCCAGGCTTTGACTAGGCCATTCCATAACCTTCCATTTCTTCTTTTTGAGCCATTCCTTGGTGGATTTGCTCGTGTACTAAGGATCATTATCCTGTTGAAAGGTCTTGTCATATCACCTCAGACCAGTGCAATTCCCATCCTGCACTGCAACCTACGAACATGGCCGTCATGGACCACAATTCCCAGAACACGTTCATTCTAATCACGCACTCCTGCATCCGATTTACTCTCACAATCACACCACACATATAAGAGACTGTTCAAACACTTAGTCCTTGTGAAGTATACACTCAGTTGCCTTGTCTCTGTCGTTACTAAGCCTTAGATCGTGTGTTTATTCTGGTGTTTTGACTTTGCTTACGTTTATGATTTTGTCTCCCTGCCCTGTTTGTGCTCTTTGACTGATCGCCTGACCTCTGATTCATGATTATTGTCTTCTGCCTTATCCTTGCATGTCTTTGGACTGGGGGAGGAAACCGGAGTACCCGGAGGAAACCTCCACAGCACAGGTACACACACGGCCCCGGCGGGAATCGAACCCAGGACCCTGGAGGTGTGAGGCGAATGTGCTAACCACTAACCACCGTGCGCCCTAGCAAACCATCAAAGTACAAAATATTTACATTGTTGTAAAAAATTTGTGTAAATCAAAAACTCACCTCACAATCAGTTTAGAGTTTGACTTCCATAGAAAACTAAAAATATGAAATAATTGTTCCAGTACTGATACTCAGTAATTGGTCTGTCTCTATTTTAGGTTAAACTGGAAGAGTTGTGCATAAGATTAAAAAGCAACCTATCTTTTAAAATACAACATATTTCCATTTGTACAATAAAAACTCACCTCACAATCAGTTTAGAGTTTGAATTTCCTAGAAAATAACTAAAAATATTCCATCTTGACACACTGTAGTTCTCTCTGAGGTCCAGCTCTTTCAGATGTGATGAGGAGTTACATTCCAGAGCCTTAGCCAGGTCTCCACATTGTGTTTGGGTGAGACTACATTTACTCAGTCTGAAAGAAAATGATAATAAATCATGTTTCATGGTGAGACAGTGACATGACAGTGACAATAACATCTCTGGGGGTTTGAAATTAATAGTCATTTCAGTAGCCAACATTTATAAACATTATTTAAGGGAAGCACAGGTACTGTCACATTTCACCTGAGATTATATATAATTAGATTAATTAACATAAAATAAATAATGAAGCATGTTATGCTACAGAGGTCACCTTTTTATAACTAAAGAATTTAAATGGACTTTAATAGCTTCTTTGACTTCATAGAGTAAAATTATGCCAGATTCAGTTCAAAAGGTTTTTTTTATTGAATTATCCATCATTCTATTTTTCAATGTATTTATTTTTATTACATATTTCAGAAGTAAAAAATAACTACACTCTCCAGAGTGCAGTTTGGGTTCTGCAGGAGATCCGAGAGCTCCTTCACTCCTGTGTTTCCAATTGTGTTCTCACTCAGGTCCAGCTCCGTGAGGAGTGAGGGGTTTGTTCTCAGAGCTGATACAACAGCAGCACAATCTTCCTCAGTGAGAGTGCACTTACACAACCTGCAGAGAGAGAGAGAGAGAGAGAGAGAGAGAGACAGAGAGAGAGAGAGACAGAGACAGGGAGAGAGAGACAGAGAGATAGACAGAAGGAGAGAGAGAGAGAGAGAGAGAGAGACTTAGCAGATTACTTTGACTAATTTCATTGTGCTTTTCTCTACTCTACTTAATTGACTTGAATATAGTTAAAGAGTGTTAACTTCCTATCAAGCTCTTCTTCTGTATCTGTCTCTGTGTGTTACTTTGATCATGTCTAGATATCGTATGACTATAAACCTCGCTGTTGGCCTTGTGGCTTTAAGAATTCTTGCCGGTGGAAACTGCAGTTCTTGCTGTAGTCATATAATCAGATACAATATATATTGTGTATATATAATATATTGTAGGATCCTGTAGGATTTTATCATCTGCAGATTAACTGATAGTTTGTGACCAGTGTTTATAACGTTTCTAGAAGGTTTTCCGTCACTTTTTGTAGCTGCAACTGGTGTTTGCAGGTGATTAAATAGAATTTACTGTATAAATAATATTATTATTAATAATAATAATAATAATAATAATAATACACAAATTTGGTCATTTCAAACAGTAACACTATACATATATTGCCAGAAAGTCTTCTTTAAGTCCTCTGCTCTTCTTTCGGACACTATTAGTTTTATTTTAAGTGATGACATTACCCCAGTTTCAGCAGTTTGAATTGTTGATTCTTCAGCACACCACAGAGCTCCTTCATTCCTGATCCTCCAGGTGTATTCCCACTCAGCTCCAGCTCTCTCAGGTGTGAGGGGTTTAAACTCAGCGCTGATGCCAGAGCAGCACAACCTTCATTTCTCATCCTGACCTTATTTACCCTGTATACAGAAAGAGAACAAGTAAGAGAAGTATTTGATCTATTTTATATCCATTTGATCTATTATTTTAAATGTAACATGTAAGGGAATAACTGATGAAAACTAACTTGAGTATCTGAGGTCTGCAGTGTGGATCCTGCAGTAGAGCAGAGAGCTGCTTCACCTCAGAGTCTCCGTGTATTTTCTCACTCACATCGAGTTCTCTCTGCAGTAAGGGGTTCTTATTCAGAACTCTATAAAGTAACTCATAGCCTTCCTGTGCAGCAGGACTTTTCAACAACCTGCAGAGAAAAAACAAGAATAATTTTAGTGTAAACTCATTTAAATCAGGATATGCATGCATGATCAGATATGGGGACGTTACAACCTTTACAACGTCACAGCTGAAAAGCCATGGTGTGTTTTAAAACCAATCATTGATTAACTAAAATCACATGAACATGCTCCTATTTGTTGAGTTTATTGTGTATGGTTTAAATTATTGTTGAAATGAGATTTATTTTGAGTCTTCCCATCAGAAGTAATTCTCACTAGACCCTTGATGCTTCCAATAAAATAAAATACATAAAAAAGTCTTATAGCAATTTGATGTAGCTGACTGCTACAGACCATGACTTCTTTTGCATGAAACTGTTACGGGATGTGACGTGAAGGGAAGGAGGCAGGATGCAGTCGCAGTGGAACGCTGACTTTTATTAATAGTGACGAATGCAACACAAAACACGATAAACAAACTCCTGAGCTAACTATGCTCACTTGGCTACGGCTAGTGCTAATGCTATTCTAAGGCATAAACATAAACTGAAACGGCGATTCCCCATAGTCGCCCTTTAGCTTTACAACGCATACATTCCGTCATATACACACATCGACATATGTAGATCAGCCAGACAGCCAGTTGAACCGCGCCGTGCGAAGCACGGCTCACGGTATATATAGCTCTGTCATTAGCCCACAACCGCTAACAGCTGTGCGCACTTCCGTGTACGCACATCTGACGCGACGGGGCGAAGACATGGCATCACCCTGGAAGAGGTCCGCGCATGCGCAACAGCGCTCAACGCACACTGTTGCACAAGGGAATCATGATAGAAACATGGTTCATCGATCACTGAAGTATAATATTGCTGTAATGCATAGTGGTGCACAAATGTACTGTTATCCTGCTATTATATATAGCAGCAGACTGGTCTGGTTCATTCCAAACACTGGGTTTCTTAAAACTAATCAAGAGTTTCGTAATTTTCATTGACAAGGTGGAAAAACCAAAGTTTAAAATTTAGAGTTAGAGTTCTTTTATAATTCACTTTTAGCCTACAAACAAATGAAACTGAAGCTTCGTTCATTTACATGCATTATTACACCGCAAGTATAAATGCTGATAAAAGGTGAAATGTAACAAACTAACTTTTATTACATACTAATATTAATATTACTAATAAGATATAACATTGTCGTAACCAATATGTATATTATAAACAATTCTAGAAATGAGTTGATAATAGCTGTTCACCTCAGTGTCTTCAGTGTACAGTGTGGATCCTGTAGTACATCAGTGAGCAGCTTCACTCCTGATGCTCCAGGGTCGTTCCCTCTGAGATCCAGCTCTATCAGGTGTGATGATTTCAGAGCTTCAGCCAGAGCAGCGTATCCTTCCTCTGTTATATTATTGTCAGTTACACTGAGGGGAAAAAATAAAAAGTGAATTTCTCTGTCCACCATATCCCAAATATTGTACAAAATAAATACATACGATGTGACTATATGAAGCATGTATGAATTTCCTGGTTGTAATTAACAAATCGTTATTACAGTAATTCAGTGTTTGACTGAGCGCTACTTCAAAAACTCTTAAGTAAAAGAAAAAATTGTATTTAAGGATGAAAGCATTTCATGACACTTTCTCATGTTTTAAGAAATTGGAAAAAATACATACTTGAGTTTTTCTAGGACACAGAGTGAATTCTGTAGTAGATTAGAGATCTGCTTTATTCCCGAGTCTCCTGCTTTATTCTCACTCAGATCCAGCTCCAAGAGATGTGAGGGGTTTTCTTCCAGAGCTGTAGCCAAAGCAGCACAGCCTTCAGCTTCTACACTGCAGTTACACAGTCTGCAGAGGGAAAGAAGGAAATACGATGAACAGATTTCATCTCTTTTGGTAAATAAGAATGTAATATTTCAATTCATTTCTTTACCAGTTACCTTATAATTACATCAATATGACATTTACTTTGGAATATAATATTTTGCATATTTTGTATACACATTTAAACACCTTTTTGTTAAATATAAATCTAATAATCTAATCTTTTTTAAATCAAAACCTGCTATATATAGAATAGTCTCTATGGTATGTAACCATAAAATTTGACAGGTCTAGGTCAAAGGTCAAATAGATATGGGTCAAAGGTCATGGTCATAAAATTAGATACGACACCTGTTGCGGCCATGTAGGTCCCCATCCGTTACGGATAAACATAGACACACTATTAACACGTAAAATTAGATATAGCTACGTTAAATCAGGATCAAATACAATTCTGACACACACATTACGACACCTGTTGCGGCCATCCCCATCTGTTACGGATAAACATAGACACAATGTTCACACGTAGGTCATAAAATTAGATATAGTTATGTTAAATCTGGTTCACATACATTCCTGACACACACCCACACACACACACACACATTACCACACCTGTTGTGGCCATCCCCATCTGTTAAATCAGGATCAATTACAATTCTGACACACACACATATGTTCTCCACACACGATGCACTTTCTAACACTCTGAGGTAGTTCATAAATATATATATAGTTATGTTAAATCTGGATCACATACATTCCCGACACAAACGTTACCATACCTGGAACGGCCATGTGTATAACGCATCCAACCAGAAATATGACACACACACACACACACGCATCGCATACAAACGCATACATGTAACCTGTTTATAAAAGTCAGCATCCCTCTAGGTTTCCTAATACTCTGTACTTAGATCGACGTGCGAGCGTACACGACTGCTGATGTCTTCCTAACGCGAAAAAAGCTCACCCTTTTTTGGCAAGAATAGAAAAACGTTAGAACATGAAAAGATTCAATATTGGGTAATGTCAAACGGATGTACAGCCGGGTTTTTTCGATGCAGAAAAAGGAACCGTTTTGCTTTTCAAGCTCTCGGGTACCGGGACACATACACTGGAGCCGTTACAGAGAGCGTAAACTTTAACGAAGGTGACTGGAAAAAGTTCAGAAAATGGTGCAAGGATTTTGACTACATCGTTAGAATGGACTTCTTTTCCCCAGATGCGTACAGACGTAAATGGAACAGTACATCTCTGCAATGCAAATACCGTATCAGAGCAACGAATTTCTCCAAGAAGCAGGTTTCACTGTGCTGTGCTGCTGTATTAACCGGTGACAACGCCCCCTGATAACAAGTAGAATTGTGAAGTGAGGTATGACCGAACCAGCTGGCACGATCTGCAACGCTACTTCCATCAAATCGATGAATTATTCCAAAAAACTGGAAGAGACAAAGAAATGATGCAAATAAAAGTAAAGCTAGAAGATCTCTTATTCTGAGATCGTCAATATGCTAATCTTGGAGCCCTGTATATATCTAATCGATGCAGAAAAGGAACCGTTTGCTTTTCAAGTTCTCTGTCCCTTCACATAGAATATGAAGCACTCCGAGTCAGGCCTAAGTCAAAGGTCAACACCGTAAAACCCCCATTCTAATGCATTACACGCACACATCCAAACAAAAATATGACACACACACACCCACACACACACACACACACCACACACACACTAGCACGCATACCATCTATAAAAGTCCAACACTTCGAAAGTTTTAACATCGGCAAAGGTTCGACCGAATTTCCAGAGTCTATCCTTCAATACTTCCAGAATCAAACACTTCGAAAGTTTGAACATCGGCAAAGTTCAATAGAATTTCCAGACACCATGGATTTCTCAGCAGGTAAGAATATGTATTTTAATCAGTTAAATAGTTAAATATAAATTGAAATACAATGTTTATGTAATTATCCAATTGATAATGATTATGATATAAACTTAGAACTAATCTTTCTGAGTACAAAAATCATTATCCTTATCTGGTCATATGTAATCTGGTACGGTATTTTATCTAAAATTTAAATTTTCATTACATTATATTACAGTGCAAGACCGAGTTAAGCTCATCTGATTCTAGTGTATAGGTAATTCAATTTGTCTCTTAGATCTATGTAGTGATCTAAAATGGAAATGTTAAATTATTAAAAGTATATTTTATTTGTTTTACTGTTTATAGACAACTTGGTTATTATTTCTGATGATGAGAGTCCCGAAACAACCGCTCATGACCTTTTGAATCTGAGCTCCACACGTAAGTCATAACATAAAATGATGAATGTTTCATGCTGTAAATCTTTCACACGTGAATATAACATTGTTTCTATCATATTCAGAAGTTGAGGGAAACGTGACTAACAGTGCTTTCGGCGGAGATATTTCAGGTGAGTTGTTGTAAAATTTACCTTCTATTTAAACAGCACTAAAATAAATAAAGAAAAACTCTTTCACATGTTCTGTGACTTATAGATACGAGTGATGCAATAGATTACCAAGAGGAAATCATCTCGGAAACCGACATTCAACAAGACATCAAACTACAACAGATCTGTGCAGTGTGGCGTGAATTCTTCGAAGCAAAGACTGATTTATTGGAAAACTTTGGACAGATTGATTATACACTTGAATCCGGTCGAGGTACAGATTTTGTCCCTTTACTGTACAGCACACTTGAAAATGTGAATAGATGTCTCTCAGTGAACATAAAGTTGATTAGAAAATTGTATGAAAGATATGGCGCAGAAACGAATGAAATGCGGCTCGGATATAGAGACTAAAAAAAAAAAAAAAAAAACGAAAATTCTCCATTATCGCATGATTTCTTTTATGATGGAAACCAGAGTTTTACAAATGGTCCGTTATATCATGATTCGTACACACCCCTGAACCCGTGTATAACTGAAGCGATCAACCGGCTGAACGAAAGTTTAATTCCGTCACACCAAGTCATTAGTGAGAGACCTAATCAGAGTACAAATTATGTCGTATCAAACACATCGGTGACGCCAAACGATATATTTTCTGAATTAAATCATTGTCTGTTAGAGTTACATAATAACTTAAATGAACACGGTCATTCAGAACAATTAAACCCTGATCTAATCGATGCAGTCAATCAGTTGAATGAAAGTTTAAGATCGTCAGACCAGAGCAATACTCAAAATGAAAACCCCAGCCGAAATTCCAGTCAATCTGTATCAAGTACACCGGTGACATCGCACGACATATTTTTCGAATTAAATCAATGTCTGTTACAGCTACAAAATAACCTAATCGAACAAAGAGAATCTATGCAGATAAATCCATGTTTAATAGACGTGGTGAATCAAATCAATGAAAATATGTCATTATCTCCCGTTCAGAATATCGCCTCAACTCCAGAAAACGCTCAGGAACCTAGACCGTTAACTTGATATGATGCACAAACTTAATCAGTCTTATGAAGATAAATGACGGTCTGGTTAACTTAATCGAAAACCCTACCAATATTGCACAAAATTCGGAAAACGATAATGAGTACAACCAACCAATGGAAAACACACACTCGCCCGACATCCGAGATTCTCAAATGGAAAACACACACTCGCCCGACATCCGAGATTCTCAAATGGAAAACACACACTCGCCTTTATTTTAAAACAGTGTGATTGAAATCGCTAACAATTTAATTTCTGTTAAGGATGTAGTCACCGTTGAAATTAGAGTTGATACGATCAATGTGTCATCACGCGTTCAATTAGACAACGGTGTCATCGATTTACGTTCTTTTCTGACCATGCTCGAAAATGCTGTTCAGAGTGAACATGAAATTTTTACCGATAATACCCTTGAAATAGTCATTCAAATCGGAAGCAAGAAGGAAGATAGGCCATATATTCAAATCAGAAACCATACGGAAGAAAATGAACCATCTATACATTTTTCACAACAGAGACAACATGTGCTTTGCCTTGTGTGTCAGCCAGCTTTTGAATCGTGAAAAAAATGATTTTGAAACCGAACAAATCGCTAGAAAATTACAACACGATGTGGGATTATCCGTAAACACAGCGGTCAGCTTCGCTGACGTATCGAGATTTGAAAGACATTTGAATTGTAAAATCGTAATCGTACACTGTTCTGCTAGCAAAGCCGGATACTCCTTCTTTCAAACTAGCAAGACTCCCCACGAAAAAACTATTTACTTGTTTTTGCATGATAACCACTATTATGGGGTTAAAAGTATCGCAGGACTTTTAGGAACAAGTCATGTTTGTCATTTCTGCCATTCAGGGTTTGACGTTTTATGGAAACATAAATGCGCTTATAGCTGTAACGTTTGCCACGACCCCGATTGTAACAAACACCCTAAGAATGTTACTAAATGTCCCGAGTGTCTGTGAGAGAGACTGTGTAGCTCACATTACTGTTTCGAGAGGCATAAAGCAAAGATTCAAACGCGCAAAGGTGAATACTCTATGTGTGAAACGGGTTTCTACTGCGGTAAATGTAAGCGAGTGATACGTGATAAACCTTCTAATCGTGAGAATTATGTATGCGCACGTTCGAAATGTATACTCTGTGGCCAAAAACTCGATGAGGATGTCGAGCATAGATGTTTTATACAGAGGGCTAGGAAAGAAAACGAAAATACAGATTATGTGTTTTACGATTTCGAGACTAGGCAGGAAACAGGAACACATGTAGCTAATTTCATATGTTGTATTGATTTTAAGGGAGAGAAGTGGGTGGCTGAAGGGGATGATTGTGTCAGTGCCTTCTTTAAAAAGTTTTGGTGTAATACATACCACGGATACAAGTTTATCGCTCATAACGCTAGAGGGTTCGATTCATACCTTTTGTTAAACCATTTAGTGAAAGAAGGAATCACCCCCGAAATCATAGCGCAAGGCGGTAAAATTTTGTGCTTCACCGATACAGCGTTTCGTCAGTCCTACATCGATAGTCTATCCTTCTTACCCATGAAACTGAGTAGCATCCCAAAAGCGATGGGGTTTTCGGAAAGCAAGAAAGGCTATTTTCCCCCATTTCTGGAACACCGGAGACCATCAGGGTTACGTAGGGCCGTATCCTGACCCTAAGTTTTACGGTGTAGATGGCATGATGCCTAAAGATAGAGAAGAATTCTTTAAGTGGTACAGAACGGTTTCTGACAAAGTCTTTGATTTCAAGAAAGAGATGGCGGAATACTGTGTGAACGACGTAGAAATTTTGAGAAAGGGATGTATAGCTTTCAGACAAGAAATTCTGGATAGTACAAAGGTCGATCCTTTTAAATGCATAACGATCGCATCTGTGTGCATGAAAATCTTTAGAACCAAGTTCCTGCGTAAAGACACTTTAGCTATTCCTCCGCTTGATAATTACATCGCCGCTCAGAAATCTTTCTCAACACCTTCCATTCAATGGCTCGAATATGTTTCAAAAACGCAAAACCTACCCATTCGCCACGCGTTGAACGAAGGTGAAGTCAGGTTTGGTACCTATTATGTAGATGGTTACTGCGAGGAAGGGAAAAACCGTAAGGTTTTTGAGTTTCTTGGATGTTTTTATCACGGCTGTGAAAAATGTTTTCCCTCAATGACAACGCATCCTCTTACCAAATCAAATGCAACCTTCGGAGATATCCGTCAAAAATCGATGGAGAGAATTAAGAATTTGCAAGACACTCTCAATTTGCAAGTCACTCTGATGTGGGAACACGAGTGGAATGAAATGAAGAAAAATGACAATCTCATGCAAAATTTTCTAAAAGATTTTGACTTTCCTGAGCGTTTAAACCCGCGAGATGCTCTTTACGGCGGTCGAACAAACGCGTTAAATTTGCATTATGTAGCTCAACCCGGTGAGAGAATCGATTATTTCGACTTTACCTCTCTTTACCCATTTGTAAATAAGACAAAGACATACCCGATCGATCACCCTATCATCATTTATCGTGACTTTCGACCTCTGAAATATTACTTCGGGATCGTTAGAGCAAAGGTATGACCACCTAGGGGTCTGTGGGCACCTGTTCTACCGTTTCGTGTAAAAAGCAAACTCCTCTTTCCTCTATGTAGAACGTGTGCCGAACATCAGCTAAAACAATGCGATCATACGGATCAGGAGAGAGCTCTTACCGGAACATGGGCGTCTATCGAAATTGAGAAAGCCGTCGAAAAAGGTTACAAAATTCTAAAAGTGTTTGAAGTGTGGCACTTTCCTAAAAGGTCTGATAAACTTTTTACGAGATATATTAAAATGTTCCTCAAGACCAAACAGGAAAGTTCAGGTTACCCGTCCTGGGTGGTTGATGAATCATCTAAATGTGAGTACATTCGCAAATATAAGGAGAACGAAGGGATTACGTTGGATCCGAAATTTATCACCGTTAATCCTGCCAAAAGATCAGTGGCTAAACTCGCAACTAAATTCGTTGTGGGGTAAGTTGTGTCAAAGACCAGACAGGACAAACACGACCTTAATTCGCGATCCTGCCGAGTTTTTACAGTTCATGTTCTCTGATATTTATAATGTGAGTCAGTTCTCTTTTTTGAATGAGAAGGTGGCGATGGTACAGTGGCGTTATACAGACGAGAGATTGATTAAACCGCTAAACGCTAACGTATTCATCGGCATTTTCACTACAGCGTACGCTAGACTTGAGTTGTACAATTTGATGGATCGATTGGATCAGCGTTGTTTGTACACAGATATCGATGGCGTCATTTTTAAAAGTAAGGAAGGTGACTGGATGCCGCCCTTAAGCGATTACTTGGGCGGGCTTACCAGCGAACTAGACGATGGCGATCAAATCGCGGAATTTGTAAGCGCAGGTCCTAAAACCTACAGTTACAGAACCGTAAAAGGAAAAACAACCATGAAAGCTAAAGGCATTACTTTAAATTGTATCAATTCTGAAATAGTCAATTTGAAATCACTAACGGAACTGGTGGACGAGCGAGTGAAAACCGGTCATCTCGTAACCACGCATAATCAAATCGTAAGAGATAAAAAGGGGTTTCATTTGAGAAACAAATCACAGTTGAAAAGGTTCAGGGTTGTGTACGATAAGCGTGTTTTATTATCTGATTTTACAACTCTCCCTTACGGATATTAAGACTATTCTTGTATATATGTGTATATAGTTTCTGTTGAGGTGTTTTGTAAAGGAAAATATGAACGTGATTGCTTTTGACGCTAGGATGCAACTTCCATTTTCATGTATCGTGTGTGGACCGAGTAATAGTGGAAAATCTTATTTTATCAAAATGTTGTTGGAAAACTGTAAAGAGGCAATGTCGGTTGTTCCGGAAAACATTGTCTGGTGTTATACGTGTTGGCAGCCTCTGTACGATGAATTAATGGCCAAAATAAATATACATTTTCTTCAAGGAATCCCCGAGTCTTTGTGTGATGATGAACTATTTCCCCCAAAATAAAAAAAACTTGCTGGTTATAGATGACTTGATGGAATCCGCCAGTAAAAACGACGAAGTAGAAAAGGCTTTTACAAAATACACACACCACAGAAATCTGAGCGTCATCTACCTCGTTCAAAACTTGTTTTTTCAAGGCAATACCAGTAGAACAATCAACCTGAACACCAACTACATGGTTCTTTTTAAAAACCCTAGAGATAAATTACAGATCAGCATACTGGCTCGTCAAATGTATCCGGGTAACAACAAGTATTTTTTAGAATGTTTTCACGATGCCGTCTCTAGACCTTACGGATATTTATTTGTTGACCTGAAAGCACAAACACCAGAAGAACTTCGTCTCCGGTCAGGGTTGTTTCTGGGGGAGAAACCGGTTGTGTATGTTCTGAAGAAGAAAAGAAAATTTTAAAGTATCGTCACCAAATGTCTGAGCGCTTGAAAAAAAACCCTCCCGTTGCTGAATTCATTACACAGGTCTCCATCCCGAAGGAGAAAGGATATATTACGTGTTGCGTCCACAGATCTCATCCTGAGCATATGTGAACTAGCTTTAAACGTGCTCAGGGGAAACATACCGCTGACGACAAAACAGTACCGGGTTTTAAAAAAACAAAAAAAATGGATCAAACTATTTGCTGATAAAAGAGCGTCCATAGAAAGAAAAAGGAAAGTTATTAATCAATCCGGAGGATTTCTTCTGCCTTTGCTCAGTGTAGCCATTCCTTTTATAAGCAGCTTAATCGCATCCCGCAACAAATAACATGGAGACTGCTGAGAAAATGTATTTAGTCTCTCAACATCAGATCGATAAACTTAGAAACATCGGTTCAGAGACGGAAACCGTAAGAAAGACTGTCGAAAACAACTTGGACGATGCAATACGAGATATTTTATCGAGGACTGATATGAACGATTACGATAAGGCGAAACTCTACGCCGGGCGCTGCCCAAAAAATTTTTAAACCTGGTTAAAGCAGGAGAGCAGGAAACCGCTCAGTTGACCCTGTCTCTACCTAAAATATCGGAAAGCAAAAAGGGAAGGGGGGCGCGCCCCGAACCACCCAAAGACGAATCGTGCAAGAGGTCCTCGCTAACATTTCAGCTAGAAACCAAAGAAACGCTCAGATGCGTTATGGAAAAACTTTTTAAAACCCGCGCCGTGGAACGATAGCAGTGAATTTATTTTTAAAGGAAACACTATCAAGAGATCTCACATGGTAGATTTGCTTAAAAATCTCACTGCCACTCATCGAGTATCTGACGAACGGAGGCGAAACTCTACGCGTCTGCGTTGCAAAATTTTTAAAACCTGGTTAAAGCAGGAGAGCAGGAAACCGCTCAGTTGACCCTGTCTCTACCTAAAATATCGGAAAGCAAAAAGGAAGCGGCGGGGCCCGAACCACCCAAAGACGAAATCGTGCAAGAGGTCCTTGCTAACATTTCAGCTAGAAACAAAAGAAACGCTTCGTACGTTATGGAAAAACTTTTAAAAACCGGCGTGGAACGATAGCAGTGAATTTATTTTTAAAGGAAACACTATCAAAGGATCTCACATGGTAGATTTGCTTAAAAATCTCACTGCCACTCATCGAGTATCTGACGAACGGAGGCCTTTAGGTTGGAAAGAGTTCTTACAGACAGTAGCCAACCTAAATATACCCTTTTCAGCAATACCTAACGGCGGTGTTCGACCCAAAATATCTGACATAAAAAGATCCAAAGATACCTCACACCTTGTTTCCACACCTAAAAGCAAAGACAATGATTCCGAACCAGCTTTCAAATCCCCCGTTTTTAACCGTTCTGACTGGTTTGGCTTTTGAAATGACGAGGGACAACAAATGTTATGTTATCATTTATTTCAATAAAATAACTTTTGTTTAACATTTTCTTGTGAAGCATGGTCATTTAACATTCCACTACACATGCAAATAAAACACATCTAGAGAGTTAACACATTGTACACATGTAATTGAATGCTTTTTATTTACTCTAGGGTACATTTTTTTAACAAAAGACACAACAGCGTTATCATTTCTATTTAAATCTTTGCTATACATAGACATAATACGGTTAAACGAATAACCTTTAGCTTTGTGACACAGAAAAAACACACAGTGTTGCCCGCAGCAAACCGACGTAAAGTTTTGAACTTGTACGGGGTTACAGTATATTTTATTTTGCAACAGTTCTTTGTCAAAAAATAATGAATAGATCGAGGAAAGAGTTCGAAGTCTGGTCGGTTTCCGTACGAGTCAAAAAATTCTCCCGTGTTTTCGTCGTTAAGGCATAACGCTAGCCAGTGCTCACCCGGCATGTGTCTCGGATGTGTGTTTACTATGAATAAAGCTGGAAACTTTCTCAGAATACTTGTAGGTAGCTCGTCACAGGCCATCACGCCGTGAAATATTTTATCTATTTCAGGACAACTTCTCATAACATCCGTTAGTTCTCTGGTATCCATGAGTTACTGGTAATCGATGAGCACGTTTCTACGATTGTTTATTTCTAGAATACTGTCAAAACTGGCGTACACGATTAGATTCACAGTGCTCGGAAGTGGTTGACGAAATCTGAGTTCCAATCGCATATTCCCCGATTTTATTAATGACAAATGTTGACCACAATCGTCATCAGAATTCAGGTTGAATGCGAATAAAGTATAACTGTTCAGGTACTCTTCTCTGTTTATTGACAAAGCCTGATCTTTCAGCTGCTTTCCTGATGCTAAAATTAAAGAATGGAATTCACGGACCACGTTACCCGACTGAAAAACAGGCTGAAACGGTTTTGCGGGATATTGCGTACCGTCTAAGTACAATGCGATAAACTCTGCATCGTAATGTTTAAAATTAAAAGGGTTTTATTGTACGCACCCGCTGAAGGCATCGTTGTCCACCATCCCAAAAATAATGGTTTTGGGTAAGGGGCGAGGAAAAGGTTCTCTTGTGAACAAATGCGGCTCCCTGCAGCTAGACTGAAGGTCTTCAAACAGACTCTTTCGATCGGATACTTGGCTGTGGCGCTGAGAAGTGCTTGTCCGTGACCGATTTTTACAGACGGGGAGACGGTCACTTTCTTCACAAAAAGAGAATCGTTGAGTATTTTCAGATTGAAATTTGCATTTCCTTCCTTCATCAAACAGAATTCAGTTTTGCTGCGAACCATTTTAATCCTCAAATCGATACTTTTCAGTAAAAGTTTATCCTGAAAAAATATATCCGAGTGAATGTGTCCAATCAGGTCGAAGGTGTTGCTTTCAGCGCTGAAACTGGCACTTTTTTTTGAGACCTTCGTTTCGTCCGTCTGGGTCTGTGGCGTCCATATGACCCGCTGTGTCTTTGTAGAATAGCCCCGCAAAATTGTGTTTCCAGTGTATCTTTTCCATAGTTGAGAAGACTTTCAAAGGTAGCACGGTATGGGTATGTACTGCTAGATTGAGAAATAAGACGATCCCCGAGCATGACGTCCACTTGTGAAAAAGTGAGGCTACGGGGTAGTTAACGACCACGACCTTTGCATCGTTAGCTATATTGGAACCGTCGGGTTCACGTATTTTTACAGGCTAGATGTAAAAAAGTGTTGTTCAAATCGAGGTAATCCTCCCCGTTTCCAGCCACGTAGAACTCTAGGGGTCCGTTGTCCGTAAGAGCGGAAAGTGGAGGTATTTCGACATAAGTGTACTTTTCGATACTCGTTTGGGTATAAGGTAATGTGAAAATATCCAATTCTGTCTTGGTACACTCTGAGGATAGACTGTGTAAGAAAGCCATGATGTTAGAAAATGTTCAGCCGATTTCTCTTGTGAGAGATGGAAGCGTATGCCGTGCGTCTCTGCTCTATCTTTTTCACACTGGTCTTGATTTTAGTAACCTTACGTCTTTTATTAGGAACCACATGTCGACGCCCTGGGAGCCTTTTAGATTTTTTACGTGCAATCAACGCAAGTCCCGAACCGTCTTGATTCTGAGTTTGTGTCTTGCTCATAATGTTGCTGAATACGTCGCTTACGACCCCTTTAGCAGCTGTTTTTAAATGAGGTTTTGCAATAGCAAAACCCCTTTTGAGGAACGGAACCGCCATTCTAAAAAGACCCTTGAACAGTCCTCCTAGCCCCGAGCCATACATGGTGGGGGCGCCTTGAAACCCTGGAAGACCATTTGCAGCTTGGTGGACATAATAATCCACGCAGGTCTGCGGATGAACGTAGCCCCTATCCATCATTTTACATACGGAACGAATGTTTAGCGGGTCTAAAGTGTAGTTTCGCAATAAATTTCCCGTAACTAAAAGGTATAGGCTTGTTCTGATCCGTTTTGACTTCGATTACTATATCGGTAATGTGGTTCTTGGTGAGAGGTACGTAATGCAGCTTATCATAAGTAATTGTGACAACTTTGTTGTTTTCACCCGTTATATGTACGCATCTCAGTAAAGGGGCGAAACTGTCACCAACTCGTTGATACTCGATAACGTCTGTATATACATACATCGTGTAAAAGCCTGCGTGAATATCAGAGGGATTAGGAGCGTCTGGTTCTCGGGCCATTATCGGAACACCGGGGTCCATACCGAGCTTATATGCTAATTTTCCATTAGCTCTGAACGCAAAATGTTTTTGGGATACGATGCGTATTTCATTTTTCATAGGGTTATAGAATAGCTCCATTCCGAGTTCCAATTTCTTTATGTTGTTGTTGATTTCACTAACCAATTCATCGATATTTTTATAATATCCTGGAGTGATATTAAAGTTACTGTTTTGTGTTCTCTTCCCATCCCTCTGAATAATATGACACATACTGTCTTCCTCTGTTAACGAGTACCAACTCTGGATATATTGAACCTCCGCCGAACGTATACTTCCCATAGTCCGTTCAAATCGATTGGTTTGGCGAATTTAGTAGTGTAGGCGCGATCTTGTTATTAGGTAAATATCCAAAGACGCTGCGTTGCTTGGAAGGGTCACAAAGAATCGACACTCTTCCATGGTTTAATGAATATAGTTTTCGTTTTGTTCACGGCCATCCTTTTGTTATGTTAACGACGTCGACCCGAACCCAGGAATTAAATTTATCGGGCCAACCCACCCATTTCACCATGCAGACATTTTTCCGTTTCGGATCTTTTCAGACAAGATTTTCTCAATTTTAAACGTTTTGTCCTTACCGATAATGATCTTTTGTAACTCGGGTTCATAAAATGTTCCCTCAATTTTTTCACCATCATAGTCGTGTAATTTATATACCGGGGGATCTCTCAGTATCCGTTCGGAGATTGTAAAATATTCATCCGTAAAGTTTTGCTCGTATCCTTTCTCGAAATGTCTTTTAAAACGAGAAATTCTAACGATATCCCCGACTTTAAACTTGAATTTTAGTTTCTTTAATTTAGGTGCTAACAGGCCATAGAGGGTTTTAAATACTCTGAAGGAATTGGTTTCGTTGACCTCTGCGGGTTTCATTTTGATGCTGGAATGGTAATTGTGATTGTACGCTTGAATCAGATCCTGAACGACGTCGATGTATTTTCTCGTGTTAACAGCGGTAAAATATCTCCACATCCTGGTCTTTAGCGTTCTGTTGAACCTTTCACACACCGATGCTTTTTGCCCCGTACCCGTAGCAAAGTGAACAATGTCATGTTTTTTCATTAATGTTTGAAAACTTTTGTTAAAAAACTCCTTCCCTTGATCAGTCTGTAATTTTTGGGGGACTCTACCTTCCTTTAGAATGGAATCAAAAGCTTTAGTTACCTCGAGTCCGGTCTTGTTTCGTAACACGCGTACCCAGGCATATTTGGATAAAATATCTATACACGTGATCATAAATTTCACATTGTCATTGCTCTCTGACAGGTTGCTCATATCGACTAAATCAGCTTGCCATTGTTCATCGATGTTCTTCACAAAAACCTTGTTTCTTTTAAACTTTGTAGATACTGGTTTATGTAGACTGTACGCATCCTGCTCTGCTAACCAGTTTTTTATTTCAGTATCATTAGCTCTTTTACCTATTTTCTCAACAATAGCTCTTTGCAAACTCTCAACACCACCGTACGAACCAGGTTCTGATGGTGTATAATATATATTCTTCATCAATCGTGCAGTCATTTCGAGTGTCAAGACAATAATGGTCAAACACCAGTGTAGATTAAGCATTTTATCTTAGAACACGTGAGCTAGATATTACATTTCCATTCTAAACAATTTATATCACACGTAGGTTTAGATACGTGTTTAGTTTACATTCAAATGTTTCAGCAATACATATAAAAAACTTGATACACAACGATATGTTAAGGACACATGCGTATTACGGATGTCGTCAGCATTTTGTTTTAACGGTGCTTCAGGCTTTTCTCGCAGTCAGAATAGACGTGGCTTGTTTTGAAGTTTCCCGCATGGCGGCGGTTCAGCGGTTTCCGGAGATGAGTGAAGGGTCCAGTAATCTACAATGTCTTCGCACACTTGCTCGTTGAAAATGTCTTTGGTTTTCTCCTTGACCTCGTTCAACACGTTTTGATGTGAGGTTCGTTTCGCCATTCACACGGTGGCTTCAGCGATACCTTCAATTTTTTCCAGGGAAGGAGTGTTTGATTCCACACAGTTTCAGACCTCTTGCCAATGTGTGTTTGAACCACGGTTTAAATAGTTTTTTCAGCAGTCTGTAGGTGTTTAGGTGCAGATAGTACTCTTCAGGATCGAACAAACACGCGTGTTGGAGTTGACTCGGATGTTCGATCGCGCAGCCGTGGCAGTTGTCCTTCAGATCTTGTTGGATAACTCTGTCCAGCAGTTCTCCCGTAACAGCGCGTATAACGGTTAGCACAGTGTTGGTTATACACCCGTCGGCTTCATCGTTCGTTGTCAGATAGGTCAGATTTCTTTTTCCTAGGTTTTCGCCGTCTTCAAAACCCGAACTGGTCACATCATCATCATACCGAGTAGCATCAGAGTTGTAGAAAACCGGGTTGATTTCACAAGCCATATTGCTGGTTGATGCTCAGAATATTTTTGACTCGATATGTAATCAGTCACATTGATATATCGTGTAGGAGGAGTCTTGGGGAAGGTGGAGTTTCTGATCAAGATTAGCATATTGACGATCTCAGAATAAGAGATCTTCTAGCTTTACTTTTATTTGCATCATTTCTTTGTCTCTTCCAGTTTTTTGGAATAATTAATCGATTTGATGGAAGTAGAGATCGTGGCAGATCGTGCCAGCTGGTTCGGTCATACCTCACTTCACAATTCTCCTTGTTATCAGGGGCGTTGTCACCGGTTAATACAGCAGCACAGCGCAGTGAAACCTGGTTCTTGGAGAAATTCGTTGCTCTGATATGGTATTTGCATTGCAGAGATGTACTGTTCCATTTACGTCTGTACGCATCTGGGGAAAAGAAGTCCATTCTAACGATGTAGTCAAAATCCTTGCACCATTTTCTGAACTTTTTCCAGTCACCTTCGTTAAAAGTTACGCTCTCTGTAGCACGGCTCCAGTGTATGTGTCCTGGTACCGAGAACTTGAAAAGCAAAACGGTTCCTTTTTCTGCATCGAAAAAAAACCCGGCTGTACATCCATTTGACATTACCCAATATTGAATCTTTTCATGTTCTAACATTTTTTCTATTCTTGCCAAAAAAGGGTGAGCTTTTTTCGGCGCGTTAGGACAGACATCAGCCATGTTGTAAGCTCGCACACGTCGATCTAAGTACAGAGTATTAGGAAACCTAGAGGAGATGCTCGACTTTTATAAACAGGTTCGTATGTATGCGTTTGTATGTACGTGCACGTGTGTGTGTGTGTGTGTGTGTGTCATATTTCTGGTTGGATGCGTTATACACATGGCCGTTCCAGGTATGGTAACGTTTGTGTCAGGAATGTATGTGGTCCAGATTTAACATAACTATATATATATTTATGAACTACCTCAGAGTGTTAGAAAGTGCAACGTGTGTGGAGAACATATGTGCGTGTGTTAGAATTGTAATTGATCCTGATTTAACAGATGGGGATGGCTGCAACAGGTGTGGTAATGTGTGTGTTTGTGTGTGTGTCAGAAATGTATGTGATCCAGATTTAACATAACTATATCTAATTTTATGACCTACGTGTGAACATTGTGTCTATGTTTATCCGTAACAGATGGGGATGGCCGCAACAGGTGTCGTAATGTGTGTGTCAGAATTCTATTTGATCCTGATTTAACATAGCTATATCTAATTTTATGTCCTACGTGTTAATAGTGTGTCTATGTTTATCCGTAACGGATGGGGACCTACATGGCCGCAACAGGTGTCGTATCTAATTTTATGACCATGACCTTTGACCCATATCTATTTGACCTTTGACCTAGACCTGTCAAATTTTATGGTTACATGCCATACAGACTATTCTATATATCCCGGGGCTTTGCCACTGTGTAGTTGATTGACCACCTCAGCAACCTCCACCATGGAAATTGGCAATGATCCCCCATCAGCCTCCACCTCTGCCTCTACCATAGAGGGTGTGTTAGTCAGATTCAGGAGCTCCTCAAAGTGTTCCTTCCACCGTGCAATTACTTCCTCAGTTAAGGTCAACAGTGTCCCCTCCTTACTGTACACAGCATGGATGGTTCCCCGTTTCCCCTTCCTGAGGTGGCGGATGGTTTTCCAGAAAGACCTTGGTGCCGACCGAAATTCCTGCTCCATGTCCTCTCCGAACTTCTCCCACACCCACTGCTTTGCTTCTTCCACGGCAGAAGCTGCAGCCCTTCTGGCCTGTCGGTACCTTGAACTGCCTCTGGAGTCCCCCGGGATAACACATCCAGGAAGGCCTCCTTTTTCAGTCGGACGGCTTCCCTGACCATCGGTGTCCACCATGGTGTTCGAGGGTTACCGACCCTTGAGCCCCTAAGACTTTGAGACCACAGCTCTCCGCCGCAGCTCCCGCAATGGAAGCTTTGAACATTGCCCACTCGGGTTCAATGCCCCCAACCTCCACAGGGATGTCAGAAAAGTTCCGCGGAGGTGTGAGTTGAACATCTCACGGACAGGGGCCTCCTCCAGATGTTCACCTGTTTACTGATTTTGGGGTTTTCGTTAGTTTTCAGATATAATCATCAAAATTAAAAGAAATGAATACTTGAAATATATCAGTCTGTGTGTAATGAATGTATACATTATACTAGTTTCACTTTTTGAATGGAATTACTGAAATAAATCAACTTTTTGATGATATTCTAATTTTATGACCAGCACCTGTATATAATCACGAGCCACGCGCTCGGGAAACACAGGTCCATAAATAGAGCAGGTGATCAGCCTAACCGCCGACACCTGCTGAGAGTCCGCGGCCACGCGCGGCCTCACCGCGCTTGCTCGTGCCCGACTCAACTGCGCCACAGCGGCCCCCAGTGGCCGTGTTGTCACACTCAGATGTAAATATTTGTAAATTAAATTTTTGAAATTAAATCAATCCATTGCTATATAAATTAGTTTCGCTATCTCTATATGGCACTGTAAGCTTATTCCTAAATCCACAACTCGATCAACTCATCTCCTTCGCCTATTTTAGAAGTTACCTCAGTCTCTGTAAAAGTGTCTCTCAGCTACTTTGTGTATAACTCTTAGGAAGAAACTCTATAATTTGAGCATTGAAGTTCCATTTATAGAGTCATGCATTTCTTGGGAGAAAGAAAATAAATAAACTAATAATTTTTTTAATTCTTCCTGTTGGTGAATTCAGACTGAGATGGCAAGCATTTAGTAACACCACCTATTTCTGCAGTAGTATTTAAAAATTCCTTAATGAAAAACAAAAAAAGTGTACACACACTAAAGTGCAATGATTATTTACAAGACTCGAACAAATTATTCGAAGAATTATTGTGAGAAGTATAGTATACAGAGTGAGAAGAGAGAGCGAGAGAGATCACTTTTATATTTTAACATTTACTTTAACTTACATCATACTCGCTTAAGAGTTGTTCTGTAGCTTCCCCAAGGTATACCATCAAACACAGAATGACAACATCTCGGATCATGTAAATGGTAAATGGTGCACTTATATAGCACTTTTATCCAAAGCGCTTTATCAAAGTATAAAATCTAAGAGAGTATATATCTGTTGTATCGTGAACTGTCCCGTATTATCACTCACATTCAAGCGCGATATTGACCACGTATTAGCAACGAAGGGATTACGACTTCAGAATCTTTTATTCAGGTATATAAAATAAACAAAATTTTTATACATCATGGAAACGCCTATAGTATAATCTATTTACAAACAAACATACAACTTCAAGGTATAGCCTATTCATATATAATACAAACATACAACTTCAAGGTATAGCCTATATGTACAATGAAATCCAACGTGGTTTAGGGACGATATCTGCGCATGCGCGTGCTTAGCTTCCTATGTTTGGTTTCGTATGTGCAGTTTTGTATGTAAGAGATTTTGTATTCTGGTAAATTGGAACATACGCTATCAAATTTTTTTATAAAAATAAATTACATGTAGATATATTTCTTTGAAATTACACAGCAGTAACTTCATTAATAAATTTTTTTTCCTGAATAATTACAAATGAATATATCATTTCAAGAATGTTAACATTGTTCAAGCTTCTTTTCTACGTATATTTGACGTTGATGATTTTTTAAATTATCGTAATCAAGCCTCTTTTCGACTAACTGTAGCTTTCATTTCAACGGCGGGGGCTCGCTTGACTTCGTCGAAAGCGTGTTTGTGTTTGCTGGGATATATGTAAATGATATCAAAAGACTTACCAATGAGTGTAAATAAAGTGGAGATTCTACCTGAAGAGTGAAGATCTGCAATCACCTCAGAAATAACTGTTCTTAACCACACTTGTGAAAGAGCGCGAGGGAAAATCAAGTCATCACGAGACTGTCCTTAATGTAGGATGTGAACGATCAGCTGAGTGAACATATACACACCCCTGTTTATCTCTTTTCCTGTCTCTCTCATTTATTCAAATACTGTAAGAACAAATGTTTCAAGTTATTTGTAATAATAATAATTATTATATGATATAAACTTAATCTTGAAAGTGTTTTTTCTTGAAAGTATTTATTTCTCAGACATTTCTCCATCTTGAAAGTATTTATTCCCAGACATTTAATCTTGAAAGTATTTATTTCTCAGACATTTCTCCATATTTCTGTAAAATGCTTATTGTTAATATAAAGGTTTATTTTTTTTAAAAGGTCTATTTTTCCAGTTTCTTTTTAATTGAACATTTCTGCTGAACATTTCTACTGAACATTTTTGCTGAACATTTATGCTGAACATTTATGCTGTACATTTCTACTGAACATTTCCTTTTCTCTTCTCTCCTCTTTTGAGGTCCTTTGAAGCCTCTGTTGAAAACATGAAATATATCTGGTTGTAAATGTGATTTCAGTATTGTTTCAGACCTCATGTAGTGGATAAACATGTCAATTTCCTTGAAATTACTATCACAGAACATTAATGCAGTAAAATTCAGGCATAAATGGACAACTTAAAAAAGTTTTGTTTTTTTGGTAAAAACTTTCATTTTTAATGGTAAGGGTCACAATACATTCAAAAACAATGAAAATACTATTCACAGTTGAGGTAAAAACCTGAGAATTGATTTGATCAGAAAATAAACTGAGAGTTAAAATCTACATGAACTCACTTCTCTGTACTTTACCTGTTTGTTCTTACTACAGCTCGGATTTACTGACTTTATCACTATTTCTCAATATTAAATCTGATTAAAATCGCTACAGCAGCGGGGGAGATCAGGATCTGTGGAAGATGCTAACGATGCTAAAGTCTGAGGGGAATTAACACCGGGCGCACGCGCACACGGCGGGGAAGCCTGGTGATGTCATTGCACGCTAACAAGTGTGTGTCAATAAGCTGTAGATACACTTCATGTAGGGTCTCACTGCTGCCTGGGGGGGGGGGGATTATTAATGTCGTTAAAACAGCATTAATAAATGCAGTGATCATAAATGCTCACAAATGCTGAGATGTAAAAATAAAAAAATATCAAAAACAAAAAATTAATAAAAATACTTCTGAAGATTTTGATTATCCTCAGAATCGTAACATTATTTTGTATGAATCAATTTCATTCACAGTTTTTTTTTCTTTCACAAAATGGCTGCCAATCATCAAAACTTCTCCAAATGGAGGCTGTGTGATGAGTGTGGAAAATCTGATTGGTTCCGATTCGCAGGCTTTTTACTCTCCGGTGCTGACTGCTGAGACAAGACAAGAAACCTGAAAGCTGCTCCCCACTATGTATGTAGTGATTATATGTTTAAAAGAACACCAAGTGAGTGTGGGCTTGGAGAGATGTGTAAAGGAGAAGAAATGCTGAGTGATCCAAAGACGATTGTCCTGGTAGAGCACGGAGCGGTTGGAGCAAAGACACCTAAAGGAATCCAGAAAACATTTCCGGCCCATTTTACGTGTAAACGAAGCCGAAATCACAGCACAGCCGCTGTCTTTAACTGATGAGTCTGATGATTTTGTCAGACAACAGAAAGGATTTGAGCAGAGCAGCAGCTTGGACGTGACTGCTGGTTAACATTAGTTCTAAAGTCAAACACCAAACAAATCGGAGAAGGAAGAATCCATTCAAATATAATGGATCTACAAACCATCGCCTTTTCCATTTTATTTTATTGCTAAGGTGTATATGTAAATTATAATACACACACACACACAGACTCTCACACACATTAGCACAAAATAACTTTGTTGTCAGTGCTGCTTGGATACTTATTTTATTCTTTTATTTTTGAAGACATTAGAGAAAGCAGCACCGCACTGATTGTTGTGAGAGGTCATGATTTGGCTTACTAGACATCAAATCAAAGTAGAATCAGCAGTTACTAAGGGAAAACCAGGACTGGAGTGTGTCCAATCAGCATGCAGGACATTTATTTGTTCCCTCAAAAAAAAGTTTAATTTATTGATTTTCTGCCTGCTATTAGAGATACTTATTAAATTAATAAGTGGTTCAGTCTTACACAACACATGTTGGACATCAAGTTTGCAGATATTAAAAAAAGTATCTTCACTCTCATTTTATTGTCTTTAGTAATGTTTGCCAAAATTCAGGTACCCCAACACCAAGGCTAGCTTTGAAGATTCATGTCCTTCTAGCAGTATCTTGGGTTGTGTACATTTCTCCATAATAAAACCCCAACATCTCTAAAGCCTGTTCAGACAGTGAGTGAAATCCAGCAACAAAGATTCATTTTCCAAGAGAGCTCGGTGACATGGGCAACAGCACAGATTTAGGGCTTAAATTACATCCAGGACAACCCAAGATACCACCAAAGTTCTACAGATCTTTAAGCATGACGCTGTCAGTATGAGCCTTTGTGTAAAATGGAAATACTGGTGTGAATTTCTAACATTTACAGATAAGGATATAAAGGCAAAAATGTCATTTCTGCACTGCAGAAAACACGTCTGGAACACATTAAACAGCACACGCACCTGTCACAGCGTCTGACACGACAAGCCACGTTAATACACTTACCAGTTTGTTTAAAGTGCTTAATATAAAATATTCTCATGCCTTGGACAACCTGGATCATGCTCACTCTGTGACCTCCGCTGTTTTTCAGATGGGTTTTATTCATAGAAATGAATTTTTTCTATGAATGAAACAACGTTTTTCAATGTTGTGAAGTAATGTCACTGATGAGCGTTATTCACAGTGACAACAGAGACCCAACTAATCCATAATGAAATTCATTGTTCATTGTTTTAATAAATGATTATTATTGATTTTTGCAACTAGTTGTTGCAGCTCCAGTCACAACTCATCTGCCAATTTTGAATAACTAAATTTTCCTTTCTCCCTTTAATTTGATTGTAGGGGTTGCAGATATAATCAGAAAATCTATTAAAGATGTCATACAGGCAGATCAGTCTGCCCACAACCACCTAGTGCTGATTTCTAGCCACCCAGCCCCTCTTCTTGACCAAACACGAGAAATAAATTTTATATAATTTATATAGTCAGGAGAAGCGATTTCATTTGTGCATTTATCTAAGTAAAAATAGAAAGACCTGGTATCAACATGCAATGACTTGACTGGAACTAACTTGAGACATGCCTATTAATGCTTTCATCTTTGCAGCAAAAGTCTGTCACTGACTTCATGAATCCACTCACCTTGGATTATGCCCAAAGGTGTGAAAAACTCACCAGGACTTTAATGGACTCCATCTTTCAATGTGTAGGAGATGAGACGTGCTCCATCTCAGGAAATAAAGGGGGATTGTCATGGAGAAAAGATAGAGCCTTGACCAAGGCAAAGTGAATCTAGTAATTGGTACGCATGCCAGAATGTTGTTAGGGATGGGCATAATGCTTTTGTATCAGCTTGTTAACACACACAAAATGTCACTCTTTTTCAATTATTTCATTGGTAACACTACAATAAGGTACCGTTTGTTAACATTAGTTAATGCACTAGCTACAATGAGCTATATAGTCTTTACAGCATTTATTAAT
The DNA here is from genome assembly GCA_012411365.1 of Ameiurus melas. Classification (NCBI taxonomy): domain Eukaryota; kingdom Metazoa; phylum Chordata; class Actinopteri; order Siluriformes; family Ictaluridae; genus Ameiurus; species Ameiurus melas. Next base: position 2,331,742 of record CM022777.1, read on the forward strand.
CTTTGTTAATGTTACTTAATAAAAATACAATTGTTGATTGTTCATGTTAGTTCATAGTGCATTAACTAATGCAAGCAGATACAACTTTGGACTTTAAGAATGTATTAGTAAATATGGAAATGATCGAACTAAGATGAATAAATTTTGTAGAAATATTGTTCATTGTTTGTTTGTTAACTAATGTTAACAAATGAAACCTTATTGCAAAATGCTACTATTTCATTACCTTCCTCAATGCAAAGTCAGGTCATAAGCCATTGTAAAAAAAATAATGCACTCATGGATCAACCATTGACACCTGTATTACACAATATGAATTAATCAGGCCTCTTTGGCATCTGCATACAAACTTGTTTGTTTATTTGGTAGAAGTTCATTTAATTTTCTTACAGACCATGGCTAAAATGTTCTGAGTTATTGGAGACACTGAGATCAAGGCCTGCATGGCACTAAAATGAAAAGACACCAGGAGACGAGCAGAAAAGTACAGTAAATATCAGAATCAATATATACCGTGTATGCCAAGATACTGATGATTGCATAACTCATAGAATCCAGTTTTGGATGTCTTCTAGACTATCTTCTGTTTCCTATATTACTGTACACGTTGATTCCTCTCTGGTGCGTCTAGTAAAATGAAAACAGAAAAATAGTTTCAGCACTGTACCCAGTGTCATTTCTCTTAGCCAGAAGCTATAGTATATCTGTATTTTTATTATTACAATCATATATCAATAGTTTAACTACATAAACACAAGAGCTAAGGCATAAAAGTAGAATAAACATGAAGGATGAGATTAGAAGTGCAGTGGTATTTCTGTGTAGAACAGAATCAGATCAGGTCAAAGTGCACTTCTATTAAATCAGATCCTCAGAAAGCTATTAGCATGCAGTGACGAGTTACTGTTGGGTTTTAATTCTGATCCTAAATACTGAAGGTATATTCTGTGTGCTTCTGTCAGTATGATTACCAACATGCTGCTGATTTGACCATTTACATTACTCTTACACAACACTCTTCCACTTACATTATATTCTACAGAAACTACACATTCTGTACTGTGTGTTAAGTTTACTTACCGTATCTGTCCTCCTGAACGCGTCAGTAACTCCTCGAGTTGTGTGACTGAATTTCCCAATTCATTATAGCTCAGATTCAGCTCTTTCAGATGTGAGGAGTTTAACTTCAGAGCTGCAGTCAGAGCAGCACAGCCTCTATCTGTTATTCTGCACTGATTTAACCTGCAGAGAGAAAAGTTTTTAGTTTCTTTACCTCACAGCATTAAATAATGATGATGTAGGCATGTATGTAACAATAAGATGCAGAAATATAATAGTACTTGTCTACATTGTTATTGTGTCTTAGTAAAAATGTGTACGGTCTGTGAAAGACAACTCTAAAGTGTAATGCTGCATCATTATAAAGCTTCATTCGGTGTGTTTCTCACTCCAGTTTCTCCAGTTTACACTCGTGTTTCTTCAGTAGATCACAGAGCTTCTCTACTCCTGAGTCTCCTAGTTTACACAGACTCAGATCCAGCTCTCTGATGTGTGATGGATTTTTACAGAGAGCTGAAGCCAAATCAGTGCAGGATTTCTCATTTACACTGTTCCATAATCTGCAGAAAAGGAAACAGTGTTTATTCCAACATTAGAGAAAGAAAGGATATAGAAATGACTGAAGTAAGAACACTAACACATTTCTAAATCTCTGGTTTCTGTTCTTCTATCTTATATTCTTTCTTCTGGTTTTTACCAGACTCATAGGGCTGGGTGATAACTCAAATAATAATTATAACCATTAGGGGTTTAACAATATACAACATTTAAATACGATAAGATTTCAATACAGAAAAAAGCACTGCCTGAATATGTGCCTTAGGCGTCCATTTTTAATTGAAAATATTTGAGATTATAAAAGGACAATAATTAAAATTTAATGACTGTGTTTATGTTCTAACTCTTAGAAGCATAAAACAAACCATTAATTATAATGTAAGAAAATGAAACATGAAGCGTGGGGCTTTTCTTATTCTTATTCAGAGGAGGAAGTGTAGGTCTGATTAAGTTTAAATGTTTACAGTATTTTTGGTAAATTTTGTTATTATGTTAAAAATCTCCACCTGCAAATTTATTTATAGCCTTCACCAATCACTGGATTCATCAGTTACAGTATTTTTGGTTAGCTGTTATGTTTCTATTTGTAAGATGTAAGTATGAAGGCTGTAATTCTGTAAATGTAAATAAAATGTAAAAAAATTTTTTGGGTAATATTAGACTAATTTAAATTTACGAGATGTTTTCCTTCCCAAAAAGAGTGATTAGTGTCTGTCAGGGATTAGTGCTGATTACGTGTCAGTCACTGCAGATCAGACATTATCACTTTAGTAGTGCAGAGACTCAGATCAGGAGTTGAGAAAAGCAGATTTAGTGTCTTTCTATATTTTAATCTTTATTACTGATAATAAATCTAATCTAGAGAGCAAGTTAGACACGTTGGTTAGACATTACTAGCTAGGACTGGTAAGAACTTTGTTCTGGTTAGTGCTTTTTATTATAAAGCTGTTTCATCACATCACTGAGTTACTCACCGCAGTGTCTCCAGTTTACACTCATGTTTCTTCAGTAGATCACAGAGCTTCTTCACTCCTGAGTCTCCTAGTTTACACCCTCTCAGATCCAGCTCTCTGATGTGTGATGGATTTGTACAGAGAGCTGAAGCCAAATCAGTGCAGGATTTCTCATTTACACTGTACCATAATCTGCAGAAAAGGAAACAGTGTTTATTCCAACATTAGAGAAAGAAAGGATATAGAAATGACTGAAGTAAGAACACTAACACATTTCTAAATCTCTGGTTTCTGTTCTTCTATCTTATATTCTTTCTTCTGGTTTTTACCGCTATCTGGGGTGGGGTGGGGGGTTGTGCTGTGACATTCTGTGTGCAGGTCCAAACTCCCTTCCAGACTTTCCAGGCAAAGAAGTTTGATCGTGTCACCCCAATTTTAGCATCGCTTCACTGGCTCCCAGTCCGTGTTAGGATTCAGTTTAAGGTTCTGATGTTTGTGTTTAAAACTCTTAATAATCAAGCTCCATCATATGTTTTGGATCTTCTTAATCCACATTCATCAAACAGATGTCTAAGATCTTCTGCTATGTTTCTTTTGCATGTCCCTCGTTCTCAGTTAAAAACAAAGGGGGATAGAGCTTTTGCTGTTGCTGCCCCGTCTATGGAATCAACGGCCACTGGACATCCGCCTTGCAGTTCCATTGCTATCTTTAAAATTAGGCTTAAAACATATCTTTTCTACCAGGCTTTTTAATCTAATTTTATTTGTTTAAACAAATTTTTTATAGATTTTTTTCTATTGTCTTTTGTTTGTTTTAATGTGGTCTAATTCAGTTTCCATTTTATTTTCTGCACTCTGTTCAGCACTTTGGTCAGCGTTGCTGTGTGAAATTACTTACTTACTTACATTACTAGCTAGGACTGGTAAGAGCTTTGTTCTAGTTAGTGCTTTTTATTATAAAGCTGTTTCATCAGATCACTGAGTTACTCACCGCAGTGTCTCCAGTTTACACTCGTGTTTCTTCAGTAGATCACAGAGCTTCTCCACTCCTGAGTCTCCTAGTTCACACCACCTCAGATTCAGCTCTCTGATGTGTGACGGATTTGTACAGAGAGCTGAAACCAAATCAGTGCAGGATTTCTCATTTACAATGTTCTGTAATCTGCAGAGGGAGAGAAGGAAAGACAATTAGTGCCTTATTAAAAACTGAAATCTACATGTATAATGTGTGTGTTCTGTGGGGTTCAAGTCTGAGTTAGTCATTATGGGTTATTGGGTTATTATTAATCCATTTAGAATGAAATCTATAATTCAATAAAATGTAGATATTTTCTGAATACTTTCTGAACCCACTGTATATACCTAATACACTGTGGTTATATAATAATATTTATAATTATTTAAATATATTAATACATATTCAGAAAGTCTTTCTAAATGAATTAGAAATAAGTGAAGAATGTTAAACTGCTAAAAGATTATTAGCGTTATAATAAATGTGGACTATTTAAAATGTACAGGTTAATTACTCACTTTAGTTTCTGCAGGTTACATTTAGGATTCTTCAGGAAATCACACAGATTTCTCACTCCAGACTTTCCTGGATTATTCTCGTTTAGATCCAACTCTCTCAAGTGTGAAGGATTTAAAACCAAAGCAGAAGTCAAATGTGAACAGTCATCCTCTGTAATACTGCCTTCTTTATACAACCTGGAGAGAGAGAGAGAGAGAGAGAGAGAGACAGAGAGTGAGAGATGGGGAGAGAGAGAGGGACAGAGACAGAGGGAGTGATAAACAGAAGGAAAGAGAGAGAATGAAAGAGGGAGGGAGAGAGAGCGAGAAGGAGAGAGGGAGGGAGAGAGGGAGTGAAAGACAGAAGGAGACTTTGACTCTTTAACTCCTTTAAAGCATCAGTTTTGGTATAGTTACATGTTCACATAAATACACATACCATATATATATATATATATATGACGGCGGACCGACAGGCTAAGAGATTCATTCCTTCCGCAGACTGCCCGCCTCGCGCCGGTCCCAACACTAACCAGAAGGGCTATCATGGCGGGGTGGAGCCACCCACTCCCCGCCGGCGGCTGATTGGTTAACCTGAAGCGAGATGTCCACCACTCCAGCCCCGGAAGGAGGAAATAAAAGGACGCCTTTCCGCCCGAGGAGAGACGAAGACCGACCCGCATAGAGCAACAGGCCAAAGGGGTACAGGCGCCAGAATCACCCAAGGCGCACTATGGCCACGCTCGAGGATGCCACTACATCAGCCCCACTGCCGCTGGGTTTCCCTCACTTAGCCACACACACCACTTCCAAACGACCGAAAATAAACCGTTTTTTTCCACTTTTAACCAGCTTCCCGCGTGTTTGTGCTACGCCTTCCCCGGGCTACTCCCGCTACAATACACACACACACACAGACATGCATACATATATACACACACATGCACACATACAGTGAGGGGAAAAAAGTATTTGATCCCCTGCTGATTGTGTACGTTTGCCCACTAACAAAGAAATTATCAGTCTATAATTTTAATGGTACGTTTATTTGAACAGTGAGAGACAGAATAACAACAAAAAAATCCAGAAAAACACATTAAAAAAAATTTATAAATTGATTTGCATTTTAATGAGGGAAATATGTATTTGACCCCTCTGCAAAACATGACTTAGTACTTGGTATTGACTTAGTAATTACTTTTAATTTTCAATGCCCTAGCTGAGGGAAGGAGGTTCTCACCCAAGATTTGACAGTACATGGCCCCGTCCCTCATCCCTTTGATGCGGTGAAGTTGTCCTGTCCCCTTAGCAGAAAAACACCCCAAAGCATAATGTTTCCACCTCCATGTTTGACGGTGGGGATGGTGTTCTTGGGGTCATAGGCAGCATTCCTCCTCCTCCAAACATGGTGAGTTGAGTTGATGCCAAAGAGCTCCATTTTGGTCTCATCTGATCACAACACTTTCACCCAGTTGTCATCTGAATCATTCAGATGTTCATTGGCAAACTTCAGACGGGCATGTTTATGTGCTTTCTTGAGCAGGGGGACCTTGCGGGTGCTGCAGGATTTCAGTCCTTCACTGTGTAGTGTGTTACTAATTGTTTTCTTGGTGACTATGGTCCCAGCTGCCTTGAGATCATTGACAAGATCCCCCCGTGTAGTTCTGGGCTGATTCCTCACTGTTCTCATGATCATTGCAACTCCACGAGGTGAAATCTTGCATGGAGCCCCAGGCCGAGGGAGACTGACAGTTCTTTTGTGTTTCTTCCATTTGCAAATAATCGCACCAACTGTTGTCACCTTCTCACCAAGCTGCTTGGCAATGGTCTTGTAGCCCATTCCAGACATGTGTAGGTCTACAATCTTGTCCCTGACACCCTTGGAGAGGTCTTTGGTCTTGGCCATGGTGGAGAGTTTGGAATCTGATTGATTGATTGCTTCTCTGGACAGGTGTCTTTTACAGGTAACAAGCTGAGATTAGGAGCACTCCCTTTAAGAGTGTGCTCCTTATCTCAGCTCGTTACCTTTATAAAAGACACCTGGGAGCCAGAAATCTCTCATATTGAGAGGGGGTCAAATACTTATTTCCCTCATTAAAATGCAAATCAATTTATAACATTTTTGACATGCGTTTTTCTGGATGTTCTTGTTGTTATTCTGTCTCTTTCTGTTTTCCAGCGCTGCCTTAACCTTCTTGGGTATGTAGTTCACCAGAGCTTCACAGTTTGCCACTGGAGTCCTCTTCCACTCCTCCATGATGACATCATGGAGCTGGTGGATGTTAGAGATCTTGGGCTCCTCCATCCTTGCTGCCTCACAGCTCCAGGGTCTCTGGTTTGATCCTAATCTCTGGTTACTGTCTGTGTAGTGTTTCAGCGGTTCTCCTGTTTTCTCCCACCATCCAAGAACATACAGAAAGGTGGGCTGGCTACACTAAATTACCCCCTAAGTGCTCACCCTGACCAGGATAAAGCACTTGAATGAAGAAATGAGTACACACACTCACAGCCTCACCAAAACTGGACAGAAGATTGGAAAAAACACCAGGTGATGCTTTCCCAATCCTCATCTGTCCATATTGGGTGAGTCTGTGTCCACTGTAGCCTCAGATGTGGTCTTCTGCTGTTGTAGCCCATCCTCAAGGTTCGATGTGTTGTGTGTTCTGACATGCTTTTCTGCTCAGCATGTTTGTAGAGAGTGGTTATTTGTTATTTGGTTATACTGGTTACCTTCCTGTCAAGTTGAACCAGTCTGGACCTTTTCCTATGACCTCACTCATCAACACGGCGTTTCCACACACATAACTGACTCGCTGGATGTTTTATGTTTTCTGCACCATTCTGTATAAACCCTAGGGACTGTTGTGTGTGATCTCCCAGCAGTTTCAGAAATACTCAAACCAACCACTATGCAACAGTCAGAGTCACAGAGATCACATGTTCCTCCATTCTGATCTTTGATGTGAACATTAACTGAAGCTGTGTATCAGTATGATTTTATCCATTGTGCTGCTGCCACGTGATTGGCTGATTGGAAAATTAAATGAATGATCAAGTATATAGGTGTTCCTAATAAAGTGGCCAGTGAGTGTATATAAAACAAGGCATGTTTTATATTATTAGTACTTTACTTTAGTCTGTACGAGTTCCGCCTGAGTTATGGACACGGTCATTTATTTCAAGGCCAGTCTATGTAGAAAATTAGTCTATACTCATTTTTGCAGCTCTATAGCCATGTATAGTTCTGGTATTTTCTTGGCCACAGGCTTTTCTTAACCTGGTAACAGGTGTATTTAATTAAAAGTCTTGTACAGTAGCAGTAGTTGTATTGTTCTCCACTTGATATATCGCTTTGCTTGTATTTCCTCATTTGTACGTCTCTGTAAAAGTGCCTGCTGAATGAATAAATGTAAATGTAAATAAATGTATTTGTAACATGAGGGAGAATTAAAAGGAATAGATTATGTGTTACGCAACGGCCGGCAGAGGACACTGCAGCGCAGCTTCCAAGAGGTAACGTGAATGGTCAATGGTCAATGGTGAGAGCAGAGCTCCAGCCTGAGGCCTACAGGCAGACCTCAGCTGTGGAGCTCCTGCCTAAGGTCAACATGGTTGAAGCTCCCGCCTGAGGTCCCGCCTTGATTTCTGTGGCAGCGAGAGACAGCTTTCGCAGGGGCCCCAGTTGGTGGGGGGTTGTTGGCGCTCCTCCTGCCTTGGAGGGGGATTCGCTTATGCCATAGCCAACAGAGGGCACTGCGACGCAGCTTCCAAGAGATCAAGTGGCATTTTCCATTCGGTGACTTGGGCAGTGTTTAATATCTCAGGGAGGGCCTCTGATACAATAAATACAGCAAGTAGCAGCAGTCCAACAACTTTTATTTCCAGCACAAGGGGACATATGCATAGAAAATCACAGAAGTGTATCTGGACTAAAATGATCAGATGAGTTTGGTGAGAAACAGCACAGTAGGTAATTCACATGTTTGTTTATAGTTGTTCCTTACGTAAGTTTCTGCAGTCTGTAATGTGGATCCTGCAGCAGAGCCGAGAGATGCTTCACTTTGACGTCTTCAGGTGTCTTGTATCTCAGATCCAGCTCCGTGTTCAGTAAGGGGTTTTCATTGAAAATGTTAGTAAGACACTTGTAGGCTTCCTCTGCATCAGCACTTTTCAACAACCTGCAGAGAAAAATGATATCAGCAGGTCAATGAATAATACAGATATTTTAGCAGAACTAGCAGTCTCATAACACTTGTGTACTATTGAGAAGACAATAAGAGCAGCACATGAGCCCAATTCAGATTGGATTAGTTCATCAGGGGGACGCCTGTAATACAGTTTTACACTGACTACAGGAGGAGTGAGATTCTAGCAGGGTTTATTTTCTACAAACCCATACACGGTCATAAGATCACGCTCCGTTCACAACATGGTGTCCAAGCAGTCAGAGAGGTGCTGAAGTGGAGAAGGCTCGGAGGCTCTTATTTCAGTTTGGGATGAACCGAAGTTCAGCAGCAATTTGAAAATACAATAAAACAATAATCACAAAGTATATGAGAAGCATTTTCCATTCTGTGACTTAGCCAGTGTTTAATATCTCATGGAGGGGCCCTGATACACTAAATACAGCAAGTAGCAGTAGTCCAACAGCTTTTATTTCCAACACGAGGTGACATCTGCATAGAAGATCACAGATGTGTATCTGGACTAAAATAATCAGTTGAGCGCTGAGTTTGGTGAGAAACAGTACAGTAGGTAATTCATATGTTTATGTTGATAGTTGTTCCTTACGTAAGTTTCTGCAGTCTGTAATGTGGATCCTGCAGCAGAGCTGAGAGATGCTTCACTTTGACGTCTTCAGGTGTGTTGTTGCTCAGATCCAGCTCCGTGTGCAGTAAGGGGTTTCTTCTGAAAATGTCAGTAAGACACTTGTAGGCTTCCTCTGCATCAGCACTTTTCAACAACCTGTAGAGAAAAATGATATCAGCAGGTTAATAACTGTGTACTGAGAGCAATAATGAACTGATTGTTATGTGCTTTAGTTGTGCTTCAGTTTCTGTTTTCAGTGTGTATCCTTATCCAGCTATATCTGTTACACAATCAGTGTACACTAATCCTCATTTCTTAATAAAATATTCATGATCAGTCTTTACTGTTATTGTTTATAACTGTTCAAGCACAAAACTCTATCCAGCGCTGTTTCCTGGATAATCAGCAAACCCACTTAACATTACAGTGTGATATAGTGACATCAAATCATTCAGATTAAATCATTCAGCAGAATTAAATCATTTTCAAATTTTAAATGCTAAACTGATAGAAATATAGCTGTTTATGGTTATCTAGATCTTTTTTTTCTCACCTCAGTGTCTCCAGTGTACAGTGTGGATCCTGTAGTACATCAGTGAGCAGCTTCACTCCTGATGCTCCAGGGTCGTTCCCTCTGAGATCCAGCTCTATCAGGTGTGATGATTTCAGAGCTTCAGTCAGAGCAGCATATCCTTCCTCTGTTATACTGCAGTCTGAAAGTCTAAGAGGACACTTTTTTTTTGTTATTATTTCATCTTCAAAGCTTTGAATATAACATTTTCTACCTGTTCAGATTTGGTTTAAGATGAATTTCTGAAATCACCCTACCAAGAAAAATTAATGTCTTTGTATTAAGCATTTAAAATGATCATCTATTTTTATTTGAATGAGAAAGACTGTAAAACAACCAAAATGCTAGTGATGTACTCCACTATGCCAAACATTTGTTTTTTAACTTAGTGTCACCTCGCACCTACTTTATTTGTTCAATTTCTTCATTTGAGGTAAAGTAGCTCCCTCTTTATCTTGAATCAAGAGAGGCTAGAGGGCATTAAAAAAGCTACTCCAAAACACGGTACAAGCAAATTGTCACAGTGCGGCCAGCAGAGAGCACTGTGGCACTGGGTTTTACCATCGGACTAACCACGTGACCTTTGTTTCGATTTTGCTTCCTGGTTTCACACCGGTGTTTGTTATTTCAGATAATCATGTTTCGTTTGCATAACGCCGGGTATTTAAGGCTCCGGAGCAACGAAGTATGTTGCTCGGGATTAGATAGCCATAGCTAGATTGATGCTAGTGATTATAGCAGTTTGGTTCACAAATATTATGTGTTGTAGCGGTTTCCTAGTTTGTCTATACTACGTTTGTTCCTTGTTTGTCGATGCTACGTTTGCTCCTAGTTTGTCTAGGCCGCGTTTTGATTTGAGTTTTTATATTTATGTTTAATAAAGAAGTTTTATCTGCACCTGCCTCCGTCCCCGTCTACAACCCGCCTGACACAAATACACTAATTGTGACAGTTCGGTACCATGTTGTAGATGGAGGCAGGCTCAATACGGGCGTAGGAGCAGATCAATGCTTTATTTAATAATACTCACAAATGTAGACACACTCTTCATTCAAAATAAAGGATGCAAAGCATAACGTCAACTTAAAGTCTCTCCATACTTAACTACAACATAGATACTAATATCTATACACATATATATAGTCATGAGCAACGCGCTCGGGAAACACAGGCACATAAATAAGGCAGGTAATCAAACTAAACATCAACACCTGCCATGAGATCGCATTCACGCCCGGACTAACCCCGCCTGAACTGCACCCCAGTGGCCTCTAGCGGCTGTGGCGTGACACTAATATTCTATTAACTCTCTCTCTCTCTCATATGGTAAATATTCAGTCTGCTCTGATACTGCTCTATGGGCTCATGTTGTTCTCTCTATTAAACACCAATTATGGTGACTAAGATAAGAAACCACAATCTTGTGGTACGTTGATCTCAGTGTACAGTCAGAGTTCAGTACTGTCAGTGTATTAGATGTTTGTGTAGTAATTAGACGTTACCTCACAGTCTCCAGTTTACAGTGTGGATTCTTCAGTTCTGCAGAGAGCAGCTTCACTCCTAAATCCTGAATCCTGTTCTTACTCAGATTCAGCTCCCTCAGGGTGGAGGATTCTGATATGAGAGCTGTGAGCAGAGCTGAACATCCTTTCTCTGTCAGATTACACTCACTGAGCCTGAAAGAACAATTAATCACACTTAACTGTGAGTGAAATATCCCAATTTCAATGTTTGCACTTTACAGTAGCTTTAAGCAGAAGTTCTTTGGTAAGTTAATCTGAAATCAGTTCTCCACATGTAGCCTGTTCTCCTCAAACTACTCATTACTCATTACGGAAAAGATACTAAAAACAAACCATTCATCCTTTACATGTGTAATTAAAGTTTCTAAATTAATAAAGAATTAAAGTCCTTACTGAAGTTTTTCAGGTCTGCAGTGAGGATCCTTCAATAGATTCTTCAGTAAAGCAGAGAGTTCCTCTACTCCTAAGTCTCCTTCTATTTTCCCACTCAGATCCAGATCCGTCTGCAGTATCGGGTTTATACCCAGAACTTCATTCAGATGATCGTAAGCTTTCTGTGCATCAGGACTTTTCAGCAACCTGTAGAGATAGAAAGAACAGAGAAATGCTAACACTAATTATATTTACACCAATGCAGTGGTACTTTTATTTAGTAAATGTCCAGTCCAAAATGGTGGAAATAGTCTAACACTACTCTGGTCACGTCTCGTGACGTGAGGAAGTTGAGACGGATGCAAGCGCAGTATGACCAGGTTTTATTTAGGAGAGAGACCGGCAGATAAATCCAAAACCTGATCCATAAACGTAATCCAGTAACAGGCAAAAAGTTCAGGCAATTGGCAAACAGGCATACACGGGGTTAGACAGGAATCAAAGTTGTAGTCACGGAAAAGAGTGCCGAGATACAAAACATGATACAGTGAGGGACTGGTAGCGGAGAAACCAATGTGAACTAATCTAACAGACTATGACTATGACTAACGCATTCATTCAAATCTAACTCATTCACCTAAATCAATATTCGACCTTGTGTGCCGAGAGGCACACGGTATATATACGGACATAATCAGCCTCGTAATGGCTGACAGCTTAGGGCAATTCAGACACACATGAAACAACAACCAATGATTGACGGGGAGGAGACATAACAGAAACAGAAACAAATGCACGTGTCGAAATGTCATGATTGTCCACAATGGAAAAGCAGGTGCTCGCGCACCTGCTCGTGCACGCACGCTCACATGCTCCACAGCGCCCTGCTCAAAGGGGAACTCGTGACAAATCCTAAATATTAGTACACTTACGTCAGCACTTTTCGTAATTAAAATATCTTACTTCGGTTTCCAATTGGACTTAATATTGGAATAAAATTAAGTAAGTAAAATATATTAAAAAGTCCATGTAAGCGTTTACGTGTGTAGTGCACATGGGCCCGTGTAGGATTATAAAAAAAGAATTGTACTGTATGTAATGTACACGTGTGTCATGTCTCGTGACGTGAGGAAGTTCAGACGGATGCAAGTGCAGTATGACCGATCGTGTCGGTAGACTTGGGCGTGGGCAGAACTTGGTCAGCAGGCTTGGACATGAGCGGAACTTGGTCAGCAGGCTTGGACATGAGCGGAACTTGGTCGGTCAGGTCAGCAGGCTTAGAAATGAGCAGAACTTGGTCAGCAGGCTTGGACATGAATGGAACTTGGTCAGCAGGCTTGGACATGAGCGGAACTTGGTCAGCTGGGTCAGTAGACTTGGACAGTAATGTGTCTTGGGAGGCCGTCTCTTCAACCTGGGACATGAGCATGACTTGGGAGTTCACCTCCACCACATTGAATGGAACCTGAAGCGGCTTAGTGGAGGCTGCCCTGTAAATGGCAGGTCAACCTGGGGCTGTCCATTGACTCTCCACCCAAGTCCCAAGTAAATCCAGACCATGAAGTTGTCCTGGCTGCATGAATTCCTCCATAAAAAGTTCTGAAAACTGAGTAACATCATGGAGGGCTGAGGACCCAGCACTCACCAGCTGCTCCACCCAGTCATGGGCTGGACCGCAAAACCTGGACACCAAGAACCCGATCCATTGTCTCTTAGTAGGCTTGGGATATGTCAGGCTGCAAAAATATTCCTGGCAGCCGAAGAGAAACTCCAACATTTCCTGAGATGGTATTGTTCTGCTACTCTCATTGTGGCGTGATGTCTCCCCTGTCTTCCTGCTGCATCCATGGTGTGGCGGATTAATCTGTCACATCTCGTGACGTGAAGAAGGTGAGACGGATGCAAGCGCAGTATGAACGTTTTATTTAGGAGAGAGAGGCAGACAAATCCAAAACATGATCCATAAACGTAATCCAGTAACATATAAAGTTCAGGCGATCGGCAAATAGACATACACGGGGCTAGGCAGGAATCAAGGTCGTGGTCACGGAAAAGAGGGTCGAGATACAAACATGAAACAAACTACAGCGAGGGACTGGTAGCGGAGAAACCAGCGTGAACTAAACTAACGAACTATGACTATGACTAACGCATTCATTCAAATCAATATTCCGCGTTGTGTGCTGGGAAGCGCGCGGTATATATATACGGACATAATCAGCGTTGTAATGGCTGAGGGCAATTCAGACACACATGAAACAACAACCAATGACAGGACGGGGAGGAGACATAACAGAAACATAAACAAATGTCACGATTGTCCACAAGGGAAAAAGCAGCTGCTCGTGCACCTGCTCGTGCACGCACGCTCACATGCTCCACAGCGCGCTGCATAAAGGGGAACTTGTGACAACATGAAAAAGTGTTTGTTCTTCAGAGATATGTTCTGATCAGCTATACAGTGGTGTAAACAGTGAAAGTGAAGCAGTCTGACCAGTGTTACTAATCAACAGAAATTACTCACAATTTAAGGCTGGATTTTACAAATACTGGGAAAACTCACCTCAGTATCTCCAGGTTACATTTTGGATCATTTATTAAATTCCTGAGCTGCTTCATTCCTGAGTCTCCAGGGTCGTTCCCTCTGAGGTCCAGCTCTATCAGGTGTGATGAGGGGTTTGATTTCAGAGCTTCAGCCAGAGCAGCATATCCTTCCTGTTTAATATTACAGTCTGAAAGTCTGGAGAAAGAGGAGAACTGTTTAGTGTAAAAAGAGTAACATGGGCTCCTTTGTGGTGCAACAGGAAAAGCGCTCGCCCTAACATCACGAGACTGAGAGACTGAATCTATGTAATGCCATCTGTGGACGGGAGCCAAAGAAACAAAACTAGGCATGCTCTCAGGATGGGAGGGGCATACCCAATATGAAATCTCCCCTTCATCTCTAAGATTTTAGAAAAGGTTGTAGCAAAGCAGTTATGCTCATACTTAGATAGGAACAACATTCATGAAACGTATCAGTCAGGATTTAGACCTCATCATAGCACAGATACAGCTTTAGTTAAAGTAGTAAATGACCTTCTATTGACCTCTGATCAGGGTTGTGTCTCGCTGCTTGTGTTACTCAACCTTAGTGCAACTTTTGATACTATAGATTATACTATTAGATTATACACACTATTCTCCTTGATAGATTAGAAAATGTTGTTGGCATTAAGGGAACAGTCCTCTCTTGGTTCAGGTATTATCTGACCGATCGTTATCAGGTCGTAGATTTCTCCATGCGTACTGAGGTTACTTTGGGAGTTCCACATGGTTCTGTTTTAGGCCCACTGCTTTTTACTTTATATATGTTACCCCTTGGACAAATTATTCTAAACATGGAATTAGCTTCCACTGTTATGCTGATGATACAGAGTTGTATGTTTCAGCGAAGCCAGAGGACAGACAGAAGCTTAGTAAAGTCGAGGATTGTGTAAAGGACATTAGACGTTGGATGTTAACTACAGTGCCTTGCGAAAGTATTCGGCCCCCTTGAACTTTTCAACCTTTTGACACATTTCAGGCTTCAAACATAAAGATATAAAATTTAAATTTTTTGTGAAGAATCACCAACAAGTGGGACACAATTGTGAAGTGTAACGAAATCTATTGGATTTTTGAAACTTTTTTAACTAGTAAAAAAATTAAAAGTGGGGCGTGCAAAATTATTCGGCCCCCTTTACTTTCAGTGCAGCAAACTCACTCCAGAAGTTCAGCGAGGATCTCTGAATGATCCAATGTTGTCCTAAATGACTGATGGTGATAAATAGAATCCACCTGTGTGTAATCAAGTCTCTGTATAAATGCACCTGCTCTGTGATAGTCTCAGGGTTCTGTTGAAAGCGCAGAGAGCATCATGAAGACCAAGGTACACACCAGGCAGGTCCGTAATACTGTTGTGGAGAAGTTTAAAGCCGGATTTGGATACAAAAAGATTTCCCAAGCTTTAAACATCGCAAGGTGCACTGTGCAAGCGATCATTTTGAAATGGAAGGAGTATCAGACCACTGCAAATACTAACCTCGCCCGGCCCGTCCCTCTAAATTTTCAGCTCAGACAAGGAGAAGACTGATCAGAGATGCAGCCAAGAGGCCCATGATCACCTCGGGATGAACTGCAGAGAACTACAGCTGAGGTGGGAGAGTCTGTCCATAGGACAACAATCAGTCGTACACTGCACAAATCTGGCCTTTATGGGAAGAGTGGCAAGAAGAAAGCCATTTCTCAAAGATATCTATAAAAAGTCTCGTCTAAAGTGCCACATTGCCACGCCGGGAGACACACCAAACATGTGGAAGAAGGTGCTCTGGTCAGATGAAACCAAAATTGAACTTTTGCCAACAATGCAAAACGATATGTTTGGCGTAAAAGCAACACAGCTCATCACCCTCAACACACCATCCCCACTGTCAAACATGGTGTTGGCAGCATCATGGTTTGGGCCTGCTTTTCTTCAGCAGGGACAGGGAAGATGGTTAAAATTGAGGGGAAGATGGATGCAGCCAAATACAGGACCATTCTGGATGAAAACCTGTTGGAGTCTGCAAAAGACCTGAGACTGGGACGGAGATTTATCTTCCAACAAGACAATGATCCCAAACATACAGCAAAATCTACAAAGGAATGGTTCACAAATAAACGTATCCAGGTGTTAGAATGGCCAAGTCAAAGTCCAGACCTGAATCCAATCGAGAATCTGTGGAAAGAGCTGAAAACTGCTGTTCACAAACGCTCTCCATCCAACCTCACTGAGCTCGAGCTGTTTTGCAAGGAAGAATGGGCAAGAATTTCAGTCTCTCAAAGTACAAAACTGATAGAGACATACCCCAAGCGACTTGCAGCTGTAATCGCAGCAAAATGTGGCTCTAAAAGTATTAATGCAAAGGGGGCCGAATAATTTTTCACTCCCCACTTTTCATTTTTTTATTAGTTAAAAAAGTTTCAAAAATCCAATAGATTTCGTTCCACTTCACAATTGTGTCCCACTTGTTGGTGATTCTTCGCAAAAAATTTAAATTTTATATCTTTATGTTTGAAGCCTGAAATGTGGCAAAAGGTTGAAAAGTTCAAGGGGGCCGAATACTTTCGCAAGGCACTGTAAAGCACTAAACGGTATCACACCACAATATCTAAGCAACCTTCTGGTTTTATATGATCCGCCACGCCAACTTAGATCAAAAGATGCAGGCTATTTTAACGGTACCTTATAAAACCCCACAGTTATGGAAAAGTCATCCTATTAGTGTTTGGGACTCAGACACAGTCTCAGTGTTTAAGTCTAGGCTTAAAACGTGTTTGTTTACTCAAGCCTCCACTGACTAGATTCTATCTTACTGCTTCAGTCGTAATAACCTTTTTTCTCCCTGTCTCCTTTTGCCGAACCCCACACGAATTTATGGAGATACTGTAGATCCAGATCCTTTTTGTCTCTGGATGGACCTCAAATCTTCTCTAATTCCGGACCTTACAGACTTCGTATAAATCCATTATCAACATTTTCATATTATCGGTTGTTACCCAGATGAGGATGGGTTCCCTTTTGAGTCGGGTTCCTCTCAAGGTTTCTTCCTCTTAAAACATCTTAGGGAGTATTTCCTTGCCACCGTCGCCACTCAGTGGCTTGCTCAGTTTTTCAGTTTATTTTTTTTCAAATTCACAACTTCATTATCTGTATACCATGTTTCCATTTCTGTAAAGCTGCTTTGAGACAATGTCTATTGTAAAAAGTGCTATACAAATAAAATTTAATTGAATTGAATTGAATACTGTCTCTCCCCTGTCATTCACAGTGACATGAGACAATCGTGGGCATTTGTGAGGTTGTGTATGTGGAAGACGGCAGATAGCACTTTCCTCTGAGTGTGTTACGCTGCCTTATGATGCAGCATAACCAGCAGTTTGAAAAGATGTGCTTGGCTTCACGTATCTGGGAGGCAGCACCTGTTAGCCTGAAACTAGCTAAGCTGTAACGTGATAGGGGAGATGTGTCTATCTGGTGGGTTAGAACGGGAAGGTGACCAAACTGGGAAGAACATTACACAAACAAAAACCACAATCCTAACTACTCTGATGATGAATAATCCATTCCCACAATCACAAATATGTTTAAAGTGATGTAATTCCACCTCCATGATCTAGTAATTAAATGATTAAATGACTTACACAAGCTTCTGGAGTTTGCAGGATGAACTCTTTAGTAAAGTAGAGATCTTCTCCACTCCTGGATTTCCCAGTGTATTCTCACTCAGGTCCAGCTCTGTCAGATGTGAAGGGTTTGGAGTAAGAGCTGATATCAGATCAGTACAACCTCTCTCTGTAATACCGTTCTTACTTAGCCTGCAGACAGAGAACACAGCTAAGATAAACGTCTTCAAATAAGAAAAGCTGGGGTTAGAGTGCAGGGTCAGCCTATGGTGCCCCTGGAGCAGAGAAGGTTAAGGGGCTTGCTCAAGGGCCCAACAGTGGCAGCTTGGCAGTGCTGGGGCTTGAACCCAAAACCTTCTGGTCAGTAACCCAGTGCCTCAACCGTTAAGCCAACACTGCCCAAATAGAGTACAGATAACCCACCATCATGAAAATGGAAAACACTGCTATGTCCAGGGTTGTACACACAGTGCAGTGGATGGTTTATCATCAGTCTGTTAATGTGCGTTAAACTTCTATCAGAGCCTCAGCAAATCACATCAAATCCAGAACCTTCAGTGCAGCAGAACTGATTCCAGCAGGAGTTTATACACCATAGTAATAGAACTTTATAGATTTATAAGTGAACCTTCATCTTTAATATGAGGTTTATCCTGGTCAGGGTGGTGGTGGATGCAGAGTCTATCCCAGAAACACTGGGCATGAGGTGGGAATAAATCCTGTACTCCAGTCCATCACAAACATTCACACACTCATTCACACCTAGGGAAAATTTAGCACAGGGAGGTGGGAGGAAACTGGAGAACCTCGAGGAACCCAGAGGGAGAGCATGTGAAACCTCACACAGATAGTCCCCTGAGTTCAGGATCAAACCAGGAACCCTGGAGCTGCGAGGCTTCAACACTACACCACTACTGCCAAAGAGGGGAAGATTAGGTGCAGAAATCAGACCACACACCTGAGTCTCTCAGGTCTGCAGTGTGGATTCTTCAGTAGAGCAGAGAGCTGCTTCACTCCTGAGTCTCCAGATATTTTCCCACTCAGATCCAGTTCGGTCTGCAGTAAAGGGTTTGGACCCAGAACTTCAGTTAAAGAAGCACAGGCTTCCTCTGCCTCACTTTTCAACAGACTGCAGAGAAAAAAACACAATACAGTTACAATTACAGTTGTAGGTGGTCAGGCTCAAATTGTGCCTGGGCCACATCGGTATTTTTGTGAGATTGTGAAGGCCAAATCAGCAAACCAGCTTAACATTACAATGTGATATAGTGACATCAAATCTTTTCAATTAAATAATTTTCAAAATGCTAAATGCTAAAATGATAGAAATATAGAAGTTCATTCAGTTCAAATATCATAAAAAAAAGTGTCATTAATTTTCGTATACTTTCTTCACAATAATAATGGCAATAACATGTTTGTTATGTTTTTTTTAAAGTGAAGTATACATTGTTCACCTCAGTGTCTCCAGTGTACAGTGTGGATCCTGTAGTAAATCTGTGAGCAGCTTCACTCCTGATGCTCCAGGGTCATTCCCTCTGAGATCCAGCTCTATCAGGTGTGATGATTTCAGAGCTTCAGCCAGAGCAGCGTATCCTTCCTCTGTTATACTGCAGTCTGAAAGTCTAAACAAAGGACAAAATAAATCCTTGCTCATTATTACATTTCTGTAGATATATTTTTATAGTTCATGCACTTAGCACCGACCCAAATCATATTCTGTTTTTCCTGCTGTGAGTTTATTGTTAGTAATGTTGGCAGCTCTACAACAAGTAACGCTAGAGATGTTGTATAATGTACAAACATTCTCTCTCTTTCAATAGGAGAAATGAACTGACCTCAGTTTCTCCAGTTTACAGTTTGGACTCTTCAATCCAGCACAAAGCAGCTTCACTCCTGAGTCCTCCAGAGGATTACTGCTCAGATCCACCTCAGTCAGCTTGGAGGATTCTGAGCTGAGAACTGTGTGTAAAGCCAAGCAGCTTCTCTCTGTCAGGTTACACTCACTGAGGCTGAAAGGAGAAAATGGCACATCAGAAAATGTATCAGATGTTGGAATCGGTACCAGTATCAGTAACAACGCATCCCTATATAGGATGAATAAATTATAAAGAGTAGTTAGGAGTATTGCTGTGAAATCCAGTCAGAACAGTTCTCTTTCTCTCATTCCTAAACAGTGAGTTTAATAGAGAAACAGGTTTTACTTACAGAACTCTTGTGGCTTCCTGGACGACTGGTAGCAGTCTCTTAAAGCATTCATCTGACTTTATGAATTTCTGTAGCTCAAACACTTCCAGATCCTCCTCTGATGTCAGCAACACAAAGACAAGAGCAGACCACTGAGCAGGTGAGGGTTCAGCTTCAGAGAGACGTCCTGAGCTCATGTAGCTTTGGATCTCTTTCACTAGTGAATCATCATGTAACTCGTTCAGACAGTAGAACAGATTAATGGATCTCTCTGGAGATGGATTGTGTTCAAACTTGGACTTGATGTACTCAACTATGTCCTTTTGGCATTCAGAGCTGTTTCCTTTGTGTGTCAGCAGACCTCGAATGAGCTCCTGATTAGACTCCACTGAGAGGCCCAGAAGGAAGCGGAGGAAAAGATCCAAATGTCCATTGTCACTCTGTAAGGCCTGATCCACTGCACTCTTGAGGAAGTCAGACATTTCTGATTTGGTGAAAAGAGCAGAAAGATCACTGGTTTGTTCTTTAGTTGGGTTTTTGTCAAGGAAGCAGATAAATGCATATAATGCAGCCAAAAACTCCTGAACACTCAGATGCACAAAGCTGAACATCTTCCCCAGGTGGAGTCCAGACTCTGTTCTGAAGATTTGGGTACACACTCCTGAGTACACTGCCACTTCTCTGACATCAATGCCACACTCTCTCAGGTCTTCCTCATAGAACACCAGGTTTCCTTTCTCCAGCTGTTGGAAAGCCAGTTTTCCCAGAGCCAGAATACTCTCTCTGGCCTGGGGAAGATCAAGGTCACATATCTGATGGTACTTTTGGTTCTTGTGTTTGATCTGAAAGATCAGGAAGTGTGTGAACATTTGAGTCAGAGTCTTGGGCATTTCTCCAATCTTTGCTTCAACCAACATTCTCTGTAGAACAGTGGCTGAGATCCAGCAGAAGACTGGGATGTGGCACATGATGTAGAGGCTTCTGGAAGACTTCATGTGTGAGATGATTTTATTGGACAGGCTCTGATCACTGATCCTCTTCCTGAAGTACTCCTCTTTCTGAGGATCACTGAACCCTCGTACCTCTGTTACCTGGGCTACACACTCAGGAGGGATCTGATTGGCTGCTGCTGGTCGAGTGGTTATCCAGAGGAGAACAGAGGGAAGAAGATTCCCCTTGATGAGGTTTGTCAGCAGCACATCCACTGAGACTGACTCTGTCACATCACACAACATTTCATTCTCCTGGAAATTTAGAGGAAGTCGACACTCATCCAGACCATCAAAGATGAACAGGACTTTATAGGCATCATTGTCTATTACTTCCAAGTCCTTAATTTCAGGGAAAAACTGATGAAGAAGGCTCATCAGACTGAAGGTCCCCTGCTTCACCAAATTCAGCTCTCTAAAGGGAAGTGGAAACATGAAGATGATGTCCTCATTCTCTTTCCCTTCAGCCCAGTCCAGAATGAACTTCTGCACAGAGACTGTTTTTCCAATTCCAGCTACTCCTTTAGTCAGCACTCTTCTGATGGACTTGTCTTTAAAGAGATCATTACATTTGATGGGTGTCTCCTCTGCTGCTGGTCTCCTGGACGCTGTCTCAATCTGTCTCACCTCATGTTCTTTATTGACGTCTCCACTCCCACCCTCTGTGATGTAGAGCTCTGTGTAGATCTGATTCAGAAGTGTTGATGTCCCATGCTGTGAGATTCCTTCATTAATTCTTTTACATTTATCTAGAAGTCTGGATTTGAGCTTTCGCTGATACACAGAGGCCAGCTCTAACAAACAGGAAAAATGTGATGGTCATTATTGTAATGTATGGATACTATTCACAGTGTGAAGATCAATATTAGTCAAAAACTGGAATGCATTCCTAACAAATACATAAATATGATGTAAAAGAACCAAAACATTAGAATTATCTCTGGGTCATTTATTTGTTTAAAAAACTGTATTCATTAGGATAAAAATCAGTATGAAAATATAGACCAGTGGCCCAGTGTTATTTAAAGTGATAGAATATTGTAATAATCTAAAGCTCTTACTGATCTGCAGTGTGTGAGCGAGATCTTTCTGCTTCATGTTCTTCAGGATGCGCAGTGTGATTTTCAGCACACCCTCTCTGAAACAGTGCAGATCCTCCTCCTCCATCTCCTCAGAGCATGCTGGGGAATCAGCACTCAGTAGCTTCTTGAACCTGTTCAGCTCATTCTTCAACAGAGTGATGACTTTGTCCTCCAGCTCCTGATTTAAACAACACAATAACATACAGGGACTTGTACGGAGAACGTTCCACATAAATAGATTTTTAAAAGATGAGTATTGTTAATATAGTAAAGTTTTCTGTAAGGAGATGTTTATTTAACATTTATGGAAGGAGTCTCCAGTGACTTTCTATGTCAGAGGTAAAGCTGTAACTTTAAAACAGACTGAAATGCACTTTTGTCTGATTATACATAATGCTGCTGTAACTGTAAACTGTTTACTATAAACTTCACTGTAAATTACTTTAATATACTTTAAATTTTTTAAAGAAGTGTATATTAATTACACACACGCACACACACACACCTTGAATATGAACTCCATCCGATTTCTGCAGTCGATTTTTTTTTTCTGTTTTTGGTTTCTGTGGATAAACAAAAATTGTAAATTACTCCTTTTTTAAACGTCAGTACTCATCCTACAGCTCTAGTCCACACAGCTTTGATATCTGAACCCGAGAAACTCCACACACACACACTCGGCTCTTATCATGGCAGAACTGGCTTCGGGCACAGGAAAGGTAGCAATGTCACCATAATATGTGTTTCCAGTTGGGACAATTTGCACCTGGAGATAAAGCACTTGTATACCTTCTCACCTCTGGCTACTAATTACTTATGATTACTGCCAAGCAGAAAGAGTCCTTCAAGGTCACATGTTGGTTTTGGGAAGTCGGCTATGAGAGGTGATAAATATGAGAGGTGATAAATAGTGGTGGTTCCTGTTGCTCTGGTAGTGATGGTGGCAGAGAGAGAAGAACTGTGACTCAGTACAAAAACAGTGGATCTCACTCAGAATCCATTTGGACACCATCTCTAATCCTCGTATGGAGCAATTGCAAGCCATTAAAAAAATATTTTCTCCCTGAACTACTAGGTTAGGTTTGAGTGCTGCATTGACCTAATGGAACACAACACTGAGACTCCTCTGACCTCTAACCACACCCCCTTCGTGTGTGTCCAGCCGTACTGCTTACAAGAACTCAAAAGAAAAATGGTTCAGAATGAATGTGAAAATGCTAGATATTAGCATTAAATAAAGCTGTCCTACAGTGGCTGGAACATCCCAAGCCAGAGTGTTCAGTCACGCCTTGAACTGACGAGCTCCTGGAACGCCTGGGTACAGCTCGTTTTTATTTTATCCTGTAGTTTACAAAGGCCTATTGGCAGATTCCCCTATTGACAAACTTTTCATTTTCTACCCAGAAACCACAGGGGTGCTAACTTTTGCACTCACGTGTAGGCATATCACATACAGTATATTAAAGCTACATGACACAAGACTAGAATTAGAGAGAAGATGAGAGGAATACCTTTCCACAGAGGATGTTCCATCTTTAAAGTTGAGAGGATGCTTCATTGACTGGTCACTCTTATAGGACACACAGCTGGGTACAGGTGAGAGATGCCTTTCCTTAGTTTCACTAGAATGAAGAAAAAGTTGTTTTTGATTTTTTTTAAATAAATATAAATATAAATATAGTGATTTATGTCTTAGGATGACATTATGTATATACAGCTATAGAATTCCAAATCAGATGCCAGAGTGATATAACTGATCCATTGCTCCTTTATTTAAAGTCTCCAAAGTGCCTAATGGGGTACGTCACTCTTAAAGGACACACAGCTGGATACAGGAGAATTTGACCTTTCCAAAGTTCCACTAAAGAGTAGAGAAAAAATTGCTTTAGCGATTCTATCTACAAAACACTGTGATGCAGATCTCAGGATGCTTCCTGATTCCCTCAGATTGTATAATTAGTAATCAGCTGCTAAAGCAATAATGCTGCTATTGTCACAGCTCAGCCAGATCAGAACTCCAACTCCCAAGATGCAACACTCACCTCTCATGCACACATGCGCTCACCATCCCGGGAGTTCTGATAAGAGACACCTGTCACTAATCACACACACACACACCATCACTGCTACTACTTATGATTGTCATTCACAGAGTATCACTGCGAAGTATATGTTCAGTCAACTAATTTCTCTACGTTACCAAGCCGTTTTTTTTCCTCGACCATTGTTTCCGGTTGTTTTCGACTAAGTCTCTGCCTAATCCTGTTTGCCCTGTTTGTCCGATCGCTCGTCTCCTTGCTTGCTTAATGACCACGTCTCATGAAACTTCTCGATTCTGCTTCTGTGCCGATTTGAGGTGTGTGAGAGAATACTTCGACTTCCAATGGAAGCAGCGGGAAATCCCTGTTGGCCGCAAGCCATCAAGGGACATGGCCGTATGATTAGTGACCATGATCACCGTCTCGCAGGCTTGACTGAGCAGGTAGCTCGGGTAAACCGAGCAGCGCAACTTTCCACAGCAACGACACACACTTACCTCCCACTCCAGTCCCGGAAAAATATGACGGAGATCCGGCATGCTGCCAAGGTTTTCTACTCCAGTGCTCCCTGTTTTTCTCCACTTACCAGACATGATGGAAAATAGGAAAATCATTCATTTCATGGATCTCTTAACCGGGAGAGCTCTCCTATGGGCCACTGCAGAATGGGAACAGGAGAGGAACATCACCACCACATATCAGCTGACATCACGTTTCTGCACTGTATTTGATCATTCTCCAGACAACCGGGAGACTGGGGAGGAATTACTGTCCATGACACAAGGATCACGTTGTGTAGCGGACTATGCCCTAGATATTTGCATTGTGGCAGCAAGGAGTGGATTGAATGAACCTGCTCTAAGACTAAGTTTCGCCGGGGATTAAGTGCTGACATCAAAACTGAGCTGGCGTGTCGTGATGATCAGCTGACTCTTGACTCTCTCATTAACTTGGCTATCCGCCTGGACCATCTACTACAGAGCCGCCGCTCCATACACGGTGAGGCTGAAGTTTCAGCGTGTGAGAGCCCTGGTGAACCCATGCAGCTGGGACAGACTCGGATGGGCATGCAGGAGAGAGAGCGACGGCGCCGTGAACATTGCTGCTTCTACTGTGGCGAGAGGAACCACTTGCAACAGTGCCCTCTAAAACCGCGCACTAACCGAGGGGAAACCACAACTCCAAAACCACCTCAGTCCAGGGTTAGTTTAGAGCCAATTGCACAGTACACAAGTCAGTCTGCATTTGTATTACCGATTATATTAGAATACTCAGGTGTTTCCTGTGTTCTAGAAGCACTGATTGACTCTGGAGCGGCGGGGAATTTCATCGACCAAGAGACCATACACCAATACAACATCCCTGTTCGTCTTCTCAGCAACCCCAGCCGTTTCCAAGCTATTGATGGAGCCCCCATTGGAGATGGTTTAATCACCTACTACACAGAACCTATTAACCTCCGTACCAGTGCCCTGCATCAAGAAAGAATTACGTTTCATGTCATAGTGACTGCACGGCACCCAGTGGTTCTCGGTCTTCCATGGCTCAAACATCACAACGCGCAAATTTCATAAGATCAAATTGAATTCACTCACTGGTCAGCTCATTGTATCAGTCACTGTCTCCAAGTCCCTGTGATCACACTAGCATCCACATCCATTGAGAGCCCTGACAACACGGACAACGTTCTGATCACCACGACTTCAGTGAAGTATTCAGTAAAAAGAAGGCTAGTGGACTACCTCCTCATCGTGATTATGACTGCACAATCGACTTTCTGCCAGGCACTACACCACCGCGCAGGAGGGTTTATCCGTTAACAGTCACTGAACAAAAGGCCATAGAGGAGTACATTCAGGAAGCACTGCACCAAGGCTATATCCGACCATCTACCTCTCTAGCGTCAGCGGGGTTTTTCTTCTTAGAGAAGAAGGGAGTAGGTTTATGCCTGTGCATCGATTACCGAGGACTAAACAGGTGTTGCGTCAAATACCGTTACCCACTCACTCTAGTACCAGCCGCCCTGGAACAACTACGCACTGCCACTATCTTCACGAAACTGGATTTACACAGTGCATATAACCTGGTCCGGATTCAAGAGGGAGATGAATGGAAGACAGGTTTCAGCAAAACTTCAAGTCACTATGAATATCAAGTCATGCCGTATGGGCATTCTAACGCTCCCTCAGTCTTCCAATGCCTAATTAACGACGTGTTGCATGACATGCTGGGATGCCATGTGATCACCTACATAGATGATATCCTAATATACTCTAACTCCAGAGAGGAACATATTCACCACGTTGGTCAAATTCTACAGTGACTACTCCATCACCAGTTATATGTCAAAGGTGAGAAATGCGAATTTCACAGAACCACCGTCACGTTATTGGGATACATAATCAGCCCCGAAGGAGTATATCATCAAGGGGTATATCATCAAGCCTTCATGCATCATCAATGCACTCGAGTGGGACCTGAACCAGAAGTTAGAGGAGATTCCCCAGTCACAAGTGCCAGTCAAATGTCCCTCGGAAAAACTATTTGTACCCGAGGAGTACCGTCAAGAACTCATTATCTGGGCACACACAGTACTCGGGACAAGGCATCCAGGGGCACAGCATACACACCATCTCCTAAGAGAAAAATACTAGTGGTCCAATATGGAGAGGGATATGCAGCTGGTGGTGGCATCCAGTTCATCTTGCGCGCAGAATAAGGTACCTTGGACACTCCCAGCAGGGAGGCTTAAGCCCTTACCCATACCTGAACGCCCATGGTCCCACATATCAGTGAACTTCGTCACAGATTTGCCAAGGTCCCAAGGCAATACCACAGTTCAAATCATAGTGGACCGATTCTCAAAATCTGTATGTTTTATTCCATTATTAGCAGCACGTCTGGGCTGCTACCCACAAATGCCTGAAAGAGACCACAGATACCTACAAGTGGAAAGTAGATCGCCACCGCAGTGACCACCCTAATTACCAACCGGGCGATAGGGTATGGTTGTCCACCAGAGACCTAAAACAACCTCATAGTTGTAAAAAATTAACTCCAAGATACACTGGACCATTCAAGATTCTCAAGCGAATCAACGAAGTCACTTACCGTCTGGAACTGCCACAACACAGCCGCATCTCCCCCTCCTTCCTCGTCTCACGGCTCAAACCTGTTATCAATGGTCCACTAGCCACAGAAGTACCATCTGAAAATCCTCCGACCCCTCTCGAAATCAATGGACAACCGGCTTACCTTGTCAGGAAAATCATCAAATCCAAACATAGGAGAGGCAAGCTGGAGTATTTGGTCGAGTGGGAGGGTTACGGACCTGAGGAACAATGTTGGGTTCCTGAGCAGAATATACTGGATCCAGAATTGATCAAGGACTTTCACACAACTTATCCTGATCTCCCAGGTCCACGACCCCGGGGGAGGCCAAGAAAGAACTCGGCTCCCGGAGTGAGCCCGTTGTTCCCAAGATGCAACACTCACCTCTCATGCACGCGTGCGCTCACCATCCTCGGAGTTCTGATCAGAGACACCTGTCACTAATCAAACACACACCATCACTGCTACTACGTATGTTTGTCATTCACATAGTATCACTGCGAAGAATACGTTCAGTCAACTCGTTTCTCTGCGTTATCAAGCCGTTCTAGTTTAGTTTGCCTTCTAGTTTTTGTTCGACCATTGATTCCTGTTTTCGACTACATCTCTGCCTAATCCTGTTTGCCCTGTTCGTCCGATCGCTCGACCCCTTGCCTGTTTAACGACCACGACTCTTGAAACTTCTCGATTCCACGTTTTACACCTGCCGCCCGCTTCTTCTTCTATGCCGATTCGAGGTGTGTGACAGCCATATATAATTTTTGGCCACTGACTTCCTGAGTGCAGTTCTGTAAATCACCTAACAAGAGAATTGTTATTATATTACTATTATTATTAAGGGTTTATTACGAATAGTGATACTACTAGAACAAATGTTCATAGCAGTTCATACAAGCTGTGAATATAATACCAGTAATTTAGATTTACTAATTAATATTAAATAATCAGTAAATAATGTTATATTGAAGCTAACATCAATTCTCCTCTTTAGAGTCATTTGTAAATATGTTCAGAGAATTGAATGAGAAGAAGAAAGAGGAATTTTGCTACCTTTTCTTAATTCCATGAAAGAACAGAAAGAAAAGTATTTAAGCAGTTAATGTAGTAAATTGTGGGGGCCTCAGGATGCTAAACCCCTTCAAATTGTATAAACTGCTAAACCCCTCACACTGTGTAAAGTCCCCAGGAAATAAAATTTGTTTTAAAGCCTCCTGGTGTCTTGAGATGCTAGAGACACAAACAAGAAAAAAAAAATATTTGAATTTGATCATATCCGGGAAACCTGTAAAACCTTTTTCATGATTGATCTTGTACTGATTTGATTTGATTCCAGTCAGTTCCTCTCTAGAACACGTTTGTCCTATCTCATAAACAACCTGGACTTTCACTCCACAGAAGCAGCTAGTTATCATCAAACATCTGCAGCTTCCTACATGTTATTCTCACTACAAACTATCCACTGTGTCTGGGAAAGATAGCTGCACTTGTGTATGCGTGCGTGTGTGTGTGTGTGTGTGTGTGTGTGTGTGTTAGACCAGTGGTCCCCAACCTCCGGGTCATTTGGTACCGGGCCGCACGGAAAGAATAAATAACTTACATTATTTCCGTTTTACTTATTGTCTGAGTCTGAACGATGTTTTATTTTGGAAAAAAAAAAGACCGGATTCTCTTCGTTACATCCGTCTATGACTCACTCTAGACGCATGTCAAGACGCTTGTCTCGGTCACGTGATACGTAAAGCGTTAGGGGCAGAGTGGATGTCACTCATGAAATGTTGGCGTGATGTTACTAGGACACTGCTAATAAAGTTGCGATTTCATATTGGATTCACGTTTATTATTATATATTTTTTAAATAAATAAAAACCCAGTTTTTATGCCGGTCGTATCATTTTATTTTGTTGTATTTATCCGCCACACCTTTAAGGCCGGTCCGTGAAAATATTGTCTGATATTAAACCGGTCCGTGGCGCAAAAAATGTTGGGGACCGCTGTGTAAGAGAGTGAAAAAGGTTCTCTTTCTTTTTTTAAAGTAAATACATCAACATACAGAATCAGATTATGACTCTCATACTATTTCATGATCTCTTTAAATAGACATTCTCCATTACCGGTAATACAAAATAATAATAAAAAAAAAGACAGCGCAAGACACATCCAAACCTGTCACTTCCCCTCACTGCCACCAGAGGTCTCTGTTTCACCTTGCTCCTCTTTTAAATAGTCATTAATTATTACATTACTCTGACTTTATCACACAACTCTACTGGTCTCGGTTCTGTTCACAGAGATTTCCGGACCTGTTCTTTCAGTTTAACAGTTTTTTTTAACACACTCGTATACTTCCTACTAGCATACATTTGATCATAACATGTAAATCCCTCGCATTTGACCATTACCAGTATGTTGCTGGTTCACTACTAGTTTTCAGATTTGGTCCCTGAAAAGAAATTCTCTTATATCATGTACCCTCTTATATTATGAACTGCTATCAAATACCTATGATGAATGTAATCATTTAATTACCTCTTTGAATAATCTAATCAACTGCTATCCTTGATTATAGCTATATACTTGAAATACACATGTATTTCCGTGTCACCATGACACAATACTTATTTTGTATTATGACTATGTGCTGTGTGTTTTGTTTAAATCTGTCTGACACCTGGACCAGTAGAAACTGTCCACGCACTGCTGTTATCGTGTGTATAAACTATTACTACCACTACTACTACTAATCTACTCTTGGTTTGCATGAATAAAGGGGCATGTCTATTTGAGCATGCATGAAGTCAGTGTGTGTTTATTTTAGAATGATAATAAAGACTTTTGATCTGCGCCTGCATCCGACTCCACTATGTCCCGTAACACTACGCCCCGTCCCGTTTGTTGACCATTTGTTAAGCTTCTCACAATACTCACTTTTTTTTCTTAAACATTTTTAAAATACTGCTTTAAAAAAAAATAACATTCAATTCTGTACAATGTTTCAGTCAGGCCCTCCTTGATGCAGAACTTTTAACACATCCTTTATATATTTAGGTTAGTGCATGTAAATTTCATTTTTTTTAATTTAGAACAATCAAAGGTATCAGTAGATTATATTACATTTTTGCATTCTAAATGTTTACCTTTGTATCTTGTGTTGCATCTCTTGATTACTCATTTCAGATGTTCTGAGATCCTCACATTCCCCCGACATTATTTCAGAAAGTGTAATGTCTGCTGTCTCTCAGAATTAGTTTAGCTGAGTCCTGCTGAAATAACAGGGGAATATAAAATTGGCATAAATAAATTACTAATATATACACCATATAACCCCAATTTTTCGTTTCATGGTTGTTTTTAGTTAGCTAGTTACAGTTACATTTATATAGCACACAGATATATAGATATATAGACACTCAAAGCACTTTACAAATTAAGGGGGGGAGGTCTTCTCAACCACCACTAGTATAAAGAGCATCCTCCTGGATGATCAAGATCAGCATTATCAACATGGCATTGAGTTTCACCAAAATACTGAGCTGTTGCTTGATCTTCATTCATCAGACAGCCAAGCCTAGTCTACTAGTGTCCTGGAGGACACTGTTGGCACACTGAATGAGTTTGACAGAACATTCTTTCAACCTCAACCCAGTTTCAACCTCAATTTAATAAAATAAAAACAGGTGAAATCTAGGAGTTTTCATGGTGTTGCTTCAGTAGTTACCTTGTTGGATTTTTGCTTTGCTACAAATATCTGGATCGACATAAGTTAGCTCCTCAATTTTCCTTCCATGTTGAAATTTATCCACATCTGAATATTCTGATGAAATTGTGAGGACAAAACTGTTTTAAAGAGAACTATAATGTAGTGAGAATAAGGTTTGTCGTAGATAAATGATAATTCCCATCTGGTATTGCCAGAGAAAGTAAAAAAAAGGTCAGAGAACATCTGACATACTCACTAGCACAGTAATCTTCATAAGTATTTAAATAGATATGATAGTTAATAGATATAATACATTTCATTTAAAATATTCCTGCCAGTCTTGCCTCTGTGCACAATAACATACCTTATTATTTATTATTATAAATATAATAAATATAAATATTATTAACGTATGAATGTAGCAACTAGGGATGCACCAGATATTCGGCAACCAAAATTATTCAGGCACAAATAGCAAAAAAAGCTAAATAATAACCAACAGATAATTTTGGTTGGCAAACAATCGGTGCATCCCTAGTTGCTACATTCATACGTTATTTTAGATGCCACACTCTCCTAGGTTGAAGGTACTTCATAAAAAATAATAATGAAATGAATTAAAAAAACCTAAATATGAAAATGAATAAAGACAGATCCAAACAAACAATAAGGTTGCAATGAACAGTAAAGCTACATGTTCTCTTCCTCTCGCTTGTTCAGTACTTGTAATACAGATTAAATACGTGTGGGCAAATGATGTAAACTATGGATATGGTCCAATGTTATTCGGGAACAAAGAGCAACATAAATGTTGTGTGTAGTTTGTTATCAGATTGTCTAGATGTACATCACACATATGATGAATGAGATTTCCTCTCCCATGCTATAATGATGGCTGGAAACTAGGACATAATGGTGTATACTGTAGAAAGGTCATATAGAACATAGATAAATCTCATTTAGCGCTTTGGGAATTAAGTCACCTTTCACGTTGCCTTTTATTCTGATCACAACCAGACAGTTATATTGTTTCTGAGTTTAGTCTTTGTTTAGACCTTTTTGATGCTGAAGAAGCAAAAATCTAAGGAACCCTTAACCTTCAGACTAATGATTTGCAATTTCTGAACACAGTGCTTGAAAAGAAACATGTATAACGAACTTGAAAAGGTAGACAGGGGGTCTATGAATTAGTAAATGTGTGGTAAAATTAGTCATAAGCAGCAGGATGTCTCTTTCAGTATGGACACATTCAGGCTCTCTGTCTCATGCTCACTCTCTTTATATCACTATAAAAGTAGTGCTTAAACAGATAAATAGCAGACAAATATACATATTAACAGTTTTATTTTGTACACGAGTACCCACTTAATCTTCACCTATCATAATTCTCTGTTAATGAAGTCTGTCACCACCAAATAAAACAGTTTATATCACTAAACAAAGTAAGTATACAATCTGCAGCTATGATAAAAGAACAAAAACAATAAACATTTCTTAAATAATTTCCTAAAATCCTCTGACCAAGTATATGTCTGTGCCATCTGTCTATTAAATAAATGCCAGTCCTTCAGGCTGAAAAATAGGATCAAAATATTCTACAGTAGTTTGGCACTGTGACTCAAAAAGTTTTACTTTACCCCTAACTACTGTCACAACTGTCGCTAACTTCTGTCCCAACAGTCGCTAATTACTGTCCCAATTGTCGCAAACTACTGGCCCAACTGACACTAACTACTGTCCCAACTGACGCTAACTACTGTCCCAACTGTCGCTAACTACTGTCCCAACTGTCGCTAACTACTGTCCCAATTGTCACTAACTACTGTCCCAACTTCCGCTAGCTACAGTACCAACTGTCACACAATAGTGATAATGCTCTCACACTTAACACGGCTGAATAGCAGATATTATTGATGTTATAGATGTTTTTACATTATAGATGTTTTTTCCTTATAATGTCTTATATTTCATAAAAATATATTCTTATATAACTTACATTACTTTTTCCATCTATCCATCTTCTATACCCCGTTATCCTTTTCAGGGTCACCGGGGAACCTGGAGCCTATCCCAGGGAGCATGGGGCACAAGGCAGGGTACACCATGGACAGGGTGCCATTCCATCACAGGGCACAATCACATACACACTCACACACCCATTCATACACTACGGCCACTTTGGACATGCTAATCAGCCATAACTTTCTGCTATTCTATGGATCATGCTGAAGTTTGGCAAACAAAATGGTTTGACTTAATATCCGCAACAGTAGTGTACATGTCAATTCTTCATGATTTCTTTATTAATTTTTATTGTATGCCTAAATGCAATAAAGATTCTCACATTCAATCAAGATTCTCACATTCAGATGCTCCTAAACAAATTATTATAAAGTATGAGTTTGTAACTTATCAACAAAGACTGTATTATATATTCTAATATAATGTATTTAATTGTTACGTTACCAGTTGGGAGGCAAGCATGGGCAGTGACAGAAAAGCGAGGGAAGCATGAAGCACAAAGCACCCAGTCCGAAGCAATAGAAAGAACCCAAGACAAGATCCGGGAATCGTAAGATGTAAACTAGGCTAAAGTCCTTAAACCATGAAAGTCCGAAGCATAGTGGGAGCTTGGTAACTTACTAGCATTTGGGGAAAACTGAGCGTTACTTCGTGCTGTGCTGTTGTCAAAAAGGTCTTAAATAACCTTGAGTGGCGCCTGTCTGCTTTTCGTTTGGAGTCAGTGGTAGTGGCGTTATAGGGCAATAGCTGTGGCTGATAACCCAAGATGCACTGGAACGGGGTTAGCTGGGTGGCGGAATGTCACAGCGAGTTCTGGCCGTACTCTGCCCACAAGAGAAAGTGACTCCAGTCTTCCAGGCTGGTGGCGCAGAAGGTTCGGAGGAACCGGAGGATCACCTGATTGGCCGTGGTGAAAGCAGAGGGAAGCAGAGCTGGAAGTGGAATCAGGCGCAGGGTCTTAGAAAATCGGTCCACTACTACTAGTATAGCTGTATTGCCTTGTGATTCCGGCAGGTCCGTTAGGAAGTCCAGGGCCAGATGGGACCACAGACATGCGGGAATGGGAACTGGTACCAATTTCCCGATGGGTATGGCACGGGGCATCTTTGAGCGGGCACAGGTGGAGCAGGAGGACACGATATGCTGTACCTCCCTGCACATGTGGGGCCACCAATATTTTATGGCTAGCAGTTTGTTAGTGCGTTCGGCCCCGGGGTGTCCCATCGCTTGCGTCATGTGAGCCCAGGTGACAAGCTCCACATGGTACCATTCCGGTACGAATTGCTTCCCTGGGGGAAAGGCTGCTAGGATTCGTGACTTGAGGAGGCGAGCTAGGGCTAGGGCCCACTCAATGGCGCCCTCAATGTTGGAGGGGGGTGTTATGTATTTCTCCTGATCTGCCAGGCCATCGGAGAGTGGCTACGGGACAGAGCATCATCCTTTGTGTTCTTAGTCCCTGGCCTGTATGACAAGGTAAATTGGAACTGGAAGAAGAACAAAGACCAGCGTGCTTGGAGGGGTGTGAGCCGTTTAGGCGTCCTTCGGTACTCATGGTTCTTGTGATCAGTGTAGATCATGAATGGGTGGTCGGCGCACTCCAACCAGTGTCTCCACTCCTCAAGGGCCAATTTGACCGCCAGGAGCTCCTGGTTCCACACATCATAATTACGCTCCACTGGAGACAGTTTTCGCAAGAAGAAGGCCACAGGGTGCAGCTTGGGTCTGTCCCCAAACCTCTGAGACAGGATGGCCCCCACTCCCGTCTCAGACGTTTCAACCTCCACGACGAATGGTATGCAGGTGTCTGGGTGTCAGAGGATGGGGGCAGTGGTAAACGCCCACTTAAGCCTCTCCAGAGCCCCTTGAGAGGTTCAGGCGAGGTGCCAAGGTTTCCCGTTTAGGAGGGACATCAGGGGTTGTGCGATCTTGCAAAAATCTTGGATGAACCGCTGATAAAAGTTCGCAAAGATCAGGAAGTGTTGCAGCTCCTTCATGGTTTGGGGCATGGGCCACTCCACCACCGCCCTTACCTAGCTTTGGTCCATGGCGACCTCCTGTGTTCCTTCAGGGACATTGAGTAGATCAGTATGTTGTCAATGTACACAACAACGCAGTGCCCCAATAGATCCCTCAGGACGTTGTTGATCAGATTTTGGAACACTGAGGGAGCGTTAGCCAGTGCATACGGCATGACCAAATATTCATAGTGCCCGGAAGTGGTGCTAAAGGCTGTTTTCCACTCGCGGATCAGATTGTACACGCTGCGTAAGTCCAGCTTTGTGAAGAAGGACGCGGACCTCAGCTGTTCAATGGCTGCGGGCACTAGTGGCAGGGGGTAACGGTTATACGGTCACCTGGTTGTGACCCGTATATTCAATGCACAGTCGCAGACCCCCTCCCCTCTTCTCCACAAAGAGGAACCCAGAGGATGCGGGTGATGTGGATAGACGAATGTACCCCTGTTGGAGTGCCTCTTGAATGTATGCATTCATGGAACACTGTTCTGCTTGGGAGAGCGGGTACACTCGACCCTGTGGCGGGCTGGTGCGATTGCCACATATGCAGCTCGAGCAGACGCGCTGGGAGATGTGGGAGGAAAGACAGCAGCAGCAGGGAAGTGGGGGGGGGTGTCAAAGTTTGCCCCTCGGTCACACGGAGACGCTACAGTTGTTCAGTGAGGTGTGCTATCTGCTCATCACATGACTTTGTTCCTGACCAGCACGTGCCCAATCTGGGTTGCCCGGTGCCTCCATGATAGGTGAAGTAAACCATTGTGTTACCAGGTGGGAGGCAAGCGTGGGCCGAGCATTAACAGAAAGGCGAGGGAAGCATGAAGCGCAACGCACCCAGACTGAAGCAATAGAAAGAATCCAAGCCGAGATCCGGGAATCGTAAGTCATAAACGAGGCTAAAGTCCTTAAACCATGAAAGTTCGAAGCGTAGTAGGTCGCTTGGTAACTTACTAGCGTTTGGGGAAAATTGAGCATTACTTTGCACCGCACTGTCATTAACAAGGTCTTAAATAACATTGAGTGACGCACAGGTGTTGGCACTCAGTACTCCGGCGAACTTGAGTGTGGGCGCATGGCTGGGATATGTAGTCCACGCCAGCTCTGTGGCCGCGAGTACTGAGAACACTTCGGCGGAAGACACCGACACCGAAGAGGACCGCGCCGGCCGAGACGACGCGCAGCGCTGAGGGACGGCCCGAGAACCCCTAGGCTTCTTCCGGGATTCCCCCGACACGCCCCCGCGAGCGTCACGGCACCAGCCCGGCCCCACGGACCTACACACACGCCCCCCTACACACAGAATAAAGCCTGAGTTTCTTTGCTTACTTCCGCCTCCTGTCTCTGTGCACCGCCCAGCCCGCTACACTGGTGGAGGATGCGGGCATGAGCACAGAACCGGCCCTCACCTAAAAAAAAAAAAAAAAGGGAAAAGAGAGACAGAAAGAGACTATTACTTCTTTTTCTTTGTTTTTTTGTTTCTTGCCTTCTCCGACGGAAAAAAAGGAAAAAAAGAGAGAGAGAAAGAGACTATTACTTCTTTTTCTTTGTTTTTTGTTTCTTGCCTTCTCCGACGAAAAAAAAAAAAAAGTTTATTATGGAGCAGACATTACAGCAGCTGTTGCAGACCGCGGTACAGCAACAGGCCGTCACCCAACAACTTACGGAGAGCCTCCAGGCGGCGACAGAGACTCTGGTGGCGCTACAGTCCGTCGCGGCCTCCGCCTCTCCCGGACCCGGAACGTGAGCTCCGACGCCTACTCCCCCGGCTCCCTGATGACGACCCGGTGGCGTACCTGGAAACCTTCCAAGCGATCCGCCCGCCGAGGGCTGGGACAAGGATGACTGGCCCCCCCGTAGGCCCCTGCTCACAGGAGAAGCCCCCGAGGGCTATTACAGTCTCGAGCGGAGAAACGCGGCGGACTACAGCTCCATGAAGGAGGGCATCCTGGAGTGGTGCGGCCGGCTCTCCCAAGCGGCCGCCGAGTTCCATCGCTGGGTTTATCAGCCAGCGGTGCGCCTCGCCGGCAGCTGAACACGCTCATCCAGCTCACCAAAAGGTGGCTCCGGCCCCGACCAGCATACGGCCCTCAAGGTGGCGGAAGAGGTGGCCATGGATTTGTTCCTGATGGCGTTACCGGACGGTACGACAGGCCGTGGGGGTCCAAGCACCACAAACGCCCCAGGAGCTACTGACGGCCCTGAGAGCGCGCACCACCGCCACCCTCGAGCTCGACCCGCAAAAGCCACAGCCCTCTGACCTACCCCTAGGGGCCTCGGGAGTCTGGTCTGACCGGCCACGCCCAGCCCGGCACTTGGCGAACCCGCGAGGGTCGCCCACCCAGGTAACTCCCACCAACGAGCCCATGCCCACGAGCGAACTGGGGCCTCCCGGACCAACCCCGAAACCATGGCTGGCCGGCTCGCCCTCTATGCGACAGTTGCCAGAGGGGCCCACCCAGAAGGTATGGATTGAAGGGAGGCCGATCACCGCACTGCTGGACACCGGAGTTCGGTGACCCTCGCCGAACAATCCATCCTCCCCGCGGACTTCGACCAGGGGGAGCCTCACCGTGACCTGCGTTCATGGGGACACCCGGGAAGTCCCGACAGCCGAGGTGCCGATTCGAGGGCGAGACCGGGCGCTGGTCTCTCCACTAGGCGTGATCCCTGACCTCCCCGTACATTACTCCTGGGGAGGGACTGCGCCAGGATGCCCGCCGGGCCAGGACGCCGAACAGGGAAGCCACGACATCGGAAGCAGAGGACCCGGGCCCAGAATGCGTACCTGGCCCAGGACAACGGGGCGCGCCACTCCCGAAGGTGAGTACGCTATATCAACTAACCCTATGTCTGTTGTCGTCCAGCAGGTAAACCGAGAGGGGAGCTTCGGTCGGGAACAGAACGACTCAAGCATTGCTGGGCCCAAGTGCGGGTTGTAGAGGGGGTCGACCGAAACCCCGACCTGAGACTTCCCACCTCGTACTTCCTTGTCCGGGGCGGCCTCCTCTACCAGCGGGCCTGCCGCCGCGGGGAGCCGGTAGATCTTCTGGTGGTGCCAAGGACGAAAGCACCACTCGTCATGCATCTCGCCCATGTCCACCCGCTCGGTGGTCACCTGGGACCGCGGAACACAGTGGAAAAACTGAGGGACCGATTCGTGTGGCCCGGGATGAGTGCCGAGGTCCAGAGGTTCTGCCAGCAGTGTCCCCAGTGCCAACGCACCGCTCCCCGGAGGCCCCCGCCGGCGCCCCTCATCCCTCTACCCATCATCGGCATTCCCTTCGAGCGGGTCGGCATGGACCTCGTGGGGCCCCTCCCCAAGTCGGCCCGGGGCCACGAGTACATCCTGGTGATCGTGGATTACGCCACCCGGTACCCGGAGGCGGTACCGCTACGCAAAGCCACCTCCCCCAACATCGCCAGGGAACTGGTACTCTTGTTCAGCCACGTGGGAATCCCCAAAGACATCCTAACAGACCAAGGTACGCCCTTTGTCTCCAAATTAATGTCTGATCTGTGTCGGCTGTAGCAGGTGAAGCACCTGAAGACGTCGGTCTACCACCCCCAGACTGACGGGCTGGTCGAACGGTTTAACCAGATGCTCAAACGAATGCTGCGGCGGGTGTTAGACGAAGAAGGGAGGAACTGGGACCTCCTCCTCCCGTACGTACTCTTTGCCGTCCGGGAGTGCCCCCAGGCATCCACCGGCTTCACCCCCTTCGAGCTGCTGTTCGGCCGGCGCCCCCGAGGACTACTGGACGTCGCCCGCGAGGCCTGGGAGGAACAGCCGTCCCCGTACCGCTCGGTCGTGGAATATGTACGAGAGATGCAAGACCGGATCGACCGAGTGGGACCCATAGTTCAACAGCACATGCGCGCCGCCCAGGAGGAACAGCAGCGGGTGTACAACCGCCCGGTGCAGCCTCGAGAGTTCCTCCCAGGGGACCAGGTACTTCTTCTGGTACCCAGTAGCGCCTGCAAGTTCCTGGCCCGCTGGCAGGGGCCCTACACCGTTGTAGAGCGTCAGGGCGCCGTCAACTACCGCCTGCAACAGCCCGGTAGGAGAACGGACGGAACACTATATCACGTTAACCTGTTGAAGAAGTCGGTGGAACCGGCCCCCGTCGTTTCGGCATACGCCGCCCTAGACACAGATCAGAACAAGCGGGCGTTGGTTGACCTCGGGGAGGACCTCACCCCCGCCCAGAGGCAGGATCTCCATGAGCTCGTGGATCAATTCGCGGACGTGTTCTCCTCCTCCCCAGGGAGGACCCAAGTGGTGCGTCACCACATAAAGACACCTCCAGGCGTAGTGGTGAGACAGAGGCCCTACCGCGTCCCAGAGGCCCGGCGTAAGGCCATCGAGGAAGAGGTGGAACGAATGCTACGAGACGGAGTCATCGAAGAGTCCAACAGCCCCTGGTCCAGCCCCATCGTGGTAGTGCCGAAACCCGATGGGAGTATTCGACTCTGCAATGACTTCCACCGACTCAACCAGGTCTCGGACTTTGACAGCTACCCCCTCCCCCGAGTGGACGACCTGGTGGAGCGCCTGGGGAGGGCCCGTTTCATTTCCACCCTGGACCTCACCAAGGGGTACTGGCAAGTGGCCCTGGACGCTCGCCCCCAAGACGGCCTTTAGTACCGCCACGCGGGCCACTGGCAGTACCGGGTCCTCCCCTTTGGGCTAACGCGCCGGGCCCCGCCACCTTCCAACGACTGATGGACATCGTCCTACGGCCCCATCGTAGCTTCGCCGCGGCCTACCTGGATGACGTAGTCATCCACTCCTCCACCTGGTCGGACCACCTGTTCCATCTGGGGGAGGTTCTAAAGGGACTCCAGGACGCTGGCTTGACGGCCAACCCCAAGAAATGTCACCTTGGGCTCACCGAAGCACAGTACCTGGGATATCGCATTGGGCGCGGGATGCTAAAGCCCCAGGCAAAGAAGGTTGAAGCGGTGAAAAGCTACCCTCGGCCCACGTCCAAAAAACAGGTGCGTGCCTTCTTGGGGTTAGCGGGGTATTATCGGGAGATTTGTCCATAACTTCGCGGATAGCCTCCCCTCTTTCAGACCTGACAAAAAAGGGCCAGCCGGACCAGGTGAGGTGGACAGCCGATGCCGGAGCGGGCCTTCCGGACTCTGAAGGAGGCCCTCACTAGCGAGCCGTTGCTACGCAACCCGGACTTTACCCTCCCTTCTCGGTGCACACCGACGCATCCGAACCGACTCGGCGCAGTTCGTCTCCCAAACCTTCGAGGGGAAGAGCACCCGGTACTCTACATCAGCCGGAAGCTGTCCCCGGCAGAGAAAAGGTACGCCGCGGTGGAAAGAGAGGCCCTGGCGACGTAAAATGGGCCATTGAGGAGCTGAGGTACTACCTGGCGGGCCGACCCTTCACCCTGGTGACGGACCATGCTCCCCTCCAATGGATGGCCAAGGCCAAGGACACTAATGCCAGGGTAACTCGGTGGTTTCTCGCCCTACAGGACTTCTGTTTCCAGGTCCAACACCGGGCGGGGGCCCTACACGGGAACGCAGACGGGCTCTCGCGGAGGGACGCGCTATGGGCCCACCACCCGGGGCAGTCGGCTCGGAGCTGGGGGGGTGTACAGCGACACGGACACGGGTGTGAGGATGAAGAGAATGCGCTCCTTCCCCAACTGCCGTACCGGCACGAAGCAGGCAGCCCCGCAGAGGCGCTTGCGGCACCGGAAAAGAACGTCATGCCGGGAGGACCCGCCGATGCCGTACCGGCGGGGATTGAAGTATCCGACGGAGGAATTCCACCACTCGCTACCCGGATGGCGGAAATAAAAGGGCGCCCTCTTCGCCCGGGAAAGGTTGAGTACCGACATACTGAAACGGTTGGCGTCCGGAAAGCGGATCCCCGTACAGGTATTCACCCGTACTCCCTGTAACCTGACTAATCTCTCTCTCTCTCTCTCTCGGTATACACGCCTCCGCGGAAGACACCGCCACAACCGAAGAGGATCGCGCCGGCTGAGACGACGGCGCAAGGGCGCGCTGAGGGACGGCCCGGAGAACCCCTAGGCTTCTTCCGGGATTCCCCGACACGCCCCGCGGGCGTCGCCGCGCCAGCCCGGCCCCTGGACCTACACACACGCCCCCCTACACACAGAATAAAGCCTGAGTTTCTTTGCTTACTTCCCCCTCCTGTCTCTGTACACCGCCCAGCCCGCTACATACACCCACCTCCCCTGAATTTCGCCAAATTCGAGCAGCAACCATACAGTATCTCCAAAGGCAAAAAGTACACTACTTTCTAAAACTAGACAGAGGGCCACCAATTACAGAACAGCCAACCACAAAGGTATCCAAAAAGGATGAAGTGGAAGAAGAGGTACGCAAACTCTCCAAACAACCACTGGCAGTAGGGTGCCTTATACACCCCACAAGACCCATTTACACTGTGTACTAAAGCCTCTAGGAAAGGAGAAGAAAACAGAAAACAAAACAAAAACAGACAAAATTCTCCATAAAGCTCACCAGAAAGCTTGGACCACATAACATGTCACCAACGTGTGTATGACCTCAACTCTGTGTCTAATCATGAAAAATCTGAAACACTGACCTGCAGATAGCCTGCATAGACGGATGTGTGTGAACAATATCTTGCTTCGACATAGTTTGAATTAGTCTGTCAACTGGCTTGAGAATACGACCAAACCTAGACCTCACCTGTGTGGATGTACTAGGATTGTCAGACTGTGAGACATAAGCTACTGCGTCAACATTGTTCATGTCATTAGCTTTGTCTGTCTGTGTCACAACAGTCTGTCCATCAGTCTCTGTGTGTGTGAGTCCGTCTATGTTACAACTGATAGTCTGTCCATCCATGTTACTGGCAACATCTGCACTAACATCAGTGCTAGTCACAGGTCTAGAGTCAGAGGTGACAGACTGGTCTCCTGTCTGGTTTTCAGACATCTCCTCTGGGTCACTCCGAGAGACAAGAGGAGCTGATCCTGTCGCTCCACTGTCAGCTGACTCAGCTTGTGAGTGTTCCGGGATTGGTGATCGTGCAATCCACTCTACAGTTCGTCCCTCAGAATCCATTTGCTCTGGAACAGTTATGGAATCAGACCCAACTCTCTCTCTCTGTATTTGTCCCATCTGCACTCCCTGAGATCCCGGGCTAGAAATCAGATCATCACAATCCTCACTCATGTCATCACGCAAAGAACTTTGTCTCACTACTGACGTAGAGTCGTCACTTGGGTTTGACCGCTGAAAAGAAGACGAGACTGAGTCAGAGATCACACTTGTGTTTTCGACAGGCAGGAAATTCACCAACATTAACAGATTACGGTGGACGACTTTCTCCTGTCCAGTGACTGTGTCACGTATCCTGTAAGTGTGTGTTTCAGTGTTCCTGTCAACTACAGTGTACACAGTGGATTCCCAGCGATCTGCAATCTTTCTCTTTCCTCTTTCCTTCTTGTTAGCCACCAATACACGGTCACCAACGTCAATGGTAGGGCCCTTAACTCTCTTGTTGTAGATCTCAGTGTGACGGTGCTGTTCTTTCATGACATGTTCCTGAGCTATTAACATAGC
Organism: Ameiurus melas; assembly: GCA_012411365.1. Taxonomy (NCBI): domain Eukaryota; kingdom Metazoa; phylum Chordata; class Actinopteri; order Siluriformes; family Ictaluridae; genus Ameiurus; species Ameiurus melas. The sequence continues at coordinate 2,374,008 of CM022777.1, forward strand.
ATCTTTTAGATCTTTCGTCAGAGATGCCACATACTTGTCATAACTGACCACAGCCGGATCATTCAGAACAGTACGGAAGAGGACATTGACTGGCAGACGAGGAGTACGTCCAAACATCAAATAAAAAGGTGGGTATCCCGTTGTCTCATGAACTGAGCTGTTGTACATGAATGTGAGGGTCTGAAGACGTCTCGGCCAGTTGGCTTTTGTGTCTGGAACGAGTGCACGGATCATATTGCCAAGGGTCCTATTAAAACGTTCCACACTCCCATTACCCATAGGGTGATAAGGGGTGGTGTGTGATTTCCTAATACCAGAGACTCTAAGTAGCTCGCTGATCAGTTGACTCTCGAAGCTGGCTCCCTGGTCACTGTGGATATGTTCTGGAAACCCAAATACACAGAAAAACTTGTCCCAGAGGACTCTCGCTACCTGCTTTGCTGACTGATCTTTGCAGGGGAATGCCTGGGCCATTCTTGTAAAGTGGTCGGTCACCACTAGCACGTCGACCGATTTGTTCCTTGAATCCTCCGCTGACCAAAAGTCAATACAAACAAGCTGTAGTGGCCTGGTGGATGTGATGCTTTCCAAGGGTGCCCTGCCAGCAGGTTCGGCTGTCTTGCTGACGATGCAACGCCTGCAGTTGCGGACATAGTCTCTCACAACCCTGTCAAGACTAAGCCAAAAGAACCTCTGCCTGGCCAGCCCAAGACTTCTGAACTGACCCTGGTGACCGGCATCGTTGTGAACACCTCTCAGGACAACAGCTTTAAGTGACTCAGGGACTACGTACTGGTGACGCTTTGACTTTGTGGTCTGGTCTCTTGAAACTCTGTAGAGTATCCCATTGCTCACAACAAGCTTCTCCCAGTGCTTCAAGTATCTCAAGACTGTGACTGATTCTTTTACTCGCTCTCTCCTGGAGGGTCTGCGACGTCTTTCCACATAATACAAGACTTGAAAGAGGGCTCTGTCATTGAGCTGTTCATCACGAAGTTCCTTTTCTGTGTAAGCAGGCAGGGAATCCTGACCACCAAGGACCAACCGTGGGACATGGTACAAAGCGGCAACAGCACGGGTTCTTGCTCCAGTCTCCCACTCACTGTGCGACTGCAAGACAGCAGATATATCGTCCATAGCAATGGACTGAGCGTGAACACACAAAGTAGCAGACATACTCCCAACACAATCATCACCTTGCCGTGGATTCCCATTACGGGCACTGGAGCAGCAAAAGGTGTCTTGAACAGAGTCACTTGTCAAACCTTGGACCTCAGAGAGAAGTGTGGTATAAGGCTCCTGAAGTAATCTGAGACTGACCCTCTCCTTCACAAAAGGCACACGGCTCAGGGCATCTGCAACAACATTCTGTGGACCTGGAACATACTTGATATCAAAGTTGTAGCTGGCTAGCTTGGCCACCCAACTCTTTGACAAACTCCCCCTCTGAGAATGGCTTACTGTTCTTAGCGATTTTGTGGGATATCACAAAGCTTGTCTTGGTTGCGGCATCCCTGGATGTGTGAAGCTTGGTAAAAAAGACCTTGCTGCTGTTGTAGCTTAGCTAGCAAAGCTTCTGATGTCTTTTTCAGCATCATTCAAGTTTTTGTATTGCTCTGCATGTTTCATCTCAAAATGACGACTCAAATTGTAATCCTTAAACACGGCGATCTGCTCTCCGCAAGCTAAACACACGGCTTTACATTGAACTTCAGTAAATAAATACTTAGCAGTCCATTTTTTGTTGAAAACCCTGCATTCGGCATCTACCTTTCTTTTTTAGAATGAGCGAACATTTTTGAGGGCTAAAATCGCCTTGTGACCTGCTTGTGTTGATTCAATCATTCGCACGTATTGATTTACATATTGTGTCATTATGCACATGAATAAAAAAACTATTTCAAAATAAAAGCAATGCAGCTTCAGTCCATGCATGAGGTAAAATTGGAAAATATGTTTATTTTGTAATTTCCACTTAACCTTACGCGGGTTGGTTAGAGACAACCAAAGGGCCGTATGTGGCCCATGGGCCGTACAATGCCCAGGTCTGTTATAGACTGTGGAACAGAAATGTACTTTGTGTCTCCACCGATTTATTTCACATTGGTGTACAACCATTTATTTTTTTTTACCATTATGGACAAAACACCTGTTTCTTTTAAAACATCTTTAAATGTCTTTTGACCTGTCATATCACAGCCAAACCATGACTCAGTTTCCCAGGAGGCACTGCAAACTATAAACATGGCTACTGAGGACTACACTTCTCACACACGCATGCGCTCACCTTCCCCGGAGTTCTAACTACACACACCTGCACCCAATCTCACACACAGCATATTAGAGACTTTGGGAACAATAAGACTTTGCGAAGTAAACACTCAGTTGACTTGTTCTCTGCCTTCTCATTTTTCATAAGTGACGTTGACCATTGTTTCTGCTCTTGAATCCGATTTCTGCCTTGCCTTGATTTGTTTGTTTGCCTGTTTTCTCTGTTTGACAGAACACGCAGGTTTGTGTGTGTGTGTGTGTGTACTTTTTGCTGCTTATTGTGTGTGTTAGATAAAGAAGAGTGAGTGGAAATATGTCATGAATTGTTATAATGAATATGAATATGATTTCCTCTTTAATAAATAACAGCTGTAAACTTTACACACTGTGTGTAAGAAACCCAGCAGGACACACAGGTCTGTTAACTTCGCTCAGGTTAAGTTACTGCGTTACACCACGTTATTCAATAAAGATTAAAGTCAACTGTGGAAGTGAACACAGAAATATTCTTCATTTAGTAAATAATCCTAAAACGGACATATTACAGCTTTATATTCATGTACTCACTGCGGTTCTGTTCCAAAGAGCCTCGGGTTTTTCTCGACACAAAAATTACCTGCTTTCACTTTTACCTGATATGACCACAGTCAGGAGCAGAAAAGGTGGAGTTTCAACTGCAACTTCTTACAGTGTAAACTCTCCCTGTGTAGAACATAGTTTCTGTGTCCTCACTGAACCAGATTAACCAGTTTCTTCCTGTATCTATGTGGGTTTCCTCACACTGTACAAAAACATGCAGGTATGACAGATGATATGGCTGTGATAAGTTGCACATATGTGTGTGTGTGTGTGTGTGTGTGTGTGTGTGTGTGTGTGTGTGTGTGTGTGTGTGTGTGTGTGTGTGTGTGTGTGATCACAGACAGTGAGAGATGGCGTCTAGTGTTCCACTCTGAACTGGATGAATAAATGACAGTGATAAAATGTACGAGATAAACCTCTAATGAGATTTTTTTTTTAAAAAGGACAAATATTCATAAACAGTTCTTTCAAATAGTAGAATATTAACCACACTACATTTGAAGTATTGTTTCATCTGAATCATCTTCATACTTTAGGCCACACCTCTTACCTGAGTATGATACCGTCAGAAACAACATCAGCAAGTCTGTCTGAGACACTAAACACCTCGACAAAGTGATTAGAGATGCCACTGTAAGAGGATTTACAGTGGGTATAAAAAGTCTACACACCCCTGTTACAATGGCAGGGTTTTGTGAAGTAAAAGAATGAAACTAAGATAAAATCATGTCAAAACTTTTCCCACCTTTAATGTGAAATTGCAAAGTATACAAATAAAGTGAAAACAATCAGAAACTTTTCAGAGAAAAAAAGAAAAAACTTACAATAGCCTGGTTGAATAAGTGTGCACTCCCCTAAACAAATACTTTGTTGAAGCACCTTATTGATTTTATTACAGCACTCAGTTATTTTGGGTAAGAGTCTATCAGCGTGGCACATCTTGACCTTAGCAATATTTTGCCGCCGTTTCTTCTGAAAACATTCTAGATACATTAATTTGTAAGGGCATCGCCTGTGCACAGCCCACTTCAGGTCATCCCACAGATTTTTAGATGGATTAATGTCTGGACTCTGGCTAGGCCAATCAAAAACAGTCACCTTCTTTTGGTTAACCTGTTCCTTTGTTGGTATGAATGGGTTACTTTGGGTCATTGTCTTGCTAAAGGGGGAAATTCCTTTTCATATTCAGCTTACTTGAAGACAGCTGAATGTTTTATACTTAAAACCGGTATTTGTACCTATTAATGATTCCCCACCTTTAAAAAAAAAAAAAAGAAAAAAAAGGCCCAGTTCTGGCTGAAAAAGCATCCCTAAAGAATGATGCTTCCACCACCATGCCTCACCATGGGGATAGTGTTCTTTTGGAATTATGGAATTATTATACCTTTTGGAATTGGTCTCATTAGAACATTAGATCATAACACATTTTGCCACATAGTTCGTGATTTATTTGAACTTAGATGTTTGAGAAAGGGCTTCTGTTTAGCCACTGTACCCCATAGCCCAGACATAAATAATACAAGAGATTGTTGTTGCATGCAGAGAGTAATCAGTACTCGTCAGATATTCCTGTAGGTTCTTTCATGTTGCTGTAGGTCTCTTGGCAGCCTCCCTGGTATGTTTTTTTCTTGTCCTTTTATACATTTTGGAGGTACATCCTGTTCTTGGTGATGCCATTGTGGTGCTCCATTTTCTCCACGTGTTGATGATGGCTTTCACAGTGTTCAATGGTAAAGTTCCATTGGAAATTCTTTTATACCTCTCTCCTGATTGATATCTTTGAACAAGTCAGCTTTCATACATGCTATGTAAGCTCTTTGTGGACTAGGACTTCAGTAGTCACATAAAACCAAGTGTCACACAGCGTGACGGCAGGAAGCAGGCAGGATGCAGTTGCAGTGCAGACGAGACCTTTTATTTAAACAAAGAGCAGACACAAAAGAAACAAGAAACAAAACACATGACAAACACCATGAACAAAGCTAAGCTATGCTATACACTAACTCCGTACCCTAAACACAAACCAAGGCATGGAATATAACTGTGAACAAGAACAAGAAACATAACATAGCATGGAGATGTTATGTCTGAACACCTCTCGGCTAGAAGCTAAGAAGCTAAGCTTAGCTTTAGCTTCTCTGCTAACTAGCCTAGACTATGACATGGAACATTAAACATGGCATGGAACAGAAACACTCTTATGTTTAGCGATATCTAAGTTTACATTTATCTACATTCAATTACCCGCGCCGTATGTAATACGGCTCCCAGTATATATGCCCCCAGCCTAATTAGCTCCAAACCGTTAACAGCTGCGGGAAATTCCAAAACACTCGTGATCCATGATGAGAGGGGACGAACACATGACATCAACCCGGAAGAAGCAGGCGCATGCGCGCTGCTTCACGGGGGAATCATGACACCAAGGTGTCAAGAAAATTAAACAGAAACAGCTGATGTTTATTTGGGGTTAATTGGAATAATTTAATTGATGACAGCTGTATGATAATTACAACCCCAATTCCAAAAGGTTGGGACAGTATGGAAAATGCTAATACAAACAAAGAGGAGTGATTTGTAAATGTACTTTGACTTTTATTTAAACAAAAAAACATATAAAAAGAAGGTATTCGATGTTTTACCTAATCAAATGCATAGTTTTTTGAAGATAAAGGTTTATTTTGAAATTGATGCATGTAACACATTCCAATAAAGTTGGGACTGGGGCACTAGGACTAATAGTGATGTGACAAGTAGAAATAGGAAGGTGATGTGAAACAGGTGAGGTAATCATCTAATCATAGTATATAAGGAGCCTCCAAAGAGCCTCTAGTCCTTCAAGAGCAAGGATGGGTTGAAGCTTGTGGATCTGCCAACAGATGCATCAGCGAATAATCCGACACTCTGAGAACAACATTACCCAAAGACACAACGGTAGGATTTGGGGCATTAAATGCACAAAGTAAAACATCAAATAATCTGTTCATGAAGTGTTTTCAATATAGTACAGTCTGAACTGAATTTTCAAATGACTCCTTGTTTTTTTGTGGGGTTTTTTGCATTTTCCATACTGTCCCAACTTTTTCGGAATTTTCGTACAAGTTGTTTTCATAACAGATGTTCCAGGTTGGGAAGCTGCGTGTCCTTACAGATGTCGAATTTGTCTCGAGAACCTTGGCCTTCAGCACCTGAGACCATGGTTGCAAGAAAGATCCCAGAGTGCACTGAAACTCTGTGGTTTTGTGAAACACAACCCCCATGAAGAAGAACAAACAGGTGGTACAGAAGGTGGGGGGAGGAGGGGGGAGGAGGGGGGACATTGCGGATTGGGACGAAGCCGTTAAAACAGCATAAATAAATGCAGTGCTCATAAATGCTCATAAATACTGCGATGTAAAAATCATAACAAACAAACAAATTAACAAATAAATTCTTCTGAAGATTTTGATTATTCTCAGAATCGTAACATTATTTTGTATGAATCCATTTCATTCAGTTTTTTGTTGTTTTTTTCTCTTCTTGACCAAACAGGAGAGATAAAGGGATCATTTACATAGTCAGGAGAAACGATTTCATTTGTGCATTTATCTAAGTAAAAATAGAAAGACGTGCTCTGTTTCAGGGGAAAAAAAAGGAGGGTTAAAAAAAAAAAGGACGGTTATTGTCATGGAGAAAAGATAGAGCCTTGACTAAGGCAAAGTGAATCTAGTAATTGGTAAGCATGCCAGAATGTTGTTAGGGACGGTCATAATGCTGTTGTATCAGCTTGTTAACACATACAAAATGTCACTCTTTTTCAATTATTTCATTGGTAACACTACAATAAGGTCCCATTCGTTAACATTATTTAATGCACTAGCTAACATGAGCTATATAGTCTTTACAGCATTTATTAATCTTGTGTTCGTGCCGCCCTAATCTTTCATTTTGTCTTTCATACCCAAAACAGGGAGCTTGCTGGAGACGCAGCAGAGGACTGAGACAACGCACAAACACACCCAAATAAACTCAACTAAAAAACAAAAGCTCAATTTGAATCAATTTGTTTTAGCGTCTTTATTGCAGGAAATGTGAGCATAGACCTTACAGAAGAACATGGTGCTGTTTGGCAGGGTAAATTACTGCTTACTCAATGTGTAGTTGTTATTTAAAATATTTGATAAAAAATGTAAGTAGAAAGACTATTTTGTATTGTACACACCAACTTGGGTCTCCACATGTAATCATACGGGTATCACATGGGAATTTAGACTATCAGAACTATTGGACTATCAGAACAAGCAGTGGGATGGTTCAACTGTTATTTATCAGGAAGAACACAACGTGTGAAAGTAAATGGCCATACATCTATCTCCCTAAACATTTCAAAAGGGGTGCCTCAAGGTTCAATTCTTGGGCCTCTTCTTTTTATCATTTATACAAACAACCTCTGCAATAATATAAAAAATATTATCTATTGGTCCTTCCAGCCTGACGACCCATCTGTCTCTGCACGCATCTCTTCTTGCCTGTCAGACATCTCGGTCTGGATGAAGAAGCACCATCTTCAGCTTAACCTGGGAAAATCTGAGCTTCTCGTCATCCCAGCCTATCCCTCAATCAACCAGAACTTCACTGTACAGCTCAGTTCACTTACACTCATGCCAACCAAGACGGCCAGGAACCTTGGGGTGATTCTTGATGACGGCTTGACCTTTACAGACCACATCTCAGCAACTGCAAGGTCCTGTAGGTTCATCCTGTACAACATCAAGAACATCCAACCATACCTCACCAAACAGGCTACACAGATACTAGTCCAGGCTCTTGTCATCTCTAAACTGGACTACAGCAACTCACTGCTTTCAGGCTTCCCAGCCAGCTCCATCAAACCCCTTCAGATGATTCAGAATGCTGCAGAATGCAGAATGCAGTCTTCAACCAGCCCAAGAAAACTCATGTCACACCCCTCTTCATCTCCCTCCACTGGCTTCCTGTAGCTGCCCGCATCAAGTTCAAGGCCTTGATGCTCACCTACAAGACCTTGTCAGGAACAGCACCCTCCTACCTCAACTCTCTCCTGGAGGCATACATTCCCTCTCGCAATCTGCGATCAACTAGCGACCGACGTTTAGTAGTTCCCACTCAGCGTGGCGTAAGGTCCCTTCCAGAACCTTCACGCATACCATTCCCCAGTGGTGGAATGCACTTCCAATCTCAATCCGGACTGCAGAATCTCTCACTATCTTCAAAAAACAGCTAAAGACCCACCTTTTCCGTGAACACCTAACCAACTCCTATAGGGGGGGGGGGGACAAAAAACCACACACCATGCACTTACACCTCTACTTTGTGCACTTTGCTTCCTCTGGTATTCAATTAATGGATCTTGTATAGTAGCACTACTTGTATTGTTCCCTGCTTGATATATCGCTTTGCTTACTTGTAAGTCGCTTTGGATAAAAGCATCTGCCAAGTGAATAAATGTAAATGTAACTAAGGTCATGACTTTCTCACACTGGGAAAATTAACGGAAAACTTTATCCCGACTATTTGTACACTTTCAGGTACAGAAATTGAAGAAGTGTCGCATTACGAATACTTGGGCATTACTATTGACCAGTCACTGTCTTTTACAGTGCATGTCCAAGATTTGGTTAAAAGGTTGAAATTTTTGAAGTTTTTTTGAAGAATCAAGTCTTGTTTATCTTTTGAAGCAAAAAAACAACTGGTAAATGCAACATTTTTATCTCTCTTGGACTATAGTGATATTTTATACATGTATTCTACCTCCCAGTGTCTTCGTGCTTTGGACACAGTGTTTCATGGAGCATTGAGATTTATTACAAACTTAAAACCTCTCACTCATCACTGTTCGCTGTATTCTCGGGACGGATGGTTCTCCCTTTTCATTCGGCGTTTGATACACTGGCATCTTATTTGTAACTGTGCTGCTGCCACTCGCCCAGACACTCTTGTAAAAGGGATTTTTAATCTCAAGGAGTTTTTATCCTGGTTAAATAAAGGTTTTAATGACAATTAGTAGCTAGGACTGGTACAAGCTTTGTTCTGGTTACAGCTTTTTATTATAAAGCTGTTTCATCACACCACTGAGTTACTCACCGCAGTGTCTCCAGTTTACACTCGTGTTTCTTCAGTAGATCACAGAGCTTCTCCACTCCAGAGTCTCCTAGTTCACACTCACTCAGATCCAGTTCTCTGATGTGTGATGGATTTGTACAGAGAGCTGAAGCCAAATCAGTGCAGGATTTCCCATTTACACTGTCCCATAATCTGCAGAAAAGGAAACAGAGTTTATTCCAACATTAGAGAAAGAAAGGATATAGAAATTACTGAAGTAAGAACACTAACACATTTTTAAATATCTGGTTTCTGTTATTTTATCTTATATTCTTTATTCTGGTTTTTACCAGACTCATAGGGCTGGGTGATAACTCAAATAATAATTATAACCATTAGGGGTTTAACAATATACAACATTTAAATACGATACGATTTCAATACAGAAAAAAGCACTGCCTGAATATGGGCATTAGGCTTCCATTTTTAATTGATGAAAATGTTTGAGATTATAAAAGTGTGGTTGAGCGGGACACAACCTAACACATTCTGGTTTTCACTAAATAAATGAACTAATATTTAAGTTAGAACAATTATTTTTCTAAGCAACATATACATCTCTGCTACAAAAGAACACTAGAGCTTTGTTTCTAGCTCCTACTGTTCATGTACAATTCCACTGAAAGTGACGGGATGTACAGTGTTATAACTTACCCCATGGGTGGGGTTCATTGGAACAGATAGAGTGTGAGATGGAACACTTGCTAGAAAAGTCTGATAAATTACTTCGAACAAATGCTTAACTCAACATTCAGTACCTACAGAATTCTCAAACATCCATCCGCCTGTTATAACAGCATTCAGCACTCATACCCAACATTCAGCAGATATAATGAATATATAGCAGAGACAGACAACATTCAGCATATATACAAAGCATAGCAAATATAAACAGCATTCAGCACATGTAACATAAAACAATACAAGACTCACACCCCAGAACAGTTAACATCGACAGACCAGACAAACACCCGTTTCCCGCTTCAACACGCCTCTCGCGTGACACCACCTGGGGGTTATTGGGCCCAATGCGTTCACCTCACTTATGAACATCTTATCACTACGTTCTCCCTAGAACGTGACATCAACTGCAGTATTACTCAGAGAAGCTTCACAACACATAACACGTATCTAACTCTCTCGGCCCAGTGCACAGGGTGAGTTATTCGGCACTGTTTCTGATCCTTTTACTAGTGCAGCAATCAGCCAACTTTCTGTGGAACACTGTTAGGCCTTGAGTGTCAATTCCTTAATCTTCTGTATTCTATCTGACTCCATTTTTTACATAGACAATACAGGCTTGCAGACACACTGCTCAAGACAAAACACTACAACAGACACATACACACACACACACACACACACACACACATTATATATATATATTGCATGCAATTTTGATTTTCTGAAACCTAGAAAACTCTCTTTTCAAAATTTTGGTTCATAAATTACAGGAGCTTTTGTGAGGAAAAAACACCGTCTCAGGCTGACCCACAGGAAACCACACAAGTATTTATCCAAAAAGCAGAAAACTGCGTACCATAATTTTAGAGGCCTCGCTTGCACGGCTTCTCCAGGGTCAGCCTCGCCGGAGAGTCTCTCTCTTTGCTCCTATACAAGGGTCACCAATTTGTTGTGGATAAAATCAATCTTTCTAGCCTAAGTCAAAAACTTTAAAGACAGAGAGTTTAGTAGATGTCAAAAGTAATAAACTTTATTGGAAACCAACAAAGGTGACTGTCTGCAGAGAGTCCAACTTGTACATACATGAACATGTCTTTATACACTTCCCAAAACAGTAAACATAATTCCTAGGTGTGGCATTCACCGTATCTTTTTAGAACTGACCAATCTCCCATGCCTTTACTAATTATTCATATCTACTGTATATGATACCCCACCATTGTGGCGCATGCGCAGTCTGTTGTATGTTCTTCAAAGGTTTTACCAGAGCTGGGTTCTCCACCATGTCACATAATTCCTCCCATAGCCTCATCTTGGTACCCTTCCCTTGAACTCTTATCTCTTTTTATGTTACTGATTTGCAAGCCCAAGGGGGGCCCAATTCAGAAACCCAACTCTGGAATGTGTCTAATTTACTGCCACTAAGTGAAGTTGCGTTTAGATAAACACAAGCTCTTAATTTACTACTACAGAGTGAATCTGCTTTACACACCCCAAAGTGTCTAATTTAAACACTTAGAAGTGAAACTGAGTTTAGACAAACAAAGGCTCTTACTTTACACACTTAGAAGAACACATGTTGGAAGTGTTATATAGTTTTAGATTTGCCACAGAAAGCAATTAGACCTACTGTTTAGTAAGGCACAGAATTCTTCTAACTTAATCCACACTTAGAATATAACTTGATCAACCATTATTCTATGGAGTTAGATTATGCTTCTAACTATTGATTATACATATGGATTATGCTTTTTAACCCATACAGATTATTCAATTATGCTTTAAGTAGTACTTCTAAATGCAGGTTACATATTGAATACACTTCATTAACATATCCAGAAGTGAGTTATACACATTGATTACACGTCATAGCTATTTTCTTATACATATTTTCGATATATTTTCTATAGTTCCTCCTCAGGAACAGCAGATGAAAATGTGCCATTTTTCCAACATCTGGAACATTTATTAAGTAAATACTTCTAAATCCATGTATTAAGTCAACACTAGTGTACTGTCCCTGTTAAAGATCATAAATAAAGTGTTTGTGATGGCCATGTGACGGAATGATGTAGTGACCCATAACCATTACTGACAGTCACACTTCTGTTCCCTTCACAGAGAAGGAAGCCATTTTGGAGGAGAAAAAAACTAAGCCTGGGATTCCCTTTTCAGAATAAAGAAAGATGAAAGAGATAAATAAGTGGGAACACGACCACACAGGGAGCACTGCGTCTTTATTTGTCCACACTGTTGTGTTTAATTCTCCATATTCCTGTAGTGATTCAATCTAATCAGCACGCGCTGGACATTTACCTCAGAGCGCCCTTTATCTCACTGCCTTTAAAGAGCGCACGCGGACCTGATGACGTCACGGCCTCGCGCATTCCATGGTGTCTCCTTCCCTATGGTTGTGGATGTTAAACAAACACGAGCTCAGCTTTTAGTTGATTGATTTACATTAGAACATTATTACTCGGATTCGAAGCACGAAATATCCGTATAAATGCGTGTTGTTAGCTTGTGTTTGGAATAGTATAGTGTCGCGTGACGATATTTTAAAACGGGATTAATAACCGCCGGTTGCGTTTTTCTTTTTTTTCTGTCAGTTTGGGATCTGTGCGCATGCGCAGAACCCGCGCCTGGGCTCGCGCGCGGTGTCGTGTGCGTGTGTGTGTGCGTGTGTGTGTGTGTGTGCGCGCGCTTGCTGTGCTGTAGCGCATCTGCTGGAGGTTTATAATCCGGTGATGTGAACCTGGAGCTAGCTTCTTAGCTAAAGGAGAAAAAACTACACAATAGCTGCGTTTTAATAATAAAAGACACAAACAGGGAGGAGACCGGGCTGTGTCCATGTCCGGGGTTAGATAGGACAGGGGCGGAGTTTTCTTTGAGAAAGACTATTTAATGTGATTTGTTTAGAGTTTACCTTGTTACTTCAGCTGTATTGTTAAAAAATAAAAGACAGCCACAAAATCAAAGCCTTTAGCGGCACAAACGAAGCACTATTTTTTATTAGAAATCTTTAATGCGATGTGATTTTTTCTTCAAGCAGTCCCACTGGCAGATCATCTTGATGCAGTGTGCAACATCAACCCGAACAAAACAAGGTGGCACTTTTGCTGACACTTTACCGAGTAAGACACCGCAACACTCATTGATGTAGGTCTTCAGATCAGGATGAGGAGTAAAAGCCTTGACCAGAGCTCCAAGCAAAGCCAGAGAAAAGTCACTCACAACCTCTTTTGGAATTGGTGCACCTGCACGTATCCATTCTGTCAGCCAATGTGTTATTGCATTAACATCGTGTCTCTCTGACAGCATTTGCACCACCGGGACACTTGAACTCTCATCCCCTGCCAGAACACCCTGATATAAGAAGATATGGCCAGACATGCCATTTGGTCTCTGTAGTTTCCTCACCACTGAGCCAGTTGCATCAAAACTCACAGTGGGGTTAGTAGACTTCTTTGATAATGACTTGTACATAAACATTTGTGTTTGACTCCAGAAGTGACAGAAGAACTTGTCTAGTCCAATGTCTTTAATGCTACCACTGTGAGGTGCACTATATTTTAACATCTGCAGTGACAATATAGGATCCTTGTCACCTAATTCTAAGTCATTTCTCTTTTGCTTTGCTTTGCGCAGGGTGGCCAAATTAGGAAGATGGCTTGGCTCAGGATCTCCAAAATCCATCAGCTTTGTTGCCTCTGATGCCCTCCATACATGGGGTTCCATTCTACCCTCACACAGTTCTTTTCGCTATATGCACACGCAGTTACCAGACAACGGACGCTTTGAACATCCAGTGTGCAGGGGAGTCATCAGTGTTTTTGGCAAAACACTTGAGCACCATTGGGCTGTTCATTTCAGGCTCTCTGTCACATTTTATGTGAATGTGGCCATGACATTCCTTACAGTTGCCTCTGATTTCTAGGAATTTCTCTGTTACTGATGGATAGACCTTGGCTCTTTTAAAAACAAATGTACAGGGGCTCTTCACTTCTTCCCAAATGTGGTGATTTATTAAATGTGTCCAGATGCCAGGCTTCAAAATAGTGTATTCCCTTTATTGTGTTTTAGAGAACTTGTTTTTATATTGAACTGTTTCAGGCATGAATTCAATCCATGTCTGAAATGGAAGTTGAAGACCAAAAGTCCAGCAATCTTTTGGTCTTGGGGAAAGGGACCCTGGCTCAAAATCAGTGTCATCACTATTGCCACTTGTTTCATGATCACTTTTAAAATCAAACCCTAAAGCAGTCCAGATGTTGTGTCTGTTCAATTTAACAAAGGTATATAGAGCCTTTGCAGTGATCCTGTTTTCTAGCTGCTCACTAAGCTCTGTCCAGATGCTCTGATTAGGAGTAGCTATGTTGCCATTTTGGACTATGGCCTCTTTTGATGAACAGAGGACCGTGAAAATGGCACCCCTGTCGACCACTGCTTTCTTCTGCATCTGGCATAAGCAGAACATAATTACCCACTAACAGATTATTCTCCTTGTAAATAAATGAAAAGTTCAATCATGAGAGACAAGTGAAGGAAGTAAAGAGAATTGTTTATTGAACAAATGATATGATTTCTCTTTTAATATCTCCTGAACCGAAGCAGCACAAACGAAACTTTTATCAGCACAAACCAGCACACATGGAGCACAAACGATTGAGAGTATTTGGGGTGAATTCGGAGCAGGTGGGGGGGCTGGGTGACCCCAGAATGACCTATAAATATTATTTTAATATCTCCAAATCCAAAGCAGCACAAACGAAACTTTTATCAGCACAAACCAGCACAAACGAAGCACAAACGATTGAGACTATTTTGGGTTAATTTGGAGCATGTGGGGGGCTGGTGACGTCACCGCGCCCTAATTAAATGTCTAATATCTTAAAAACGAAAGCAGCAGAAACGAAATTTTTAAGCACAAACCAGCACAAACGAAGCACAAACGATTGAGACCATTTCGGGTTAATTTGGAGCATGTGGGGGGGCTGGGTGACCCCAGAATGACCTTTGAATATTCCTTTAATATCTCTGGAACCGAAGCAGCACAAACGAAAATTTTAACGGCACAAACCAGCACAAACGATTGAGACTATTTTGCTGACGTTTTGCGTTGGTGGGGGGGCCAACTTCACGCAGGTAGTGCGCAGGCACCGAGGGGTTTAAATAGTCGACATATTCAAACTAAAGCATGGACACCTGGGGCAAATCAAAGACATACTCAAACGTAGGTCAATGTCTAAGCAGGAAGCGAACAAACCAACATAAAGTCATGTGTCCATTTAGACGCTGTGCCGCAGCGCCATATGCTGGCGATGGCGTAACAAATATAATCTTTCATTTTTACATTTAAACCATAAATAAAACATTTGTCATTTGTCTACAGTTTGTCCAGTTTTAAGCAGCAAATCTTTAAATAATATCCAAAATATAAATAATCAAAAACAAAAACGGAGTTTTAAAAATATATAGGATAGCATCTGTTACAGTGGCTGCTTGTTGAGGAGTGCATGGGGGATTTCTCCTCCAAACAAATTCACTCATGGAGAGATGTTTCTTTCTGAAATAAAAACAAAACAGCAATTGAGCATGCAAGAAGCAATTTATATGTAAATTACTATTTTCATTCTTTATAATGATAATTTCTGATGACAAGTTGACATCCATGATTAATATAAGAAATCTAAATAATATATATATATATATATATATATATATATATATATATATCTCCATGCTGAGAACACTGCCACACCAGCTGCCCTGGCCTCCAACTTCAACCTCTCCCATACCTCACGCCCCAACAGACGAGGGGGTGGAACAGGTTTGCTTCTCTCCAAAACATGGAAATTTACCTGTTTTTCTCCCTCTTGCTCATACACGTCCTTTGAATTTCATGCTGTTACAGTCACTGACCCTGCAAAAATGCACTTTCTTATTGTTTACCGTCCTCTAGGTCAACTGGGGAAGTTCATGGATGAATTTGACATGCTACTGTCCACCATCCCAGATGATGGAACTCCTCTTCTGGTCCTTGGTGATTTCAACATTCATCTAGACAAGCCACATGCAGCTGACTTTCTTGCTCTCCTTCCCACATTTGACCTCAAGCAGTTCACCACACCAGCAACCCACAAAGCCGGCAAACAGCTTGACCTCATCCTCACATGTAATTGCACCACACACAATCTTCTCATTAGTCCTCTCCACACCTCTGACCATTTCTTTATCCAGTTCTCCATTTCTCTCCACTCACTCTCTTCACTGTCTCCTCCTTCCATCTCTTTTCATCGCAATCTTCGCTCCCTTTCCCCCTCACATTTCTCCTCCAGTGTCACAACCTTAGTTCCCTCTAACAAACACCTTTCCTCACTTGACTTAAACACCGCAACCCACATGCTATGTTCCACCTTAACATCTTCTCTTGACAGCATATGCCCCCTAACCTCCAGACCTGCTCGCACATCACCCTCTAGTCCTTGGCTCTCAGAAGCTCTGCGTAGCAACCGGGCCAAACTAAGAGCATCTGAAAGGAAATGGCGCAAATCAAAAAATCCAATTGACCTAACCAATTACCAGACACTTCTCTGGTCTTTTTCCAAAAGTATCTCCATTGCTAAAGCCACATACTTCCAAGATAAGTTTGGTAGTTCTCCCAACACCTGCATTCTTTTAAAAACTTTTTCCTCTCTTCTCTGTCCCCCTCCTCCCCCCTTCCCCTACCTCTCTCACTGCAGATGACTTTGCAACTTTCTTTTCCAGCAAGGTTACATCAATCAGGAACCAGTTCTCAACCCCAGACATGCATAGACCGACTCCTCCTCCACGTAACTCCCAACTGACTTCCTTCTCTCCCCTCTCAGAGACTGAGGTCTCTAAACTCCTCCTCTCTAGCCGTCCCACAACCTGTCCCCTTAAACCTATCCCTTCTCACCTTCTTCAGTCCATCTCTCCCACACTATTACCTGCACTTACACACATCTTTAACACATCGCTCTCTACTGGCACATACCCTACCTCATTTAAGCAAACCCGAATTACCCCACTGCTTAAAAAACCATCACTCAACCCTGCTATAGTTGACAACTACAGACCTGTTTCCCTCCTCCCCTTTCTTTCCAAAACTCTTGAAAGAGCCGTTTTTAATCAATGTCAGGGAAGTAGGACAGATGCAAGTGCAGTTTGAACGAGACCTTTATTGAAACAAGGGAGAACAGACAAAGGAGAAACAAGAACAAGAAACAAAACACATGACAAACCAATGAACTAAGCAACGCTAGGCTATACTATGCTAAGCTAGGCCTAGCTAAACTATGCTATGCTAAGCTACTTCTAATTCTATCAACTAAACATTAGCTATGGCATGGAACAAAGAGTCTATATTCTCTATCTCTTTCTACATCGATATTTATATCTAATTCTAGAATTAACCACGAAGTCTATCTAGTCCTTCTACATAGAATTACCCTTATCTAACTAATTACCCGTACCGTGTGTAGCACGGCTCACGGTATATATACACACACCCATACCGGTGTCATTAGCCCCGCAACTGCTAACAGCTGTGGGCAATACCATAACATACGTGACCCGATGACACATGACAAGACGGGGCGGAGGCATGACATCAACAACACAGGACACGTGGTTATACACGTGTTGGAATGTCAACACTAAAGAAGCAGCACAAAGCGCGCTGCTCCACGGGGGAGCCATGACAGAAACCCCCCTCAAGGCACTCTTCCCGGAGTGCCCAGAGTCCTCCCCTTTTATTGGCGGCCCCGGCCCCCTGGGCTGAATGTCCCAAGCAGAGCCAGGACGAAACCGCACAGTGTTCTTGGTGGAGCAGGACAGCTGAGTGACGTCCACAGCCGAGCAGGGAGACTGTGCGATGACCTCAGCCGGACAGGGCTGCTGAGCAACGACCTCAGCCAGACAGGGCTGCTGAGCGTCGTCCTCAGCCGGACAGGGCTGCTGAGCGACATCCTCAGCCGGACAGGGCTGCTGAGCGACGTCCTCAGCCGGACAGGGCTGCTGAGCGACATCCTCAGCCGGACAGGGCTGCTGAGCGACGTCCTCAGCCGGACAGGGCTGCTGAGCGACATCCTCAGCCGGACAGGACTGCAGTACAGCTTCCTCGGCTGTGCAAGGCAGCAGGACAGCCTCCTCAGCTGTGCGGGGCAGTGGAATAGCTTCCTCGGATGTGCAGGGCAGCAGGACAGCCTCCTCAGCTTGGACTTGGAGGTCAGGAACGTGAGCTTTGGCTAGAGCTTGGACAGCAGGGACTGGAGCTTGGGCTGGAGCTTGTACTTGAGCTGTGGCTGTGGCTTGGACTGGAGGCGTGGCTGTGGCTTGGACTGGAGGCGTGGCTTGGACGTGAGCTTTGGTTGTGGCTTGGACGTGAGGCGTGGCTGTGACTTGGGGCTTGGCTGTGGCTTGGACTTGAGACATGGCTTGGACTTGAACTTGGGACTCGACTTGGACTTGAACCTGGGACGTGACTTGAACTTGAACCTGGGACATGGCCTGGACTTGAAACTTGGCTTGGATTTGAAGCTTGAGACTTGGATCTGAGCGGAACTCTGAGAATTGGATCAGTAGATTTGGAAATGAATGGACTTTGCTTAATGGGATGAGCGGTGATTGCCCTGTCTCTCTCCTCATAATAGAGGTTGAAGGGCGGGTCAGGCTGGGGCTGTCCATTGACTCTCCACCCCAGTAAATCAAGTCCACAAAGTTGTCCGGGCTGTGAGAACTTATTCATAAAAAGTTCAGCAAATTACATGACATCATGGAGGGCTGGTGACCCAGCACTCACCAGCTGCTCCGCCCAGTCACTAGTCGGACCGCAAAACCTTGCCACCTTGAAACCGATTCACTGTCTCTGAGAAAGCTTGGGATGTGCCAGGCTGCAAAAATACACCTGGCAGTCCATCAGAAACTCCAGCGGGTAGCTCCCCAATCCTGCTGTCTCTAAAGGAAGCTTGACGTCGTACCTCTGGGGAAATTGCATGGATGAACAATGCGGCCAGTAATCCGAGCGTGCCCCAATGCTGTATTGTCCTCTTACTTCACCAGTTTCCGTAGCGTGCCTTCTCTCTCGTCCTCATGCTGTATCCATAGTGGGGCGGGTAATTCTGTCACGGGTCTTGATGTCAGGGAAGTAGGACAGATGCAAGTGCAGTTCGAACAAGACCTTTATTGAAACAAGTGAGAGCAGACAAAGGAGAAACAAGAACAAGAAACAAAACATGACAAACCAATGAACTAAGCAACGCTAGGCTATGCTATGCTAAGCAAGGCTATGCTAAACTATGCTATGCTAAGCTACTTCTAATTCTATCAACTAAACATTAGCTATGGCATGAACTGTGACTATGAACATGGCATGGAACAAAGACTCTATATTCTCTATCTCTTTCTACATCATTATCTATATCTAATTCTAGAATCGACCTCAAAGTCTATTTAGTCCTTCTACATAGAATTACCCTTATCTAACTAATTACCCACGCCGTGTGTAGCACGGCTCACGGTATATATACACACACCCATACCAGTGTCATTAGCCCCGCAACTGCTAACAGCTTCGGGCAATACCATAACACACGTGACCTGATGACACATGACGACGGGGCGGAGACATGACGTCAACAACACAGGACACGTGGTTATACACGTGTTGGAATGTCAACACTAAAGAAGCAGGTGCATGCGCACCAGTGCTCAAAGCGCGCTGCTCCACGGGGGAGCCATGACACACTGCTGCTGTTATCACCTGCCTTTAGATTTAGTGCTTGACTTTGTTCACACCGTTTTAATTGAACCTGTTTCTGTGGTAACTATTTTAATCAACCAATGCGCTGTGCAGCCTGACTCTCCAGACAAAATACATCTAGTGTGACTGTCCTGAAGTTATAAACAAAGCTGTTTACACAACAACATGGGATTAAACTAGACTAGACCATTTCACATGATCAGATAATGTGGATCGTCTCAGGTTTATTCTTACTGTGCTGATGGTCCACCTTCGTTTTTCTGTTTCACGTGCTCGTGCATCACTGTGGTACTCCCGTGCCACACAAGCTCAGCTTTGAAGAATATGCACGTTACCATCTTCTTTGCTGCCATTTCACACGTGTTTGCACCTGTGTTTTCATGAAAGCGATGTCGTATGTAAACGCCCCCTTGTGACGTTAGCAGACCAACTAATCCATACTGACATTCGTTACCGAGAAACAATCGATTATTATCCATTTTATGGATTAGTTGTTCTGAAATAAATTTGTATTGAACTGAGAGATTGTAATGTTGTACCAGAATAAAGTAGTAAACATCCTTATTAGGGGGAAATATGAACATATTTAGTTTAGTCAGTTATCTTAAATAGCTTAAATACAGTAGTATTAGCATTTAGTAATCTAGCAGCTCCAGGCTAACTTTACTGTACTCAATATACTCCAACTGACAAGTACCTTTTTCAATACATTATGTAGTGATTTAACTCTGTGTATTAGTCATTCTAACATATTCTACCTTTTATTTACTTCATTTATACTTACAGCCGAGTTAAAAACTCCAAACTTCACTGTCACAATACATTCAAAACCAATTAAAATACTATCAACTCTTAGTTCTTTTCACAGTAAAGGGTAAAAACCTGAGAAATGATTTGATCAGAAAATAAACAGAGTTAAATCCTACATGAACTCACTTCTCTGTACTTTACCTGTATCTTACCTGTTCAACTGCAGCAATAATCATTGTTTTTTCTTACTACAGATTTACTGACTATCACAATTTCTCAATATTAAATCTGATTAAAATCGCTACAGCAGCGGGGGAGATCAGGATCTGTGGAAGATGCTAACGATGCTAAAGTCTGAGGGGAATTAACACCGGTGCGCGCAAACGGCGCGAAAGCCTGGTAAAGTCATTGCGAGCTAAACAGTGTGTGTCAATAAGCTGTAGAAATGTTGGGGTTACGCATGTAACCCTGTTTCCTGAGAAGGGAACGAGACGTTGCATTTAGCATAACAGTATGGGAAGTGCCTTGCGCGTGTGACCGGTATCTGAAGCTTGTGTAAAATCATGCCTCTACTTATAGGCCTGCCATGATCACGTGACGTGGCAATTAAGTGCGTCGCATGAGATATATATATATATATATATATATATATATATATATATATATGGCACCTGTGAACCATGCCGCCAGCCTCTATTATCTGAAGCAAAGACGCGATTCACAGGCCTGCCTTGGTATGACAGAGCTATGCAAAGTCTTGTTCCCTTCTCAGGGAACATGGTTGCATGCGTCACCCTGACATTCAATATCAAAAGGAACTTTGACGTTGCATTTAGCATAACAGTATTGGAACGCGGATACCCACTCAGACATACCGAGGGTACGGCCTGTTCAAAAAGACCCAAGCCCAAGGGTCACTGCAAGATACTTGAGCCCGGGGTGGAATGAATATCCAGGTTGTAATAATGAATGAATGTGTGTGGCGTAGACCATCCTGCAGCAGTACACACATCCTGCAAGGATACACCTTTGGGCGAAGCCTTCAAGGAGGCGACCGCGCCAGTGGAATGAGCTCTTATGCCCACAGGTGCAGTGAGACCGAGCACCTCGTACAGTGAGGGGAAAAAAGTATTTGATCCCCTGCTGATTTTGTATGTTTGCCCATTGACAAAGAAATTATCAGCCTATAATTTTAATGGTAGGTTTATTTGAACAGTGAGAGACAGAATAACAAAAAAAATCCAGAAAAATGCATGTCAAAAATGTTGGCATCTGAATACAATTTTTTTCTAAATATATATGTGCTATGTAAATAGATGTTCATTTCATTTCTTACAGACCATGTCCAAAACGTTCCCAGAGTTATCGGAGACACTGAGATCAAGGCCTGCATGGCACTAAAATTAAAATACACCAGGATACAAGCAGAAAGGTACAGTAAATATCAGAACCTATATAAACTGTGTATACCAAGATACTGATGACTGCATAATTCATATAATCCAGTTTTGGATGTGTTCTAGGGGCAGCTGTGGGTTTGCACAGGATCTGTGCTTGTTTATATATTTGACTCTGAATGCATAGACCAGTCATCATTTGAAAATAACAGAAAATGAACCTTTACTTTGACAGAATAGACTGGTGTTCGTACCGCGCTAATCTTTCATTTTGTCTTTCAAACCCAAAACAGGGAGTATACTGGAGAAGACGTATTAGCAGAGAATTGAGACAACGCATACGCACAAACACACACAAATAAACAAATAAACTCAACAACAATAAAAAAAAAAAACTCAATTTGAATCAATTTGTTTTAGTGACTTTATTGCAGGACATGTGAGAATAGAACTTACAGAAGAACATGGTGCTGTTTGGCATGGTAAATTACTGCTTACTCAATGTGTAGTTATTTAAAATGTTTTATAAAAAATGTAAATACAAAGACTATTTTGTATTGAACACACCCACTTGTGTCTCACACGTAATCACATGGGTATCACGTGGGAATTTACATGGGATTCACACATTAAACCATGAAAGTGTTCCAAAAACACACGTTTCCCATGTGCAAAGGGCATGTTTCATGTGTTCCACATACTGCACTTGTCATTTTAATAAGTTTACACACATTAAATGTGCAAAGGGCATGCCTGTCCCTCTGCTGCTCTGGTTCTGCTGAGTGTAATCACATTACTGTACACACTGTTTCCTACATTACTGTACACTCTGCTTCCTCTCTGGTGCGTCTAGTACTACTGTGGAGAACCGTTTCACTCGTGGATTTATCATATCTGTAAAATCAAAACAGAAAAATAGTTTCAGCACTGTACCCAGTGTCATTTCTCTTAGCCAGAAGCTATAGTATATCTGTATATTATTATTACATATAATCATATATCTCAATAGTTTAACTACATAAACACAAGAAATATGGAATAAAAGTAGAATAAACATGAAGGATGAGATTAGAAGTGCAGTGGTATTTCTGTGTTGAACAGAATCAGATCAGGTCAAAGTGCACTTCTATTAAATCAGATCCTCAGAAAGCTATTAGCATGCAGTGACGAGTTACTGTTGGGTTTTAATTCTGATCCTAAATACTGAAGGTATATTCTGTGTGCTTCTGTCAGTACGATTACCAACATGCTGCTGATTTGACCATTTACATTACTCTTACACAACACTCTTCCACTTACATTATATTCTACAGAAACTACACATTCTGTACTGTGTGTTAAGTTTACTTACTGTATCTGTCCTCCTGAACGCTTCAGTAACTCCTCGAGTTGTGTGACTGAATTTCCCAGTTTATTACCTCTCAGATTCAGATCTTTCAGATGTGAGGAGTTTAACTTCAGAGCTGCAGTCAGAGCAGCACAGCCTCTATCTGTTATACTGCACATTATTAACCTGCAGAGAGAAAAGTTTTTAGTTTCTTTACCTCACAGGTTTAAATAATGATGATGTAGGCATGTATGTAACAATGAGATGCAGAAATATAATAGTAAAGTACTTGTCTACATTGTTATTGTGTATTATAAAGATCTGTGTACGGTCTGTGAAAGACAACTCTAAAGTGTAATCCTGCATCATTATAAAGCTTCATTCAGTGTGTTTCATCACTGAGTTACTCACCGCAGTGTCTCCAGTTTACACTCGTGTTTCTTCAGTAGATCACAGAGCTTCTCTACTCCTGAGTCTCCTAGTTCACACCCTCTCAGATCCAGCTCTCTGATGTGTGATGGATTTGTACAGAGAGCTGAAACAAAATCAGTGCAGGATTTCTCATTTACACTGTTCTGTAATCTGCAGAAAAGGAAACAGTGTTTATTCCAACATTAGAGAAAGAAAGGATATAGAAATGACTGAAGTAAGAACACGAACACATTTCTAAATCTCTGGTTTCTGTTCTTTTATCTTATATTCTTTCTTCTGGTTTTTACCAGACTCATAGGGCTGGGTGATAACTCAAATAATAATTATAACCATTAGGGGTTTAACAATATACAACATTTAAATACGATACGATTTCAATACAGAAAAAAGCACTGCCTGAATATGTGCCTTAGGCTTCCATTTTTAACTGATGAAAATATTTGATATTATAAAAGGACAATAATTAAAATTTAATGACTGTGTTTATGTTCTAACTCTTAAAAGCGTAAAATAAAACATTAAATATAATGTAAGAAAATGAAACATATGAAGCGTGGGGCTTTTCTTATTCTTATTCAGAGGAGGAAGTGTAGGTCTGATTAAGTTTTAATGTTTATTACACCTCACATGATATAAGTGATATTTTATGACGAATAGTCGACTTTGTTATTATGTTAAAAATCTCCACCTGCAGATGTAATTATAGCCTTCACCAATCACTGGATTCATCAGTTACAGTATTTTTGGTTAGTTGCTGTGATTTTATTTGTAAGATATAAGTATGAAGGCTTTAAGGCTGAAGTAAATATAAATAAAATGTAAAAATAATTTGGGTAATATTACACTAATTTAAATTGACGAGATGTTTTCCTTCCCAAAAAGAGTGATTAGTGTCTGTCAGGGATTAGTGCTGATTACGTGTCAGTCACTGCAGATCAGACATTATCACTTTAGTAGTGCAGAGTAGTGCTGTCAGGATACTGGAGTTTCTAACTTCGATACAATACCTTAAAAAATATCAATATTCCATACCACGGGGAAAATTCCCACAACATTAACGGCATAAAATGTTAGATTTTGATTAAAATATAAATATAACAAGGCTGTAACATGACAACGAGGTATATTTTCACATTAATGAAAACTTCTTCAGGTAGTGCACTTGTTCATAAATGTAAATGTATCATGTGAAAATGAATAAATAATTTAAAAGGTAAACAAATAAATAAAAATAAATAAATAAATAAATAAAATAAATGAAATACACTTCCCAGTAGTGCAAAGCACCTCAATGCTATAACTACTGTATATCTCTCACTACTTGTTCCTAATCCCACATCCTCCTCATCACCAGAGTTCAAATAAATCTTTATTTAATTTTTATTACTGATAATAAATCTAATCTAGAGATCAAGTTAGACACGTTAGTTAGACATTACTAGCTAGGACTGGTAAGAACTTTGTTCTGGTTAGTGCTTTTTATTATAAATCTGTTTCATCACATCACTGAGTTACTCACCGCAGTGTCTCCAGTTTACACTCGTGTTTCTTCAGTAGATCACAGAGCTTCTCCACTCCTGAGACTGCTAGTTTACACCCACTCAGATCCAGCTCTCTGATGTGTGATGGATTTGTACAGAGAGCTGAAACCAAATCAGTGCAGGATTTCCCATTTACACTGTACCGTAATCTGCAGAAAAGGAAACAGTGTTTATTCCAACATTAGAGAAAGAAAGGATATAGAAATGACTGAAGTAAGAACATTAACACATTTCTAAATCTCCGGTTTCTGTTCTTCTATCTTATATTCTTTCTTCTGGTTTTTACCAGACTCATAGGGCTGGGTGATAACTCAAATAATAATTATAACCATTAGGGGTTTAACAATATACAACATTTAAATACGATACGATTTCAATACAGAAAAAAGCACTGCCTGAATATGTGCCTTAGGCTTCCATTTTCAATTGATGAAAATCATTTCGAAATTCTAAATGTCAGATAAAATAAAAAATTGTCGGACACAATGTCCGGTAAAAATATTAACACGAAACAGACGTTAGATAAAGTACACTCACAACTGCAGACCTACATAAGATCTCTGTCTGCGCTAAAAAATTTTTTAAAGATCCTCTCCATTTTTTGGTTTTTTAGTGGACCCATTTCTCTCTCTCACACACACACTTACAGCCAAGTAAAGCGTTACAGCCAAGCTGCGTTGTGCTACGTTGTAGGCGAGAAGATGGAGATGAAAGTAATATAAGGTTGGAGTCTGTAATTTACACACAGCTCAGAAACCAAAATAAAACCCATTTTGACACAGATTTGATGAGAACAAGGAGAAACTTTGCTGCAGATAGTCACTCGTAAATGTGGTAATGTGGTCAGAAGTACACGCTGCTTGACCTTGTGTAATAATATCAAAAGTCCATGTTACATTTTGCCCTGCATTACGTCGTTCCCCGCTCTCCCCTACAATAATTACACCTTAATGCTGGTGTTTACGTGATCAGTTCACATTCTTAGAAACATATGTGTGTGTGTGTCTGTGTGTGTGTGTGTCTGTGTGTGTGTGTCTGTGTGTGTGTGTGTGTGTGTGTGTGTGTGTGTGTCTCTGTGTGTGTGTGTGTGTGTGTGTGTCTGTGTGTGTGTGTGTGTGTGTGTGTGTTCTCTGTGTGTGTGTGTCTCTGTGTGTGTGTGTAAGAGAGAGTGTGTGTGTGAGAGATATTAACTCCAGTGTATTTTACACGTATTTGACAGAATTTTCCAGCTTCTATGTGCAGATGAATGTAGGATCTAGTGCGCTAGTGTATTTTCTTCTGGAAAAACATCATACTCAGGAGAAATGTTGTTTTATATCCCAGTACCGTCTCCTGATTCGAGATAAAGAGAAAGTTACTCACTCAGAGGAGGAAGTGTAGGTCTGATTAAGTTTAAATGTTTCAGTATTTTTGGTTAGTTGATGTGATTTTATTTGTAAGATGTAAGTATGAAGGTTATAAGGCTGAAGTAAATATAAATAAAATATAAAAATAATTTTGGTAATATTAGACTAATTTAAATTTACAAGATGTTTTCCTTCAAAAAAAGAGTGATGAGTGTCTGTCAGGGATTAGTGCTGATTACGTGTCAGTCACTGCAGATCAGACATTATCACTTTAGTAGTGTAGAGACAATGTATGTCACTGTTAGAAGATTTGTTGTCTTGTGGTTTGTTTTCAGGTTTAAACTCTGATATAAAGCACTGAGAATGAAAAGAAACTCAGATCAGGAGTCGGGAAAAGTAGATTTAGTGTCTTTCTATATTTTAATCTTTATTACTGATAATAAATCTAATCTAGAGATCAAGTTAGACACGTTAGTTAGACATTACTAGCTAGGACTGGTAAGAGCTTTGTTCTGGTTAGTGCTTTTTATTATAAAGCTGTTTCATCACATCACTGAGTTACTCACTCCAGTTTCTCCAGTTTACACTCGTGTTTCTTCAGTAGATCACAGAGCTTCTCCACTCCTGAGTCTCCTAGTTTACACAGACTCAGATCCAGCTCTCTGATGTGTGATGGATTTGTACAGAGAGCTGAAGACAAACCAGTGCAGGATTTCTCATTTACACTCTTCCATAATCTGCAGAAAAGGAAACAGTGTTTATTCCAACATTAGAGAAAGAAAGGATATAGAAATGACTGAAGTAAGAACACTAACACATTTCTAAATCTCTGGTTTCTGTTCTTCTATCTTATATTCTTTCTTCTGGTTTTTACCAGACTCATAGGGCTGGGTGATAACTAAAATAATAATTATAACCATTAGGGTTTTAACAATATACAACATTTAAATACGATACGATTTCAATACAGAAAAAGCACTGCCTGAATATGTGCCTTAGGCTTCCATTTCTAATTGATGAAAATATCTGAGATTATAAAAGGACAATAATTACACCTTAATGCTGGTGTTTACGTGATCAGTTCAGACTCTTAGAAACTTAAAAACAAAACATTAAATATAATGGAAGAAAATGAAACATGGGTAAGCTGATACTGGTGTGACTCAAGGGGGCGTGTCTGAAGCACAAAGGGCGGGTCTTACGCACAGGGGGCGTGTCTGAATATCAGGGGGGCGTGTCTGAAGCATGGGGCTTTTCTTATTCAGGCACAGCTCTCTGTAGCACTACATGTGTTTCTGAGTCCTGCATTCTCCACTACTGAATATGAACTTCACAATCACTGTACTGATTTCTCTCTGTCTGTGTGTGTGTGTGTGTGTGTGTGTGTGTGTGAGAGAGAGAGTTGTGTGTGTGTGTGTGTGTGTGTCTCTGTGTGTGTGTGTGTGTGTGTGTGTGTGTGTGTCTGTGTGTGTGTGTGTGTGTCTCTGTGTGTGTGTGTGTGTGTGTGTAAGAGAGAGTGTGTGTGTGAGAGATATTAACTCCAGTGTATTTTACACGTATTTGACAGAATTTTCCAGCTTCTATGTGCAGATGAATGTAGGATCTAGTGCACTAGTGTATTTTCTTCTGGAAAAACATCATACTCAGGAGAAATGTTTTTTTATATCCCAGTACCGTCTCCTGATTCGAGATAAAGAGAAAGTTACTCACTCAGAGGAGGAAGTGTAGATCTGATTAAGTTTAAATGTTTACAGTATTTTTGGTTAGTTGCTGTGATTTTATTTGTAAGATGTAAGTATGAAGGCTATAATTCTGAAGTAAATATAAATAAAATGTAAAAATAATTTGGGTAATATTAGACTAATTTAAATTGACGAGGTGTTTTCCTTCCCAAAAAGAGTGATTAGTGTCTGTCAGGAATTAGTGCTGATTACGTGTCAGTCACTGCAGATCAGACATTATCACTTTAGTAGTGCAGAGACAATGTATGTCACTGTTAGAAGATTTGTTGTCTTGTGGTTTGTTTTCTGGTTTAAACTCCGATATAAAGCACTGAGAATGAAAAGAAACTCAGATCAGGAGTCGGGAAAAGCAGATTTAGTGTCTTTCTATATTTTAATCTTTATTACTGATAATAAATCTAATCTAGAGAGTAAGTTAGACACGTTAGTTAGATATTACTAGCTAGGACTGGTAAGAACTTTGTTCTGGTTAGTGCTTTTTATTATAAATCTGTTTCATCACATCACTGAGTTACTCACCGCAGTGTCTCCAGTTTACACTCGTGTTTCTTCAGTAGATCACAGAGCTTCTCCACTCCTGAGTCTCCTAGTTTACACCGACTCAGATCCAGCTGTCTGATGTGTGATGGATTTATACAGAGAGCTGAAACCAAATCAGTGCAGGATTTCTCATTTACACTGTTCCATAATCTGCAGAAAAGGAAACAGTGTTTATTCCAACATTAGAGAAAGAACGGATATAGAAATGAATGAAGTAAGAACACTAACACATTTCTAAATCTCTGTTTTCTGTTCTTCTATCTTATATTCTTTCTTCTGGTTTTTACCAGACTCATAGGGCTGGGTGATAACTCAAATAATAATTATAACCATTAGGGGTTTAACAATATACAACATTTAAATACGATACGATTTCAATACAGAAAAAAGCACTGCTTGAATATGTGCCTTAGGCTTCCATTTTTAATTGATGAAAATATCTGAGATTATAAAAGGACAATAATTAAAATTTAATGACTGTGTTTATGTTCTAACTCTTAGAGGCAGGCATAAAACAAAACATTAAATATAACGTAAGAAAATGAAACATATGTCATGGTACGTCCAGCAGAGGGCACTGTGGTTCGATCCTGGACGAGTCACGTGACATTGTTTAGTTGCTCGCTTCCGGACTAGTGTAAGCGTTAGCGCGGATTGGTCACAGGTGTGTGAACTTTCTGTTAATGACGCTGGTTATTTAAACGCCTGAGTTACGGAGCACGTTGCTCGTTAGTGTTTGTAGGAATGTTAGTTATTGCGGTTGTATTAGTTGTAGCAATTTCATGGTTTGTCTGTGCCACGTTTGCGTTGAGTTTGGTATTTATGTTTAATAAGGAGTTTGATCTGCGCCTGCATCCGCTTCCCTCTACGATCCGTGACAATATGAAGCGTGGAGTTTTTCTTATTCTTATTCAGAGGAGGAAGTGTAGGTCTGATTAAGTTTAAATGTTTATTACACCTCACATGATATAAGTGATATTTTATGATGAGTATTCGACTTTGAAATTATGTTAAAAATCTCCACCTGCAGATGTATTTATAGCCTTCACCAATCACTGGATTCATCAGTTACAGTATGTTTGGTTAGTAAGAATGAAGACAAAAAAATCAATTGGCAGTTTGTTTAGAAAGTGTGTGTGTGTGTGTGTGTGTGTATCAGAATTTACATTAGCCGGAAAGTACTGGTTTTTGAGTGTTAAATTAAAAATGATTAAAAAAAAAAAAGATTTCTCAGGCCTGATGTCTATGTTGTTAACACTGCTCTGTAGCAACATCACTAATATCACTTGCAACCTGGCCTGCTCGTGTCCTTCACCTTTGTGTTCATTTGTATCAAATCTGAAATATTTCCAAATAGCTCTCCTGCTGTTTTCTGTATCCACCAAAACCGGTGGTGGAGGCTCTGCACTTCCATCTTTCTAACACCAGAACAACACGCTGTTCAACCGGAGAGAATGAGACGAGAACACAGCAGTGTGAGTGACAGGGGGCGGGGCTACAGTATGTGGGCACTGTGGTGTGTTAACTCGCTGTCGGAGAGAAGAGAGCGTGAGAAAGAGCAGCAGGTATCGGTGTATCGATACTGAGGAACATGAGAATTGAAACCGTTTCAAATACTCAGAATCAATATGTATTGAAAAATCTATATTTCTGACAACACTAGTGCAGAGACAATGTATGGCACTGTTAGAAGATTTGTTGTCTTGTGGTTTGTTTTCTGGTTTAAACTCCGATATAAAGCACTGAGAATGAAAAGAAACTCAGCTCAGGATTCAGGAAAAGCAGATTTAGTGTCTGGGCCGCTAGTATTTATTGGTAGTCGCCTGGCAGAAAAGAAGGTTTAACAACCAGAGAAAGATAAAACCTTACTTTTACATTTAACTGATGCTTTTATCCAAAGGGACGTACAACTGAGACAGGATACAGCTGAGGGGTTCCTCAAGGACCCAATAATAGCAGCTTGTTGGTGCTGAGATTTGAACTCCCATCCTTCCAATCAATAACCCAATGCTTTAACCACTGAGCTTCCACTGCACTACTTCATGTTAGTTTGTAAAGCTTTTAATTCGGTGTCTATGTTTAAATGAAATCCAGTACCCAGTAGTGCAAAGAACCTCAATGCTATAACTACTGTATACCTCTCACTACTTGTTCCTAATCCCAGAGTTCTCTTGGGTACTATCAGAACAAGCAGTGGGATGGTTCAACTGTTATTTATCAGGAAGAACACAATGTGTGAAAGTAAATGGCCATACATCTATCTCCCTAAACATTTCAAAAGGCGTGCCTCAAGGCTCAATGCTGGGGCTTCTTCTTTTTATCATTTATACAAAGAACCTCTGCAATAATATTTTAAAAAATACAAATTAGCATTACTATGCTGATGACGTTGTTCTCTATTCTGGGTCCACGTTAGGTCAAGCAATCATAACTTTACAATCTGCTTTTAACATCTTGCAATATAATCTGGCAACTTTAAAATTAGTATTAAACTCTGGGGGGAAAAAAACTAAGGTCATGACTTTCACTCTGGGAAAATTAACGGAAAACTTTATCCCGACTATTTGTACACTTTCAGGTACAGAAATCAAAGAAGTGTCGCATTACGAATACTTGGGCATTACTATTGACCAGTCACTGTCTTTTACAGTGCATGTCCAAGATTTGGTTAAAAGGTTGAAATTTAAGTTTTTTTTTTAGAATCAAGTCTTGTTTATTTTTGAAGCAAAAAAACAACTGGTAATTTTTGTCTGTCTTGGACTATGGTGATATTTCATACATGTATTCTACCTCCCAGTGTCTTCTTGCTTTGGACACAGTGTTTCATGGAGCATTGAGATTTATTACAAACTTAAAACCTCACTCATCATTGTTAGCTGTATTCTCGGATCTGATGGTTCTCCCTTTCCATTCGGTGTTTGATGCACTGGCATCTTTTTATTTATAGGGCAGTGTTGGGAATTCTTCCTGCTTATTCGAACACTTACGTCCTCCCGAGGATTGTAGGGACAGATCACTTACGTTCAAGAGATTTATTTTTATTTTCTGTCCCTATAGCTCGTACTAACTTTGGAAAAAAGGCTTTTCATTTTGCACCATCTGCATGGAATCAGCTTCAGAAGGAATTACAGTTGAAAGAGTTGGTCTCACTATATTTTTTTAAAGAACCTTGCCGAAAGGCAATTTTTTAAATTAAGACCCTGGTTTTCTTATGAGGACATTGTTGTCCAAATATGATGGGTGAAAGTGTGTCTATGTGCTTATTTGTAACCGTGCTGCTGCCACTTGCCAGGACACTCTTGTAAAAGAGATTTTTAATCTCAAGGAGTTTTTATCCTGGTTAAATAAAGGTTTTAATGAAAATTACTAGCTCGGACTTGTAAGAGCTTTGTTCTGGTTAGTGCTTTTTATTATAAAGCTGTTTCATCACATCACTGAGTTACTCACCGCAGTTTCTCCAGTTTACACTCGTGTATCTTCAGTAGATCACAGAGCTTCTCCACTCCTGAGTCTCCTAGTTCACACTCACTCAGATCCAGCTCTCTGATGTGTGATGGATTTGTACAGAGAGCTGAAACCAAATCAGTGCAGGATTTCTCATTTACACTGTCCCATAATCTGCAGAAAAGGAAACAGTGTTTATTCCAACATTAGAGAAAGAAAGGATATAGAAATGACTGAAATAAGAACACTAACATTTCTAAATCTCTGGTTTCTGTTCTTCTATCTTATATTCTTTCTTCTGGTTTTTTACCAGACTCATAGGGCTGGGTGATAACTCAAATAATAATTATAACCATTAGGGGTTTAACAATATACAACATTTAAATACGATACGATTTCAATACAGAAAAAAGCACTGCCTGAATATGTGCCTTAGGATTCCATTTTTAATTGATAAATATTTGAGATTATAAAAGTAGGGAGAGCGGGACACAACCTAGCACATTCTGGTTTTCACTAAATAAATGAACAAATATTTAAATTAGAACAATGTTTTTATAAGCAACATATACATCTCTGCTACAAAAGAACACTAGAGCTTTGTTTCTAGCTCCTACTGTTCATGTACAATTTCACTGAAAGTGACGGGATGTACAGTGTTATAACCTACCCCATGGGTGGGGTTCATTGGAACAGACAGAGAGTGAGAAGGAACACTTGCTAGAAAAGTCTGATAAATTACTTCCAACAAAGTTAATTCTATACAATTCTAGTTTATATAAAACAAAGATTTTCTAACCCAACTGATGAAATCAGTTTAGCAGTTTGGTTAGAAAATGTGTGTGTGTATATATCAGAATTTCCATTAGCCGGAAAGTACAGGTTTTAGAGTGTTAAAAATTCAAAATGTCGGATAAAATAAAAAATGGTCGGACACAATGTCCGGTAAAAATATTAACACGAAGCAGACGTTAGATAAAGTACACTCGCAACTGCAGACCTACATAAGATCTCTGTCTGCACTAAATATCTTTTTTTATAGAGTTTCTCTCCATTTTCTGCTTTTCAGCAGACCCATTTATCATACACAGACACACACACACTTACAGCCAAGCTGCGTTGTGCTACGTTGTAGGCGAGAAGATGGAGATGAAAGTAATATAAGGTTGGAGTCTGTAATTTACACACAGCTCAGAAACCAAAATAAAACCCTTTTTGACACAGATTTGATGAGAACAAGGAGAAACTTTGCTTCAGATCTTCACTCATAAATGTGGTAATGTGGTCAGAAGTACACGCTGCTTGACCTTGTATAATAACATCAAAAGTCCATATTATATTTTGCCCTGTTACGTCGTTCCCCGCTCTCCCCTACAATAATTACACCTTAATGCTGGTGTTTACGTGATCAGTTCAGACTCTTAGAAATGTAAAAACAAAACATTAAATATAATGGAAGAAGGGCGCTCGGTGGCTTAGTGGTTAGCACGTTCGCCTCACACCTCCAGAGTCCGGGGCTTGAGTCCCGCTGCGGACGTGTGTGCGCAGAGTTTGCATGTTCTCCCCGTGCTGTGGGGATTTCCTCCAGGTACTCCCCCAGTCCAAACACCAAACACATGCATGGTAGGCTGATTGGCGTGTCTAAAGTGTCTGAAGTGTATGAATGGGTGTGTGTGAATTATATAAAAAATAATTAGGGTAATATTCGAGAGAGAGAAAAACACTGACATGGCCGATTCAGATGGAAATAATGTCATGGAGGAGCTCCTGTAAAAGAGGAAATTACCCCAGGACCTCATGTATACTTACATCCTGTCATACTCCAAGGCCCCGCCCACACATACAGTATACAGATGTTTTAGAAATTGTATTTTTCTAATCTAGAGAGCAAGTTAGACACATTAGTAAGACATTACTAGCTTGGACTGGTAAGAGCTTTGTTCTGGTTAGTG
Source organism: Ameiurus melas (assembly GCA_012411365.1). Taxonomy (NCBI): domain Eukaryota; kingdom Metazoa; phylum Chordata; class Actinopteri; order Siluriformes; family Ictaluridae; genus Ameiurus; species Ameiurus melas. The sequence goes on from CM022777.1 coordinate 2,407,917, forward strand.
CTTTTTATTATAAAGCTGTTTCATCACATCACTGAGTTACTCACAGCAGTTTCTCCAGTTTACACTTGTGTTTCTTCAGTAGATCACAGAGCTTCTCCACTCCTGAGTCTCCTAGTTTACACCACCTCAGATCCAGCTCTCTGATGTGTGATGGATTTGTACAGAGAGCTGAAACCAAATCAGTGCAGGATTTCTCATTTACACTCTTCCATAATCTGCAGAGGGAGAAGAAAAGATGATTAGTGCCTCATTAAAAACTGAAATCTACATGTATAATGTGTGTGTTCTGTGGGGTTCAAGTCTGAGTTAGTCATTATGGGTTATTGGGTTATTATTAATCCATTTAGAATGAAATCTATAATTCAATAAAATGTCTATTTTCTGAAGACGTTCTGAACCCATTGTATATACCTAATACACTGTAGTTTTATAATAATATTTATAATCATTTAAATATATTAATACATATTCAGAAAGTCTTTCTAAATGAATTATAAATGAGTGAAGAATATTAAACTGCTAAAAGATTATTAGTGTTAGAATAAATGTGGACTATTTAAAATGTACAGGTTAATTACTCACTTTAGTTTCTGCAGGTTACATTTAGGATTCTTCAGGAAATCACACAGATTTCTCACTCCAGACTCTCCTGCTTTATTCCTGTTTAGATTCAACTCTCTCAGGTGTGAAGGATTTAAAACCAGAGCAGAAGTAAAATGTGAACAGTCATCTTCTGTTATACTGCCTTCTTTATACAACCTGGAGAGAGAGAGAGAGAGAGAGAGAGAGAGAAAGAAAGGGAGGGATACTTGACTTTTAATATCCTTTATTTAAGTCAAATGTGAGTCAATATGGGGGAGAGAGGGGAGAGGGGAGAGGGGAGAGAGAGAGGCGAGGGAGAGAGAGAGGGGGAGGGAGAGGGAGGGGGATGGGGGGGGGATGAAGTGGGGGGAGGAGAGGAGAGGGAGGGAGGGAGAGGGAGGGGGGGGGTGGAGAGGGGAGAAAGGGGGAGGGAGATGGAGGGGGAGGGGAGGGGAGGGGGGTAGGGGGGGCGGAGGGGGAGGGGAAAGGAGCTGGAGAGGGAGGGGGGTAGGGGGGGGGTGGAGGGGAGGGGAGAGGGAGCTGGAGAGGGGGTGGAGAAGGGGGAGGGAGTTGGAGGGGGTGTGGAGGGGGGAGGGAGTTGGAGGGAGGGGAGAAGAGAAGGGGAAGGAGAGAGGGGAAGGAGAGGGGGAAGAGGAAGGAGAGGAGAAAAGAGGAGAGGGGGAAGGGAGAGGGAAAAGAAAGAGGAGATGGAGAGGGGAAGGGAAAAGGAGATGGAGAGGGGTGGAGGAGGGGGAGAAGGGGGAGGGAGATGGAGGGGTGGAGAGTGGGGGAGGGGAGATGGAGGGGGGAGAGGGGGGAGGGGGAGGGGAGAGGGGGGAGGGAGAGGGAGATGGAGAGAGGGGGATGGAGGGGGGATGGGGAGGGGTAGGGGGAGGGGGGAGGGAGAGGGAGATGGAGAGGGGGGAGATGGAGGGGGAGGGAGATGGAGGGGGGTGGAGAGGGGAGGGAGATGGAGGGGGTGGAGGAGGGGAGGGGAGGGGGAGAGGGGGAGGGAGAGGGGGAGAGGGGAGGGGAGGGAGAGGGAGATGGAGGGGGGGGGATGGAGGGGGGATGGGGAGGGGTAGGGGGGGGAGGGGAGAGGGGGGAGGGAGAGGGAGATGGAGGGGGGGGAGATGGAGGGGGGATGGAGAGAGGGGAGGGAGATGGAGGGGGTGAGAGGGGGGGGGTGAGGGGGAGAGGGGGAGGGTGAGGAGGAGGGAGAGGGGAGAGGGGGAGGGAGATGGAGAGGGGGGTGGAGAGGGGGAGGAGAATGGAGGGGTGGAGGAGGGGGGAGAAGAGGGAGGGAGATGGAGGGGGGTGGAGAGGGGGAGAAGAGGGAGGGAGATGGAGGGGGGGTGAGAGGGGGAGAAGGGGAGGGAGATGGAGAGGGGGTGGAGAGGGAGGGGGGAGGGGGGATGGAGAAAGGGGTTGGTGGGGGATGGAGAGAGGGGGGTTGTGGGGGATGGAGGGGGGGGGATGGAGAGGAGTGTGTGGGGAGAGAGAGATCCTGATCTCTGGTTACTGTATGTTTAGTATTTCAGCGGAGAGGGGGGGATGGAGGGGGGATGGGGAGGGGGAGAGGGGGGAGTGGAGGGGAGAGGGCGGGAGGGGGTGGAGGAGGAGGGGGAGGGAGGAGGGGAGAGGGGGAGGGAGTTGGAGGGGGGAGGGAGAGGGGAAGGGAGAGGGGAGAGGGGGAAGGAGATGGAGGGGGGGTGGAGAGGGGGAGAGGGGGAGGGAGATGGAGGGGGGGGGGAGAGGGGGGAGGGAGATGGAGGGGAGGAGGGGGGGGGAGGGGGGGAGAGGGGAGGGAGATGGAGCGAGGGGAGGGAGATGGAGAGGGGGATGGAGGGGGGGAGATGGGGGGGGGATGGAGAGGGGGAGGGAGATGGAGGGGGTGGAGGGGGGGGAGGGTGAGGGGAGAGGGGGAGGGTGAGGAGGAGGGAGAGGGAGGGGGAGGGAGATGGAGAGGGGGGTGGAGAGGGGGAGAGGGGGAGGGAGATGGAGGGGGTGGAGAGGGGAGAAAGGGAGGGAGATGGAGGGGGGGTGGAGAGGGGGAGAAGGGGAGGGAGATGGAGAGGGGGTGGAGAGGGGGGAGGGACTTGGAGGGGGGTGGAGAGGGGAGGGGGAGGGGGGATGGAGAAAGGGTGGGTTGGGGGGATGGAGAGAGGGGGTTGTGGGGGATGGAGAGGGGGGGGATGGAGAGGAGTGTGGGGGAGAGAGAGATCCTGATCTCTGGTTACTGTATGTTTAGTATTTCAGCGGTTCTCCTGTTTTCTCCCAGCATCCCAAAACATACAGAAAGGAGTACTGGCTACACTAAATTGCTCCCTAGGTGCTCACCCTGACCAAGATAAAGGAATTGAATGAAGGAATGAGTACACACACTCACAGCCTCACCAAAACTGGGCAGAAGATTGGAAAAACACCAGGTGATGGTTTCCCAATACTCATCTGTTCATATTGGGTGCGTCTGTGTCCACTGTAGCCTCAGATGTGGTCTTCTGCTGTTGTAGCCCATCCTCAAGGTTCGATGTGTTGTGTGTTCTGACATGCTTTTCTGCTCAGCATGTTTGTAGAGAGTGGTTATTTGTTATTTGGTTATACTGTTGACCTTCCTGTTAGTTTAAACCAGTCTGGTCCTTCTCCTCTGACGTCTCTCATCAACACGTCGTTTCCACCCACATAACTGACTCACTGGATGTTTTCTGTTTTCTGCACCATTCTGTATAAACCCTAGAGACTGTTGTGTGTGTGATCTCCCAGCAGTTTCAGAAATACTCAAACCAACGACCATGCAACAGTCAGAGTCACAGAGATCACATGTTCCTCCATTCTGATCTTTGATGTGAACATTAACTGAAGCTCATGATCTGTATCAGTATGATTTTATGCATTGTGCTGCTGCCACATGATTGGCTGATTGGAAAATTACATGAATGATTAAGTATATATGTGTTCCTAATAAAGTGACCAGTGAGTGTATATAAAATAAGGCATGTTTTATATTATTAGTACCTTACTGTAGTCTGTACGAGTTCCACCTGAGTTATGGACACGGTCATTTATTTCAAGGTCAGTTTGTGTAGAACATTAGTCTATACTCATTTTTACAGCTCTATAGCCGTGTACACTTCCAGTATTTTCTTGCCACAGGCTTTTCTTCACCTGGTAACAGGTGTATTTACTTAAAAATCTTGTACAGTAGCACTACTTGTATTGTTCTCTGCTTGATATATCGCTTTGCTTGTATTTCCTCATTTGTACGTCTCTGTAAAAGCGTCTGCTAAATGAATAAATGTAAATAAATGTATTTGTAACATGAGGCAGAATTAAAAGGAATATATTATAGAGAGTCTGCAGCTGGGTTATACAATCAGATCCGCAGTGCAGTCACATCTGCATAATAAAATATTACATTTCATACTGATATTTTAGCAGGACTAGCAGTCTCATAACACTTGTGTACTATTGAGAAGAAGACAATCACAGCAGCACATAAGCCCTATTCAGATTGGATTAGTTTATCAGGGGGACACCTGTAATACATTTTTACACTGACTACAGGAGGAGTGAGATTCTAGCAGGTTTTATTTTCTACAGACCCAGACATGGTCATAAGATCACGCTCTGTTCACAACATGGTGTCCAAGCAGTCAGAGAGGTGCTGAAGTGGAGAAGACACGCTGGCTCTTATGTAAGTTTGGGATGAACCAAAGTTCAGCAGCAGTTTGAAAACACAATAAAACAATAATCACAAAGTATATGAGAAGCATTTTCCATTCAGTGACTCGGGCAGTGTTTAATATCTCAGGGAGGAGGCCTGATACACTAAATACAGCAAGTAGCAGCAGTCCAACAGCTTTTATTTTCAACACGAGGTGACATCTGCATAGAGGATCACAGACGTGTATCTGGACTAAAATGATCAGATGAGCGCGGAGTTTGGTGAGAAACAGTACAGGAGGTAATTCAGTCTGGAGTTTTCTCAGAGGAGGACAGAGGATGGAAATAAAGTCACAGAGGAGCTCCTGTAAAAGAGGAAATTACCCCAGGACCTCATGTACATCTAATCCCATCCAAATAGGGCTATACTTACATCCTGTCATACTCCAAGGCCCCGCCCACACATACAGTATACAGATGTTTTAGAAAATTAATTTTTCACTGCACATTGGTCTCCCGTCCACAAAAAGGTTCTTCCAAGAAATGTATTTGAAAATGGAGAAAGAAAAACTATGTTAACTCTCATCTTCAGTGAGGAGTTTAAGGAGCGAGTGAAAGTGAAGTGTGATCATGTGATCCTGCTGAGAGTGCACAGACAGAAGGACACTTGCACATGGAAGCTTCAATTCACAGCAGCTCACACTCTCTTAATAATCATATTGCTAATAATGTTCCACACGCTGAGGTTGGCCATTGTGCTCTCTGTTAATGACACACTCCACACACCAGCTAATTACAATAATGCATGAAAATAGAGATCTATATGTTTATAGTTGTTCCTTACCTAAGTTTCTGCAGTCTGTAATGTGGATCCTGCAGCAGAGCCGAGAGATGCTTCACTTTGACATGTTCAGGTGTGTTGTTTCTCAGATCCAGCTCCGTGTGCAGTAAGGGGTTTCTTCTGAAAATGTCAGTAAGACACTTGTAGGCTTCCTCTGCATCAGCACTTTTCAACAACCTGTAGAGAAAAATTATATCAGCAGGTTAATAACTGTGTACTGAGAGCAATAAGGAACTGATTGTTATGTCTTTAGCTGTGCTTCAGTTTCTGTTTTCAGTGTGTATCCTTATCCAGCTATATCTGTTACACAATCAGTGCACACTAATCCTCATTTCTTAATAAAATATTCATGATCAGTCTTTACTGTTACTGTTTATAACTGTTCAAGCACAAAACTCTATCCAGCGCTGTTTCCTGGATAATCAGCAAACCCACTTAACATTACAGTGTGATATAGTGACATCAAATCATTCAGATTAAATCATTCAGCAGAATTCAATCATTTTCAAATGCTAAATGCTAAAGTGATAGAAATTTAGCTGTTTATGGTTATCTAGAGCTTTTTTCTCACCTCAATGTCTCCAGTGTACAGTGTGGATCCTGTAGTACATCAGTGAGCAGCTTCACTCCTGATGCTCCAGGGTCGTTCCCTCTGAGATCCAGCTCTATCAGGTGTGATGATTTCAGAGCTTCAGCCAGAGCAGCGTATCCTTCCTCTGTTATACTGCAGTCTGAAAGTCTAAGAGGATAAATATTTGTTATTATTTCACCTTCAAAGCTTTGAATATAACATTTTCTATCTGTTCAGATTTAGTTTAAGATGAATTTCTGAATTCACCCTACCAAGAAAAATGAATGTCTTTATATGAAGCCTTTAAAGTGATCATCTATTTTTATTTGACTGAGAAAGACTGTAAAACAACCAAAGTGCTAATGATGTACTCCACTACACCAAACTTTTGTTTTTTAACTTAGTGTCACCTCACACCTACTTTATTTGTTCAATTTCTTCATTTGAGGTAAAGTAGCTCCCTCTTTATCTTGAATCAAGAGAGGCTATAGGAGCATTAAGAAAGCTACTCTAAAAGATGGTACAAGCAAATACATTAATATTCTATTAACACACTCTCTCTCTCTGTCTCTATCTCTCTCTCTCTCTCATATGATAATTATTCAGTCTGCTCTGATACTGCTCTGTGTGCTTGTGTCGTTCTCTCTATTAAACACCAATTATGGTGAGTAAGATAAAAACCACAATATTCTGGAGCGTTGATCTCAGTGTAAAGTCAGAGTTCAGTACTGTCAGTGTATTAGATGTTTGTATAGTAATTAGACGTTACCTCACAGTCTCCAGTTTACAGTCTTTATTCTTCAGTACTGCAGAGAGCAGCTTCACTCCTGAATCCTGAATCCTGTTCTTACTCAGATTCAGCTCCCACAGGGTGGAGGATTCTGATCTGAGAGCTGTGAGCAGAGCTGAACATCCCTTCTCTGTCAGATTACACTCACTGAGCCTGAAAGCACAATTAATCACACTTAACTGTGGAATTATGGGTAAAAAAATATCCTATTAATATTTAATATGTCTGTGTTTGGTGTGTATTTATTTCTCTCACTACTCATTACTACTGAAAAGATACTGAAAACAAACCATTCATCCTTTACAGGTGTAATTAAAGTGTCTAAATTAATAAAGAAATAAACTCCTTACTGGAGTTTTTCAGGTCTGCAGTGTGGATCCTTCAGTAGATCCTTCAGTAAAGCAGAGAGTTGCTCTACTCCTGAGTCTCCTTCTATTTTCCCACTCAGATCCAGATCCGTCTGCATTATCGGGTTTATACCCAGAACTTCACTCAGATGATCATAAGCTTTCTGTGCATCAGGACTTTTTAGCAACCTGTAGAGAGAGAAAGAACAGAGAAATGCTAACACTAATTATATTTACACCAATGCAGTGGTACTTTTATTTAGTAAATGTCCAGTCCACAATGGTGGAAATAGTCTAACACTACTCCTAAACATTAGTACACTTACTTCAGCACTTTTCTTACTTAAATATCTTACTTCGGTTTATAATTTGAATTAATATTGGAATAAAATGAAGTAATTAAAACATATTAAAAGTCCATGTAAGCGTGTACGTGTGTAGTGCACTTGGGGCAGTGGAGGATTAGAAGAAAAGAATTGTACTGTATGTAATGTACACGTGACAAAGTGTTTGTTCTTCAGAGATATGTACTGATCAGATATACAGTGGTGTAAACAGTGAAACTGAAGCAGTCTGACCAGTGTTACTAATCAACAGAAATTATTCAGGGTTAGGGTTAAGGCTGGATTTTTACAAATACTGGGAAAAAAACTCACCTCAGTGTCTTCAGTTCACATTTTGGATCATTTATTAAATTCCTGAGATGCTCCATTCCTGAGTCTCCAGGGTCGTTCCCTCTGAGGTCCAGCTCTATCAGGTGTGATGAGGGGTTTGATTTCAGAGCTTCAGCCAGAGCAGCGTATCCTTCCTGTTTAATATTACAGTCTGAAAGTCTGGAGAAAGAGGAGAAATGTTTAGTTTAAAAACAGTAACATGGGCTCCTGTGTGGTGCAACAGGAAAAGCGCTCGCCCTAACATCACGAGACTGAGAGATGAATCTCTGTAATGCCACTACAGCTGCAACAACTAATCGATCAAATCAATAATAATATATTATAAAAATCATTGTCAACGAACCTCATTATCAATTAGTTGGTCTACGCGCGGCACGGGGAATGTTTACTCATTACTTCTGTTCAGAAAACACGCCCCAAAAAGTAAATACCAAAGTTGTGTCACAAATGACGTACTATTCACTTCCACTCTGCATGGAGTACTCTACAGTCTAGTCTGTGGATTTTAGAAAGGTAATATCATCTTAAATGGAACACTAGCAGGTTTTTAACCAGAGGTATAATCCACTTCCTAATGAACGGCGCTTGACGTCACATGCACGTAATGCGACGACGCTAGCTTTAGCCTCAGAGTCACCGACACTGATCTTCTTTGGTTTACTTTCTGTGAGCGTCACCTTTTATCCCCAAACCTCAGTCACCTACAGACGGAGGCGAAATCACCACATGACTGTTAAAGAAAGTGTGCGACTTCTAAGTCCTCTAAGGCAGCGGTCTCCAACCCCGGTCCGTGGGTCATTTGGTACCGGGCCGCACAGAAAGAATAAATAACTTACATTATTTCCGTTTTATTTATTATCTGGATCTGAAAATTGCCTGGATTCTCTCCGTTACATCCTTGTATGACTCACTCTTGACGCATGTCAAGACGCTTGTCTCGGTCACGTGATACGTTGAAACGTTACCATAGAGAGCAGAGAGTGTTACGGGGAGAGAGAGGATGTTACGAGGACGCTGCTAATAAAGTTACGATTTCACATTGGATTCACGTTTATTATTATTATATTTTTAAAATACCCCAGTTTTTATGCCGGACCTATAATTTTATTTTGTTGTATTTATCCGCCACACCTTAAAGACCGGTCCGTGAAAATATCGTCTGATATTAAACCGGTCCGTGGCGCAAAAAAGGTTGGGGACCACTGCTCTAAGGCCTGGGAGCATTTTATATTAAACACCGCTGAGAAGATTTATAAACTTTATAAAGCGGCGTTTCTGCAGCATGGAAACATGACAGTGATGCGGTCATGAGTTGATTAAAAGGTTTCATTTAATTCCAGTTGATTGTCATTATGTACTGTATTTGCATGCTTGCAGTGTCACTTCTGTTTATTATAATGGAAGTGATATGTTAGTAATGAGGTGATACAGAGTGTAGCGCGAGTAAGATGCGTAATGTCTAATGAAAACATAATGATCAAAGTAAAATAATATGTCTAAAGGCAGCGAGTAACAGACACCACAAGGTGCAGTGAAAGAGAGTATTTATGATTCATTTAGGACTGGAGTTTAATTCAGTGCTTTCGGTGCATCCATAAAAAATGTTATATTATATATATATATATATATATATATATATATATATATATATATATATATATATATATATATATATATAACATATGCATTATATTATTTTGTGGATTCACAAAAATCACTGAATTAAACTACAGTCCTAAATTAATAATATATATTTGTGTGTGTGTGTGTGTTTGTGTGTGTGTGTGTGTGTGTTTGCGTGTTGGGTTCTTTTCTGTCTTGGACAAACAGTTTTGTAAAGCTTTAGTTTGAATTTATATTTGTAACACTGTTTGTGAATTTTATTTTAAATAAACAAAAAAAAAGGCACTGAAAGTCTGCCCCTCCCCCATCTGATTAATCGAGCAAATAAACGGCCAACTAATCGATTCTGAAAATAATAGTTAGTTGCAACCCTAAATGCCACAGTCATCTGTGGACGGGAGCCAAAGGAACAAAACTAGCCATGCTCTCTGCAGATACATTTTTATAGTTCATGCACTTAGCACCGACCCCCATCATATTCTGTTTTTCCTGCTACAGTTTCTTGTTAGTAATGTTGGCAGCTCTACAACAAGTAACGTTAGAGATGTTGTATAATGTACAAACATTCTCTCTCTCTCAATAGGAGAGATGAACTGACCTCAGTTTCTCCAGGTTACAGTTTGGACTCTTCAGTCCAGCACAAAGCAGCTTCACTCCTGAGTCCTCCAGAGGATTACTGCTCAGATCCACCTCAGTCAGCTTGGAGGATTCTGAGCTGAGAACTGTGTGTAAAGCCGAGCAGCTTCTCTCGGTCAGGTTACACTCATTGAGCCTGAAAGGAGAAAATGTCACATCAGAAAATGTATCAGATGTTGGTATCGGTACCAATATCAGTAACAACGCACCCCTATTTAGGATGAATGAATTATAAAGAGTAGTTAGGCGTATTGCTGTGAAATCCACTGAGAACAGCTCCTCTCATTCCTAAACACTGAGTTTAATAGAGAAACAGCTTTTACTTACAGAACTCTTGTGGCTTCCTGGACCACTGGTAGCAGTCTCTTAAAGCATTCATCTGACTTTCTGAACTTCTGTAGCTCAAACACTTCCAGATCTTCCTCTGATGTCAGCAACACAAAGACCAGAGCAGACCACTGAGCAGGTGAGAGTTCAGCTTCAGGGAGACGTCCTGAGCTCATGTAGCTTTGGATCTCTTTCACTAGTGAATCATCATGTAACTCGTTCAGACAGTAAAACAGATTGATGGATCTCTCTGGAGATGGATTGTGTTCAAACTTGGATTTAATGTACTCAACTATGTCTTTTTGGCAGTTAGAGCTGTTTCCTTTGTGTGTCAGCAGACCTCGAATGAGCTTCTGATTAGACTTCACTGAGAGGCCCAGAAGGAAGCGGAGGAAAAGATCCAAGTGTCCGCTGTCACTCTGTAAGGCCTGATCCACTGCACTCTTGAGGAACTCAGACATTTCTGATGTGTTGAGAAGACCAGAAAGATCAGTGGTTTGTTCTTTTGTTGGGTTTTTGTCAAGGAAGCAGAGAAATGCATATAATGCAGCCAAAAACTCCTGAACACTCAAATGCACAAAGCTGAACATCTTCCCCAGGTGGAGTCCAGACTCTGTTCTGAAGATTTGGGTACACACTCCTGAGTACACTGCCACTTCTCTGACATCAATGCCACACTCTTTCAGGTCTTCCTCATAGAACATCAGGTTTCCCTTCTCCAGCTGTTGGAAAGCCAGTTTTCCCAGTGCCAGGATACTCTCTCTGGTCTGGGGAAGATCAAGATCACATTTCTGATGGTACTTTTGGTCCTTGTGTTTGATCTGAAAGATCAGGAAGTGTGTGAACATTTGAGTCAGAGTCTTGGGGATCTCTCCAATCTTTGCTTCACCCAACATTCTCTCTAGAACAGTGGCTGAGATCGAGCAGAAGACTGGGATGTGGCACATGATGTAGAGGCTTCTGGAAGACTTCATGTGTGAGATTATTTTATTGGACAGGCTCTGATCATTGATCCTCCTCCTGAAGTACTCCTCTTTCTGAGGATCACTGAACCCTCGTACCTCTGTCACCTGGGCTACACACTCAGGAGGGATCTGATTGGCTGCTGCTGGTCGAGTGGTTATCCAGAGGAGAGCATTGGGAAACAGATTCCCCTTGATGAGGTTTGTCAGCAGCACATCTACTGAGACTGACTCTGTCACATCACACAACATCTCATTCTTCTGGAAATTTAGAGGAAGTCGACACTCATCCAGACCATCAAAGATGAACAGGACTTTGTATGTATCACTGTCTATTACTCCCAAGTCCTTAATTTCAGGGAAAAACTGATGAAGAAGGCTCATCAGACTGAAGATCCCCTGCTTCACCAAATTCAGCTCTCTAAAGGGAAGTAGAAACATTAAGGTGACGTCCTGATTCTCTTTCCCTTCAGCCCAGTCCAGAATGAACTTCTGCACAGAGACTGTTTTTCCAATTCCAGCTACTCCTTTAGTCAGCACACTTCTGATGGACTTGTCTTTAAAGAGCTCATTACATTTGATGGGTTTCTCCTCTGCTGCAGGTCTCCTGGACGCTGTCTCAATCTGTCTCACCTCATGTTCTTTATTGATGTCTCCACTCCCACCCTCTGTGACGTAGAGCTCTGTGTAGATCTCATTCAGAAGTGTTGATGTCCCATGCTGTGAGATTCCTTCATTAATTCTTTTACATTTATCTAGAAGTCTGGATTTGAGCTTTCGCTGATACACAGAGGCCAGCTCTAACAAACAGGAAAAATGTGATGGTCATTATTGTAATGTATGGATACTATCCACAGTGTGAAGATCAATATTAGTCAAAAACTGGAATTCATTCCTAATAAATACATAAATATGATGTAAAAGAACCAAAACATTAGGATTATCTCTGGTCATTTATTTGTTTAAAAAACTGTATTCATTAGGATAAAAATCAGTATGAAAATATAGACCAGTGGCCCAGTGTGTTATTTAAAGTGATAGAATATTGTAATAATCTAAAGCTCTTACTGATCTGCAGTGTGTGAGCAAGATCTTTCTGCTTCATGTTCTTCAGGATGTGCAGTGTGATCTTCAGCACACCCTCTCTGAAACAGTGCAGATCCTCCTCCTCCTCAGAGCATGCTGGGGAATCAGCACTCAGGAGCTTCTTGAACCTGTTCAGCTCATTCTTCAACAGAGTGATGACTTTGTTCTCCAGCTCCTGATTTAAACAACACAATAACATCAAATTACTAAATAAATCAATAAAAATGCTACATAATCTGTTATATGATTTTATACCATACTGCTGGTGAATTCTGGATTCTGATTGGTCAGAAGGTGTTAACTGGATTCATTTTCTCATTCTAATATGTTTCTATAGTAACAGCTGATTTACAGGGACTTGTACGGAGAACGCTCCACATAAATAGATTTAAAAAATATGACTAATTGTTGATATAGTAAAGATTTCTGTAAGGAGATGTTTATTTAACATTTATGGAAGGAGTCTCCAGTGTCAGCATTTTGTACATCAGAGGTAAAGCTGTAACTTTAAACCAGACTGAAATGCACTTTTGTCTGATTACACATAATGCTGCTGTAACTGTAAATAGTTTACTATAAAGTTCACTGTAAATTACTTTAATGTACTTTTTAATTTCTAAAGAAGTGTATATTAATTATGCACACACATACACACACACACACACACACACACACAGACATACACACATACACACATACACACACACACACAAACCTTGAATATGGACTCCATCTGATTTCTGCAGTCGATTTTTGGTTTCTGTTTTTGGTTTCTGTGGATAAACAAACATTGTAAATTACTCTGATTTTTTATTTTTTTTTTTTTTAAACCTCAGTACACATCCTATAGCTCTGGTCCACACAGCTGTGATATCTGAACCCCTGAAACTCCACACACACACACACTCGGCTCTCATCATGGGAGAACTGGCTTCGGGCACAGGAAAAGAAGCAATGGCACCATAATATGTGTTTCCAGTTGGGACAATTTGCACCAGCAGATAAAGCACTTGTATACCTTCTCACCTCTAGCTCGTAATTACTTGTAATTACTGACAAGCAGCAAGAGTCCTTCAAGGTCACATGTTGGTTTTGGGAAGTCGGCTATGAGAGGGGATAAATATGGTAGATTCACCACCACAATTTCCTCAAACAGTGGTGGTTCCTGTTGCTCTGGTAATGATGGTGCCAGAGAGAGATGAGCTGTGGCTCAGTGCAAAAAGAGTGGATCTCACTCAGAACCCATTTGGACACTAGGTTAGGTTTGGGTGTTTCACTGATCTAATGGACCACAACACTGAGGCTCCTCTGACCTCTAACCACACCCCCTTTGTGTGTGTGAAGCCGTACTGCTTACAAGAACACAAAAAAACGTGGGTGAAAATGCTAGACATTAGCATTAAATAAAACTGTCCTACAGTGGCTAAACAGCCCAAGCCAGAGTGTTCAGTCACGCCTTCTACAGACGAGCTTCTGGAACGCCTGGGTACAGCTCATTTTTATTCTATCCTGGAGTTTACCAAGGGCTATTGGGAGATTCCCTGATTGACAAACTTTTCCTTTTCTACCCAGAAACCACAGGTGTGCTAACTTTTGCACTCATGTGTAGGCATAGCACATACAGTATATTAAACCTAAATGACACAAGACTAGAATAAGAGAGAAGATGAGAGGAATACCTTTCCACAGAGGATGTTCCATCTTTAAAGTTGAGAGGAGGCCGCATTGAGTGGTCACTCTTATAGGACACACAGCTGGATACAGGTGAGAGACGCCTTTTCTTAGTTTCACTAGAATGAAGAAAAAGTTGTTTTAGATTTTTTTTTATCTATAACTATAGTGATTTATATCTTAGGATGACATTATGTAAATACAGCTACAGAATTTCATACTTCTTTACATATCCTCATATGAAAAGAGCCATGTCCAGAGCGCAGTCAGTCATTATACTGCACATCTGGATCAGAGCAGAATAAACACCTTGCTTGAATGACGCTCAGGGGCTTGGTATCGTGGCAGAGGTGCTGTCCAAAGTAAATTTACTAAAATGTAGTAAAAGTTTCACAGTCAGTTTTGTTGTGTAACGATATTAGAGAGAAATTAATCAAATCCGTGTTCCAAATCAGATGCCAGAGTGATATAACTGGTCCATTGCTGCTTTATTAAAATCTTCAGAGTGCCAAATGGGGTACAGTACTGTGACATCAACATCCCAATGACTGAACATCATGAGGTGAGCAAGGTATTTAGTGGCCACGTGACCTGCAAAACTCTTAATGCCTTACAATGTAGATAATTATGTGCTGGAGTGCATTATAATGCATTAAAAGTCCATGCTCAACTACTTCTAAAACTTCCTTCATTTAACAACATCGCATATCTCATGTTATGAATAGGAAGAATATGAATAAATATGAATAGGAACAAATGAGAGGCTGTAATTTTAATGAGCAGGATAAAGGAATACCTTTCCATAGAGGATGTTCCATCTTTAAAGTTGAGAGGAGGTGTCATTGAGTGGTCACTCTTATAGGACACACAGCTGGATACAGGTGAGAGACGCCTTTTCTTAGTTTCACTAAAATGAAGAAAAAGTTGTTTTAGATATTTTATCTATAAATATAGTGATTTATATCTTAGGATGACATTATGTAAATACAGCTACAGAATTTCATACTTCTTTACATATCCTCATATGAAAGGAGCCATGTCCAGAGCGCAGTCAGTCATTATACTGTACATCTGGAGCAGAGCAGAATAAACACCTTGCTTGAAGGACTCTCAGGGGCTTGGTGTCTTGGCAGTACGGGATTTATATTTTCAACCTTCTGATCAGTAGTCTAGAGTCGTGACCACTGAGACACCACTGTCCTAACTATGCTAATGTACACTTAATGTTAGAAAGGCTTAATACCCTAACAGTGTGCTGGGCTTTAATGACTAAGTGCTGATTAGAACCGCTGGCTCCTTTAGGCCAAGACACCACCATTATGAGCGTCTTTAGAGAGGAGAACACATGGGGCTCTCCTGGATGTGGTGCAACTAGCAAACAGACATATTTTTGGGAGAGGTGCTGTCCAAAGTAAATTTACTAAAATGTAGTAAAAGTTTCACAGTCAGTTATGTTGTGTAACGATATCATTAGAGAGAAATTCATCAAATCCATGTTCCAAATCAGATGCCAGAGTGATATAACTGGTCCATTGCTGCTTTATTTAAATCTCCAGAGTGCCTAATGGGGTACAGTACTGTGCTATCAACGTCCCAATGACTGAACATCATGACATGATCAAGGTATTTAGTGGCCACGTGGCATGCTAAACTCTTGGTGCCTTACAAGGTAGATAATTATGTGCTGGAGTGCATTATAATGCATTAAAAGTACACGCTCAACTACTTCTAAAACTTCCTTCATTTAACATCATCTCATATCTCATGTTATTAATAGGAAGAAGATGAATAAATATGAATAGGAACAAATGAGAGGCCGTGATTTTAATGAGCAGGATAAAGGAATACCTTTCCACAGAGGATGTTCCACCTTTAAAGTTGTAAGGAAGTGGCATTGAGCAGTCACTCTTAAAGGACACACAGCTGGATACAGGAGAATTTGACCTTTCCACAGTTCCACTAAAGAGTAGAGAAAAATTGCTTTAGCGATTCTATCTACAAAACACTGTGGTGCAGATCTCAGGATGCTTCCTGATTCCCTCAGATTGGATAATTATTAATCAGCTGCTAAAGCAATAACGCTGCTATATATAACTTTTCCCACTGATTTCCTGAGTGCAATTCTGTAAATCACCTAACAAGAGAATTATTATTAGATTACTGTTATTATTAGGGGCTTTTTATGAATAGTGATACTACAGATATACAAATTTTCATATCAGTTCATACGAGTTGTGAATATGATACCAGTAATTTGTAAATTCAGCACTAAATAACATTATATTGTAGCTAACATCAATTCTCCCTCAAGGAGTCATTTCTAAAGATGTTCAGAGAATTTAATGAGAAGCAGAAAGAGGAATTTTCTACCATTTCTTAATTCCACTAAAGAACAGAAAGAAAGTTATTTAAGCAGTTAATGTACTAAATTGTAGAGACCTCAGGATGCTAAACCCCTTCAAACTGTAAAAAGACACATCCAAACCTGGCACTTCTCCTCACTGCCACCAGAGGACTCTGTTTCACCTTTCTCCTTTTTTAAATTGTCATTAATTATTACATTACTCTGACTTTATCACGCAACTCTACTGGTCTCGGTTCTGTTGGTTCTGTTCACAGAGATTTCCAGACCAGTTCTTTCAGTTTAACTGTTTTTTTAAACACACTCGTATACTTCCTACTAGCATACATTTGATCATAACATGGAAAACCCTCACATTTAACCGTTACCAGTATGTTGCTGGTTCACTTCTAGTTTTCAGATTTGGTCCCATTTGTTGACCATTTATTAAGGGTCTCACAATACTCATTTTTACGTTTTTTCTTAAACATTTTTAAAACACTGCTTTAAAAAATAATAAAATATTAAATTCTGTACAATATTTCATTCAGACCCTCCTCAATGCAGAACATTTAACACATCCTTTATAAATTTAGGTTAGTGCATGTAGTTTTCCTTTTTTAAATTTAGAAAAATCAAAGGTATCAGTAGATTATATCACATTTTTGTATTCTACATGCTTACATTTGTATCTTGTGCTGCTCCTCTTGATGACTCATTTCAGATGTTCTGAGTTCCTCACACTCCCCCGACATTATTTCAGAAAGTCTAATGTCTGCTGTCTCTGAGAATTAGTTTAGCTGAGTCCTGCTGAGATAACAAGATGGGAACATAAATTTGGCATGAATAAATTGCAATATATATATAACTCAAATTCCAAAAAAGTTGGGACGGGGTTAAAAATCTAAATAAAAACCGAATGCAATGATTACAAATCTCATAACCCCATATTTTATTCACAATAGAACATAGAAAACATATCAAATGTTTAAACTGAGGAAATGTACCAAAATAAGGTCATGCTGAATTTGATGACTGCAACACGTCTCAGAAAAGTTGGGACAGGGCCATGTTTTCCACTGTGTAGCATCCCCTCTTCTTTTAACAACAGTCAGTACACGACTGGGATCTGAGGAGACCAGTTGCTGGAGTTTTGGGAGAGGGATGTTGTCCCATTCATCTGATACAGGATTCTAGCTGCTCAACAGTCCTCTGTGTTCTTTGTTGTATTTTTCATTTCAGTTAGTTACAGTTACATTTATATAACGCTTTTCTAGACACTCAAAACACTTTACATAGTGGGGGATCTTCTCAACCACCACTAGTGTGTAGCATCCACCTGGACGATGCAACAGCAGCTGTAGTGCACCAGAACACCCACCACACACCAATGATTAGTGGAGAGGGGAGAGTGATATAGCCAATTCAGAGATGGGGATCATTAGGGGGCTTTCCATGATTGAGAAAGGCCAATGGGGGAATTTCACCAGGACAACGAGGTATACCATGATGTGCCAAATGTTTTCAACTGGTGAAAGGTCTGGACTGCAGGCAGGCCAGTTCACCACCCGGAGTCTTCTACTATGAAGCCATGCAATAGGTGGTTTAGCATTGTCTTGCTGAAATATCCAAGGCCTTCCATGAAAAAGATGTCATCTGGATGGAACCATATGTTGCTCTAAAACCTATATATACCATTCAGCATTGATGGTGCTTTTCCAGATGTGCAAGATGTCCATTACATAGGCACTAATGCACCCCATACCATCAGCGATGCAGGCTTTTGAACTGAGAGCTGATAAAAAGCTGGACAGTCCCTCTCCTCTTCAGTCCTCTTTAGTTTAGAGAATGTGGTGTCCATGGTTTCCAAAAAGAATTTCAAATTTCAATTTGCTGACCACAGAACAGTTTCCCACTTTTTGAAGACGGCAGCATTTCTAGATCATGTTCACATATGGCTTCTTCTTTGCATGATAGAGCTTTAACCAGCATTTGTGGATGGCACGATGAACTGTGTTCACAGACAATGAGTTCTGGAGGTGTTTCTGAGCCCATGCAGTGATTTCCATTACAGAATCAGCAGTGCTGCCTGAGGGCCGGAAGACCACGGACATGCAGTGTTGATTTTCACCCTTGACCCTTGTGCACAGAGATTTCTCCAGATTCTTAGAATCTTTTGATGATATTATGTACAAATCAACAGAAATGAAGGATTCTCTGGGCTTAAAAGGCATCAATTTATGAAGGCAATGAAGGTGTAGCTGATTGTGTTGGTTGGCAATAATCATAATTACCACATGTTCATCTTTTTTTCACCCACCGCTGGATAGCTATTGATGTGAATTTGAAACCACGTCAGTCATGATAATCTTTTTGGCTAAATTTACATTTTAATTTTTAAGTAAAAAATAACTCATTAACCTGTATTAATCTTAAGGAAATTAAGGCACAGTTCTCCTATCACTTATATGTGTCATGTCACATGTTTTAAATGGAATGTTTCAAAAGCAAAAACGGCTCCACAAGAAAGCAAGACCAGAGCTCCATCCTGAGACCAACGAGGTGGTCTCACCAGCAGAGCTTTAGCTGGAGGTCAACGTGGGGCCCTCACCTCCAGAGCTCCAGCATGAGACCTACGAGGTGGTCTCATCTGCTGAGCTTCCGTCGGAGGTCAGTGTGGCGCCCTCAGCTCCACAACTCCTGTCTGAGGTCAATGAGGCAGCATCCCAAATCCAGTTCCTGTCCAAGGTCGAAGAGACGGCCTCCTATGTTCTGCTCACACCTGAGTCTGCTGACACCGCCAACCAAGTTCTTATCACACATGAGTCTGACATCACAACCAAAAAAGCTCTGATTTCACCTGAGACTGCTGACACAGCCAACCAAATTCAGCCTACAGAGTCAATGGAGAACAACGCTCAGCCTCACTGCTCGACTGAGGATGCCGCTCAGCTTCGCTATGCAGCTGAGGAAAACACTCAGCCTCACTGTTCAGCTGAGGATGTCTCTCTGCCTCTTGTTGCAGCCAAGAGCTACGCTTTGCTTCCCTACTCTGCCTCGGATTCACTACACCAGTCTCCTCTATGGACGTCGCTCCACGTTCCATTGCCAATTTACAATCTCAATCACACCACACTACACTCTTAGAGACTCTTACACACATAGTCATTGTGAAGTATACGATCAGTTAGATTTTGTCTCTGCCGTTACCAATCCTTGATACCTTGTTTGTTTATTCTGGTCTTGAATTTGTTCTTGTTTTCGACCTCGACTGTTTGACTTGCCTTGTTTAAACTGTTTGCCTGATCACCTGACCTCTGCCTGTCTATGTTTACTGATTTCTGCCTGATCCCTTGGACTTGTTGTTTTATTAAACTGCCATACCTACACTTGTTTCCATCTCAGTCTCCATTACATGGCAGTGTGTGTGTGTGTGTGTGTGTGTGTGTGTGTGTGTGTGTGTGTGTGTGTGTGCTTTTTGCTGCTTATTGTGTGTGTTAGAGATAAAGAACAGATAGTGGAAATATGTCAGGAATTGTTATAACGAATATGAATATGATTCCCTCTTTAATAAATAACAGCTGTAAACTCTACACACTGTGTGTAAGAAACCCAGCAGGACACACAGGTCTGTTAACTTCCCTCAGGTTAAGTTACTGCGTTACACCGCGTTATTCAATAAAGATTAAAGTCAACTGTGGAAGTGAACACATAAATCTTCTTCATTTAGTAAATAATACTAAAATACTTCTATGCCTTCTCATTTTTGATAAGTGACGTTGACCATTGTTTCTGCTCTTGAATCCGATTTCTGCCTTGCCTTGATTTGTTTGTTTGCCTGATCACCTGACCCCTGTCTGTTTCACGACCACGAACTTCACCTTTCCCCTTTGGAACTATTGCTTGGACTATATTGCGTTGCTCTGCATACCTGCATCTGCTTCTGTCTCCGCCCATGAAACGTGACACTACCTTCTAAAGAACCCTCGGACTTAAGATGATGATCTTTAGATGAGTTGTTGACGCCCTGCTCAGGGTTAAACAACAACATCTATACAATAAACACAGAGAGTTCTGTGTTTTAACTACAACGTCTTAACCATTATTTTTTTTTAAAAAACACGGTTCACACCAAACCCTTTAACAAAAACATGTTTACACACTGTGTGTAAGAAACCCAGCAGGACACACAGGTCTGTTAACTTCCCTCAGGTTAAGTTACTGCGTTACACCGCGTTATTCAATAAAGATTAAAGTCAACTGTGGAAGTGAACACAGAAATCTTCATTTAGTAAATAATCCTAAAACTGACATATTACAGCTTTATATTCATGTACTCACTGCGGTTCTGTTCCAAAGAGCCTCGTGTTTCTCTCGACACAAAAACGACCTGCTTTCACTTTCACTTTTGAGTCATTTCCGGTGGAGAAAAGGCGGAGTTTCAACTACAACTTCTTACAGTGTCTAATATATAATGTAGCAGGAACTACATACACACATGCTCAAACACATAAGTCATAAAGAGCTGTGTAGTTTATGAAAAAAGAGACATTTGTAAGGGACACAGTGGTACAGTGGGTGGAGCAGTTCACTCACTGAGTCCCCAGTTTCTTCCTGTATCTCTGTGGGTTTCCTCCCACTGTACAGAAACATGCAGGTATGGCAGATTATATGGATGTGATAAATTGCCCCTAGGTGTGTGTGTGTGTGTGTGTGTGTGTGTGTGTGTGTGTGTGTGTATAATCACAGACAGTAAGAGATGGAGTCAGTGCGCCCCCTAGTGTTCCACTCTGAGCTGGGTGAAGAAATGACTGATAAAATGAACAAGAGATAAACCCCTAATAATTTTTTTAAAGACAAATATTCATAAACAGTTCTTTAAAATAATAGAATATTAACCACACTACATTTGAAGTATAGTTTCATCTGAATCATCTTCATATTTTAGGCCACACCTCTTACCTGAGTGTGTACAGTCAGAAACAACACCAGGGCTCTACAGTGCGACAATTTCACTCGCATTTGCGACTGAAAAGTATTTTGTGTGACTGTGAATAAATATTTATTCGCACCGGTGCGAGTGACCTGTTGTATAATACAATCGGAATAAAAACTACAGGAAGTCCAAAATGCATCAGTTACTTTCACACTGCTTTTCATCTCCTCAGTCAACTGAACAAGTGTGTAAATACTGCAGAGAAGCCTTTATTATGACAATTACCTCTGTACATCATCTGCTTCTCTCAACTTCCCGATCTCACAACCGGTATCTGTTGTATACTTACAAAATAGTAATTACATTTCTTACCACTATGTCTATGTTTTTAGATAGTAGTTTTGCACTACCTTCTTGGAGAAAAGGTGTGCTAGGGAAGTCGCCTACGAGAAGCACGTGTTGTGTTCCTAGTGTTCTTATGCTACAGCATTCATGTTATTATATTTCATATAAAAGCTACCACTCGGTACAACCTCCTTTGTGGTCCTGTTTATTATACAAGTTACCACATATTTTTGGCGACGAGGTGAACTGGAATTGTTTTTTTTTTCCTATCGCGTTTTGTTTTCAGTGTTAGCTAAACACGGAGTGCTAGCTAGAGAAAACTTGCGACTATCTTCATGAGTGGAAGCTCGAGCAGTGCAGAGGAGCACGGTGAAGAGAGAATCAGAGCGCCAGTGGCTGTAGAGGAGCGACAAGGACAAGGAGAAGAGCACAGCATTCAAATGGCTACGTTTGGGACTATCGGTGAATTTGTGGAAGGAGACGAGGACTGGACAGAGTATGAGGAAAGGTTGGGACACTTTTTCGCTGCAAATGGAATTGCGGAGGAGGCTAGAAAGCGCGCCATTCTCCTGAGTGTGTGTGGAGCTAGGACTTATAAGCTGATAAGGAACTTAGCTACACCGAAGAAACCGGGGGAAATTGAATATACTGAACTGATCAAGCTCGTCGGGAATCACCACAATCCAAAACCGTCAGTAATAGTCCAACGTTTCAAATTTCACAGCCATTTTCGGAAGTCAGGTCAGTCGGTAGCTAATTTTGTTGCAGAATTGCGGCAACTGTCAGAACATTGTGATTTTAAGGACGTCTTAGATGACATGCTCCGTGACAGATTAGTATGCGGCATTGCTAATGACGCCATACAGCGCCGTTTGCTGGGGGAAACTCCACCACTGACTTTCAAGAAAGCGCTAGAAATATCGTTCGGAATGGAAATGGCGGCAAATAATGCAAAAGACATTCAAAAGGGTCAGGCTGGATCACAGTCAGTGGCTGTGCACCACGTGAACAAAGAGGCTGCAAGGTCATCAAAGAAAGTGGAATGTTTTAGGTGTGGAGGGCCACACTATGCTAATGACTGTAAATTTAAAGAAACGGTTTGTCATACCTGCAGAAAAAAGGACACTTAGCTAAAAAGTGCAGGAGTGCTAAAAATAAGGCTAAGAATGAAACATGGAAAGCCCGGCAGGCTCAAGCACACACACATCACGTCAAGGAAGATGACGGAGAGGCCGCCTGTGCATTCAACATGTTTACAGTGGATACGGATGAGGGACCACCTTTGCCCTACTATGCGACAGTGACTGTTGAAGGACAAGACATTAAGTTTGAGGTGGATTCTGGGGCTACAGCATCGGTCATCAGTGAGGAGACCTACAGGAGGACATGGGGACATAAGCCTCCTCCTATTAAGCCTTTGAATCTCAAACTAAGGACATACACGGGTCAGGCCATACCTCATTTGGGGGTGTTACAGGTGAACATTTCAGTGGGAAGTCAGAGGGCTGAAGGCAGACTAGTCATAGCTAAAGGTAGTGGGCCTAGTCTTTTGGGCCGTGACTGGCTACGCAAAATTAAGCTAAATTGGCATGAAATCAAGTATGCGCACACAACAGAGGACATTCTGTTCCGATACAGTGATGTGTTCAGAGACGAACTGGGCACACTAAAGGGAGTCACTGTGAAGCTCCATGTAGATCCTGATGCAGCGCCACGTTTTTTCAAGCCCAGAGTGGTGCCCTATGCAATGAAAAGCAAAGTGGAGGAGGAGCTGGAACGCTTACAGGCGCTGGGCATCATTGAGCCTGTCCAGTTTTCAAGGTGGGCAGCACCTATAGTTCCCGTGTTGAAGCCGGCATGGAACCGTAAGGATCTGTGGTGACTATAAAGTTACGGTTGAATCAAGTCTCAAAGCTGGAGGAGTACCCGTTGCCACGGGTGGATGACCTGTTCGCAACACTGGCTGGAGGTAAACTGTTCTCAAAGCTTGATATGAGCCACGCTTATCAGCAGCTACTTCTTGATGAGAAATCAAAAGAATTTGTCACAATAAACACACACAAAGGATTATTCAAGTACAATCGCCTAGTGTTTGGATAGCGTCCAGTCCTGCTATTTTTCAAAGGACAATGGACACTATATGTCAAAGGGGATTCCTCATGTAGCCGCATATTTAGACGACATTTTAATAACGGGGGCTACTGAGGATAGGCACATTGAAAACCTAGAGCAGGTACTAAAGAGACTCTCAGATGCAGGGCTGCGTCTGAAACGTGGAAAGTGTGTGTTTATGGCACCAAGTGTGACGTATCTGGGACATACCATCACAGCAGAGGGTCTTCGCCCAGTAGAGGCCAAAGTGAGGGCTATCAAGGACGCCCCAAGCCCAAAGAACGTCACCGAACTCCGCTCGTTTCTAGGCATGGTGAATTACTATGGGAAGTTCCTGCAGGATCTATCAAAAGTGTTGGCACCTCTGCACAAGCTGCTGCACAATAACACAAAGTGGCAGTGTGGTGCGGGGCAGGAGAAAGCGTGCTTAGGGAGGTGAAAGAGCTCCTTCATTCAGCAAAACTGTTAGTTCACTATGATCCCGATAAAGACATTGTTCTCTCATGCGCGTGGCCGCCTTATGGGGTGGGGGCGGTCCTCTCGCATGTTATGGAAGACGGCTCAGAGAAACCTGTTGGATTCGCCTCACGCCGGACGCTGGCGTGCAGAGAAAGGTTATTCACAGTTGAAAAAAGAAGGTCTTGCTATTGTTTTTTGCAGTAAAGCGTTTTCATCAGTATTTATATGGACGTGTTTTCCAAAATCCACACTCGACACCATAAACCACTGATGAGTCTGTTCAGTGAAAACGCTGCATTCCGCCGCTAGCGTGCCAGCCAGAATCACAACGGTGGGCACTAATATTGTCAGCCTACCAGTACGCAATAGTATACAGAGATGGAAAAGACAACGCAAACGCTGATGCGTTGAGTCGCCTCCATTGCCGGAGGCGCCTGTCTCAACGTGCGCCTCCAGAGACTGTTTTTTCATTAGAGAAATTGTCAGAGACACCTGTTAAGGCAGCCCAGGTCAAGCAGTGGACAGAGAGAGACCCAGTGCTGTCCAAAGTAAAGACTTACCTGTTGCAGGGCTGGCCCAGTGTGGTTGTCAGTGAGGAACTGAAACCATATGCCAAATGCAAGACAGAACTCAGCCTGCAGGATGGCTGCATATTCTGGGGTTTGGGGGTAGTTGTACCTCCCCAGGATGCTCACACATCGTGGAAGAACTACATGAGACCCATCCAGGAGTGTCACGAATGAAGAGCTTGGCGAGATCCTACGTCTGGTGGCCAAGAATGGATTTAGACCTGGAGAACAAGGTAAAGGCATGTACACAATGTCAGGCAAATCAACACATGTCGCCACCAGACACTTTGCAGCCATGGGAGTGGCCAGACCACCCCTGGTCAAGGCTACATCTGGACTTTGCTGGTCCGTTCATGGGGCAAATGTTACTCCTAATAGTGGATGCGCACTCCAAGTGGATAGACGCTCACATCATGAGCAACCTAACAGCCCCCTTAACCATAGACAAGCTCAGACAAGTGTTCGCAATCCACGGGTTGCCAGATGCAGTAGTCACAGATAATGGTCCGACGTTTACCAGTGAGCTGTTTGGTGAGTTTATGGAACAGAATGGCATCCGACACATTAGCGCAGCGTCCTTTCCACCCAGCCTCGAATGGATTGGCAGAGAAGCTGTCCAGACAGTGAAGGAGGGTGTAAAAGGATGAAAGGTGACTCTCTCAGTACCAGACTTTCACGGTTCCTGTTTAAATATCGCCTTACACCGCACAAACCACTATGCACGTACTCCAGCAGAGATGTTGATGGGACGTAGGCCTAAGTCAAAGTTGGACCTGCTGCGCCCAGACACTAAGGCTATGGTGCTGAGAAATCAGGAAAGACAGAAGGAAGGTCACGATCAACATGCACGACAGAGACAGCTGAAACCAGAACTGACTGATGGACGAGTGTTCCGCAGACATCAGGACCACGTACGCCTGCGTCATGATACAGGCCCAGAGGTCAGTAGCACCTCAGAGTTCCCCTTGGTGAGTCAGACTACTGGGGAAGCTTCACCAGAGAAAAAGTCACTTGAAGAAATGTCTGTGCCCCCGGGAGAGGATGGACAAGTGATCACAGACACAGGGGCCCCTTTGTGACTCTTTTATACCAGATCCACCCAAAAAACCTACCTCAGCTGTGCCAGCAACAGCGCACGGAGATAGTTCGCAAGTCACAGCGTGCGGGAAGCCTCCAGATAGACTGAATGTTTAATTAATCTGAATGTGTTCAGTGGAATGGGCATATGCTAGATTATAAGAGTATGCCAAATAATATGATTTGTGTTTTGAAGAAGTATAATGAGTCAATGTGTAAGAAAGAAATGACACCACATTAGTTTAAATTTTCCAGTTTATTTGTATTGGGAGAATTTTGGAATTTAGTAGGGGAGGAGTGTTGTATACTTACAAAATAGTAATTACATTTCTTACCACTAGGTGGAGTCTATGTTTTTAGATAGTAGTTTTACACTACCTTCTTGGAGAAAGGGTGTGCTAGGGAAGTCGCCTACGAGAAGCACGTGTTGTGTTCCTAGTGTTCTTATGCTACAGCATTCATGTTATTATATTTCATATAAAAGCTACCACTCGGTACAACCTCCTTTTGGTCCTGTTTATTATACAAGTTACCACAGTATCTTTTATTGATCCTGCAAACTGACCTGCATCTGCCCGTGTAGAGACAGCGGTAAATTAATAATAATGTTAACGCTACAAGGTGGGTTTAATTCAAACTTCTTTATTAAATAATTCCTCACCAATCATAATCAAGAGTAGCAACTGTTCAGTCTGTAAACATACAGTACACTGCTGCTCTACTTCTCTCTCTTCACCAACTCTAATAGAGAGCGCATTGACGTCATTTCAACACAGGGTTGCCAGATATCACTAGAAAAGTCAACTGTACTGGGAGAATCCATCTAAAAGTGGCTCCAGGGGAGGACGTGCCGGAGGATAAGGTTGTGGTAGGTCTTGAGCAGTGCGGATAGGGACGAAGCCGTTAAAACAGCATTAATAAATGCAGCGCTCAAAGATGCTCATAAATGCTGCCATGTAAAAATAAACAAATAAATAAATTCATGAAAACAAACAACAAAAAGACATCAAAAAGACAACTTCAGACTGAGGAAAAATTACAATTTTTTCTATATTTAATCTGTAATCTGTCAAGAGTGTGACCACCATTATGAGTAGGCCCGAATACATTAATCCTACTGAATCTAAGATGGACACAACCACTGTTCTCAGAGGGTCTTCCGGGTTATTGAAATGAATATTAAAAACATAGATGATTAATGCTTTATCTACAGAAACAACCAGGTTTGAGACAAAGTTTGCAAATTCACTAAGAAATTCAGTACATGGCCCTGGGGGTCTGTAAATAATAATTAGAGGCATTTACTTATTTTTTGTGGCTACATAAGTTATGCTGGTATAAAGAATTCCAAAATAATTAAATGTATGACTAGGTTTTTGTGTGACGACTAGATTTTGACTATGGATGAGACCAACACCTCCTCCTCTACCAGTTGAACGAGGCTGATGTACATAACTGTATCCAGGAGGACTGGTTTCATTTAATGCTATGTACTCGTTTGGTTTAATCTAAGTTTCCATTAAACACATTAAATTACATTCCTGATCAGTAATGATTTCATTAACAATAAGAGCCTTAGACACAAGAGATCTAATATTTAATAATCCTAACTTCAGATTAAAGGTGCTGATCTGAAGCTTGTTTACTCAGAGTTAATGGAGAACCTCAACTTTCGGTTCCAAAAACAGAGGTAACTTTCAGGGTATGTACTGTAGCCATAGCTACTTACTCTCTGAACATCACCTGGTCTGAAGCAGGTTATGTTCCAGGATGAGTTTGTTTCAGAGAGCTGATGGAGCATAGCGTGGCCTTATGAGTTATGTTCTGTGGACGAGGAAGCGCAGATTATATGAAATCCTTTTCACTGTGAGAGGAAGATAAGACCAGGATGAATATTTCAGGAGTGTTACCATCATTTTACCATTCATCACATGAATTATGAATTTATTTAACAAATAAATATGAGAGAGTGGGCAAGACAATAACACCAGTAATACACAGAGGCAACAAAACAGGGGCTACACAAGCACTCCCACCTTCAAACACAAATAGTACTAGATCACACTTTCTATACAGTTCACAACATACAAAAAGGAGAGATGAGTGTACATTGAGATGTTTATTTTCCTCCTCAAAACAGTAAACTATACAGTTATTGTTAGAGATTTAACACATGAATATGTCTGTATGTTAATGATGTATGTATACAGTGTAACGCATTTAAAAGTAAGAAGTGGTCACATGTTCATAATCACTTTTAATGTGTGGAAACTTGTTAAAATGACACGTGCAGTATGTGGAACACGTTCCCTTTGCACATGAGAAACGTGTGTTTTTGGAAACCCCCCCCCCCACACACACACACAGGCAGCAGAAGATTGAGAGAATTTTTGATGATTGGCCGCCATTTTGTGAAAGAAAGAAAAAATACAGTGAATAAAATGGATTCATACAAAATAACGTTACGATTCTGAGGATAATCAAAATCTTCAGAAGTATTCATTTGTTTGTTTGTTTGTTTTATCATTTTTATTTTTACATCGCAGCATTTTTGAGCACTGCATTTATTAATGCTGTTTTAATGGCTTCGTCCCAATCCGCACTGTCCCCTTCCCCTCCCCCGAGGCAGCAGTGAGACCCTACATGAAGTGTATCTACAGCTTATTGACACACACTTGTTAGCGCGCGATGACGTCAACAGGCTTTCCCGCCGTGTGCGCGCGCGCCCGGTGTTAATTCCCCTCAGACTTTAGCGTCATTAGCATCTTCCACAGATCCTGATCGCCCCCGCTGCTGTAGCGATTTTAATCAGATTTAATATTGAGAAATAGTGATAAAGTCAGTAAATCCGAGCTGTAGTAAGAAAAACAGTGATTATTGCTGCAGGTGAACAGGTAAGATACAGGTAAAGTACAGAGAAGTGACTTCATGTAGGTTTTAACTCTCAGTTTATTTTCTGATCAAATCATTTCTCAGGTTTTTACCTCAACTGTGAAAAGAACTAAGAGTTGATAGTATTTTCATTGGTTTTGAATGTATTGTGACAGTGAAGTTTGGAGTTTTCCCCTCAGCTGTAAGTATAAACGAAGTAAATAAAAGGTAGAATCTGTTAGAATGACTAATACACAGAGTTAAATCACTACATAATGTGTGTAATAAGGTACTTGATGTCAGTAGGAGTATATTGGGTACAGTAAAGTTAGCCTGGAGCTGCTAGATGAATAAATGTTAATGCTACTGTATTTAAGCTAGTGAAGATAACTGACTAAACCCTTATGTTCATATGTTTCCCCCCTAATATGGATATTTACTACTTTATTCAGGTACAACATTACAATCTCTTTCAGTTCAATACAAATTTATTTCAGTACAAAATTCTATTTTAAAATGAGAAAAGCAAGTAATGCTTCTCAAACTTACCAAATAGCCGCTATTAAAAACAGATCAGTCATTAAATCAGCATATTGCTGGGGTTACATTACATTCTCACAATCCAGCTGTCACTATTTATTTTATTAAACACACATTGTTCACTCTTTCATCTGGTTACATAAACAAACCTACATAATGAACACATATTAACCCTTAAATGTATAAATGTTTGGCCAATAGTTATTAAATATTCAGATCTTTAGCGAGCCGGAATATATATCTAACCTGGATGGATTTCTAAACTGCCCCAATAGTACAAAACTGCCCTAATATTTTATTAACATTACAAAATAATAAAATAAAGCACATTTCCTTATATTTGTACATTTTATTTGTCAGCAAACATCATCAACAATACGAAAACAAAAACATTTTAATATAAAACATTTTCATTTACACAATGAATGAAACACATTTGTAATAAATGAAACTCTTGCACTTTAACATTTTTTGGGGGCACTCTTTGTAAATTTATTTCTAATTTGTGGAATTTTATTAGTAGGCTAATTTTTTCTATGAGAACAATAGTCATAAATGACACTGACTCTCTGGTGGTCATTGCAGCATAAATGGGCCACACCCACAGCAATGGTCCACTGTTTGGGATCAAGTGATGATGGGCAAATCATTTATATAATTTTATACAAAGGGCTTATTGCTCAAGGGCCCAGCAGTGGCAGCTTGGCAGCGCTGGCATTTTAACTCACATCCTTCCAATCAGTAGTCCAACATCTTAACCACTGAGCTACCACTGACCTCATTGTTGTAGTCTAGAATCATCACATTCTTCCCTCATTGACCTCTTTTTAGTGTATGCTGGATAAAAGTACAATCACCTTGGGACACCATGGCTTGCTTTTGCTTTGGCAAAAACCAAACAGGCTTAATCCCAGAGGTCTCCTGTTATAGGCAGGAAATGCAGGCAGAACGTCTTAGCGTACTGTCCCCAGCAAGGGACGGCAACGTCCTCTGAATGGGATGAGCTGCTCATCAACTGTCACATACGCACCAACATTGTAGTTTTTCCTGCAATTTTCATTGAAGGCTTTCCAGACTGATCTGAATGACCATTGAGTGATCATTCATATATTCACATACAATCTGCAAACAAAGGCAGAACATATACAATTTTAGTCATGTTCTAAATAGAAGTATGCAGACACTATATTGTGGAACATTACAAAAAACTCAAAATGGAGTCGCTTCATTAAGTCTCTCCAACAAACAGCAGTATCAGATCTAGAATAACAGTCAAGTCAGTTAAAGTTAAACAATAAAGAGTCCTAATTAAAAGTAGACTAACACAAAAATGATCCATATTAGGAAAAAGGCTAATAGCCTTCTAAGGAAATAGCGAACTAAGCTTAATGTCAAATTGATATTAAATGCAACCCATAGTAATTAAACATTATTTCATTTCTTGTTTTCTAATTTTATGAATTTATTATAATATCTTTGTTTTTTTTTTACATTTAATTATTTATTTACAACTAAGCACATTTTCGGTTTTTACATTTTAGTAGTATTTTGCTGTTTATTTATCAGTTCCTCTTAGATCGGTTCCCCCAGTACAGTGTTGCCATGTCTGCTGATAATATTGTTTTCTTGGGGAGATTAAATCAAAACATGGAAACTGGAGCTGACTTTTTTCTAATGATATCTGGCAACCCTGAGTTTAAATGAGGCGAATAGAGTTGTGTATTAGAGTTGGTGAAGGGAGTGAAGGAGAGCAGCAGTGTACTGTATGTTTACAGGCTGAACAGTTGCTAATCTGGATTATGATTGGTGAGGAATTTTGGACTTTCTGTAGTTTTTAATCCCAATTGTATTATACAACTCCGAACAGGTCACTCGCACCGGTGCTCCTAAATATTTATTCACATTCACACAAAATACTTTTCAATCGCAAATGCGAGTGAAATGGTCGCACTGTAGAGCCCTGAGTTTATCTGCAAAGTTTTTTCCTGTTCGGCGTGATGATGTTTAATGTCCCCCGACAACCTCTATAGTGCCATTCAGCATCATCTTAATGTCATGATTTCTCCTCGCACAAGCGAAGCTCGCAGATTCTGGAATCTCGTTTCTGGATTTTGGAATTAGAAAATGACGTCATCCGTGCACTGCTCTATGGTGTCTGGCTGTAAGTTTAGGAAGTGCTTCATTTGATCTGCAGTGGAGTTTTCTATCAGCGGAGGATGAACTTTAATCGTCAATATCGCAGTCGATCATCTTCAAGTAATCGTGGGCCGTCAAAATCGTAATCGAGATCAATATTCGATTAACTGTGCAGCCCTAATCCACACTGCTTCTTACATTACTGTACACACTGCTTCCTCTCTGGTGTGTCTAGTACTACTGTGAAGAACCGTTTCACTCATGTGGATTTATTATATCTGTAAAATCAAAACAGAAAAATAGTTTCAGCACTGTACCCAGTGTCATTTCTCTTAGCCAGGAGCTATAGTATATCTGTATTTTATTATTAAAATCATATATATCACTAGCTTAACTACATATACACAAGATATAAAAGTAAAATATATAAATATATAAGTAATATATAAAAGTAGAATAAACATGAAGGATGAGATTAGAAGTGCAGTGGTATTTCTGTGTTGAACAGAATCAGATCAGGTCAAAGTGCACTTCTATTAAATCAGATCCTCAGAAAGCTATTAGCATGCAGTGACGAGTTACTGTTGGGTTTTAATTCTGATCCTAAATACTGAAGGTATATTCTGTGTGCTTCTGTCAGTACGATTACCAACATGCTGCTGATTTGACCATTTACATTACTCTTACACAACACTCTTCCACTTACATTATATTCTAGACTAACTACACATTCTGTACTGTGTGTTAAGTTTACTTACAGTATCTGTCCTCCTGAACGCTTCAGTAACTCCTCGAGTTGTGTGACTGAATTTCCCAGTTTATTACCTCTCAGATCCAGATCTTTCAGATGTGAGGAGTTTAACTTCAGAGCTGCAGTCAGAGCAGCACAGCCTCTATCTGTTATTCTGCACTGATATAACCTGCACAGAGAAAAGTTTTTGGTTTCTTCACAGGATTAAATAGTAATGATGTAGACATGTATAGTATCTCACAAAAGTGAATACTTGCATCACATTTTTATAAATATTTGATGATATATTTTCATGTGACCACACTGAAGAAATGACACTTTGCTACAATGTAAAGTAGTGAGTGTACAGCTTGTGTAACAGTGTAAATTTGCTGTCCCCTCAAAATAACCCAACACCAGACACACCACCAAGATGACCATTGCCTTGTTAAAGAAACTAAGGGTGAAGGTTATGGACTGGCCAACCATGTCTCCAGACCTAAACCATATTGAGCATCTGTGGGGCATCCTCAAACGGAAGGTGGAGGAGCACAAGGTTTGTGTGGTCACATGAAAATATATCATCAAATATTTATAAAAATGTGAGGGGTGTACTCAGTTTTGTGAAATACTGTATGTAACAATGAGATGCAGAAATATAATATACTGCTCAAAAAAATAAAGGGAACACTTAAACAGCACAATGTAACTCCAAGTTTTCCCTTTATTTTTTGAGCAGTATAGTAAAGTACTTGTGTATTATAAAGATCTGTGTACGGTCTGTGAAAGACAACTCTAAAGTGTAATCCTGCATCAATATAAAGCTTCATTCATTGTGTTTCACCACTGAGTTACTCACTCCAGTTTCCCCAGTTTACACTCGTGTTTCTTCAGTAGATCACAGAGCTTCTCCACTCCTGAGTCTCCTAGTTCACACTCACTCAGATCCAGCTCTCTGATGTGTGATGGATTTGTACAGAGAGCTGAAGCCAAGTCAGTGCAGGATTTCTCATTTACACTGTCCCGTAATCTGCAGAAAAGGAAACCGTTTATTCCAACATTAGAGAAAGAAAGGATATAGAAATGACTGAAGTAAGAACACTAACACATTTCTAAATCTCTGGTTTCTGTTCTTCTATCTTATATTCTTTCTTCTGGTTTTTACCAGACTCATAGGGCTGGGTGATAACTCAAATAATAATTATAACCATTAGGGGTTTAACAATATACAACATTTAAATACGATACGATTTCAATACAGAAAAAAGCACTGCCTGAATATGTGCCTCAGGCTTCCATTTTTAATTGATGAAAAATATTTTAGATTATAAAAGAATAATTACACCTTAATGCTGGTGTTTACGTGATCAGTTCAGACTCTTAGAAACGTAAAAACAAAACATCCTCCTTACTCAGAGGAGGAAGTGTAGGTCTGATTAAGTTGAAATGTTTCAGTATTTTTGGTTAGTTGCTGTGATTAGAGAGCTGAAGCCAAGTCAGTGCAGGATTTCTCATTTACACTGTCCCGTAATCTGCAGAAAAGGAAACAGTGTTTATTCCAACATTAGAGAAAGAAAGGATATAGAAATGACTGAAGTAAGAACACTAACACATTTCTAAATCTCTGGTTTCAGTTCTTCTATCTTATATTCTTTCTTCTGGTTTTTACCACATTTATAGGGCTGGTGTGATAACTCCGTGTCGGAGCAGATAAAGGGGGCGGATACAATCGCAAATAAACATGGAGGTTTTATTTAAAGAGAGGCAGACAAATCCAAAACATAATCCATAAACAAAGTCCAGAAACAGGCAACGGTCAGGCGAACAGCAAACAGGCATAAACAGGGCAAAACAGAGATCATGGTGGTGGTACGGAAAACAGGGTCGAGATATATATAAACATAAACAAACATGAACGTGGACGTAAACTAGGACGTGGACCTGGGAGCGGATAACCCAGCATGAACTATGACTAACATGAGCCGTGGACTACTAAGTTGATTCTAAGTAACGCTATGTAATTCTCCGCCTCGTGTGCTCAGATGCACGTGGTATATATGCCGGCATAATTAGCCTCGTAACAGCTAACAGCTGAGCGCAATACCGACACACGTGACAGCACAACCAATGACAGAACCGGGAGGAGACATGACAGAAACATAAACAAACACCCACGTGTCCAGCTGTCACTATGGATAAGCACGTGCTCTCGCAATTGCGCAATAGAGCACGTTGCCAATAATAATATAACCATTAAGGGGTTTAACAAAATACAACATTTAAATACAATACGATTTAAATACAGAAAAAAGCACTTCCTGAATATGTGCCTTAGGCTTCCATTTTTAATTGATGAAAAATATTTGAGATTATAAAAGGATGATAATTACACCTTAATGCTGGTGTTTACGTGATCAGTTCAGACTCTTAGAAACGTAAAAACTAAACATTAAATGTTAAAAAAAATAAATTCTGAGTTCTACATTCTCCTCTGTGTCTCTGTGTGTGTGTGTGTGTGTGTGTGTGTGTGTGAGAGAGAGAGAGTGTGTGTGTGTCTGCATGTATAATGTGTGTGTTCTGTGGGGTTCAAGTCCGAGTTAGTCATTATAGGTTATTGGGTTATTATTAATCCATTTAGAATGAAATCTATAATTCAATAAAATGTAGATTTTTTCTGAATATTTTCTGAACCCACTGTATATACCTAATACACTGTAGTTTTATAATATTTATAATCATTTAAATATATTAATACATATTCAGAAAGTATTTCTAAATGAATTATAAATGAGTGAAGAATGTTAAACTGCTAAAAGATTAGTGTTATAATAAATGTGGACTATTTAAAATGTACAGGTTAATTACTCACTTTAGTTTCTGCAGGTTACATTTAGGATTCTTCAGGAAATCACACAGATTTCTCACTCCAGACTTTCCTGGTTTATTCCTGTTTAGATCCAACTCTCTCAGGTGTGAAAGATTTAAAACCAGAGCAGAACTCAAATGTGACCAGTCATTCTCTGTAATACTGCCTTCTTAATATAACCTGGAGAGAGAGAGAGAGAGAGAGGGAGAGGGAGGGGGGGAGAGAGAAGGGAAGAAGAGAGAGTGAAAGATGGAGAAAGAGAGGTAGAGAGAGAAGGGAATAAGAGAGAGTGAGAGATGGAGAGAGAGAGACAGAGAGGGAGAAGGAGGGGGGAGGGAAGAAGAGAGAGTGAGAGATGGAGAGAGGTGGGGAGAGAGAGAGAGAGAGAGAGAGAAACACTGACATGGCTGATCCGGATGGAAATAAAGTCACAGAGGAGCTCCTGTAAAAGAGGAAATTACCCCAGAACCTCATGTACATCTAATCCCATCCAAATAGAGCTATACTTACATCCTGCCATACTCCAAGGCCCCGCCCACACACAGTATATAGATGTTTTAGAAAATGTATTTTTTCTCTGCACATTGGTCTCCCGTCCACAAAAAAAGGTTGTTATAAGAAATGTATTTGAAAATGGAGAAAGAAAAACTATGTTAACTCTCATCTTCAGTTTAAGGAGCGAGTGAAAGTGAAGTGTGATCATGTGATCCTGCTGAGAGTGCACAGACAGAAGGACACTCGCACATGGAAGCTTCAATTCACAGCAGCTCACACTCTCTTAATAATCATATTGCTAATAATGTTCCACACGCTGAGGTTGGCCATTGTGCTCTCTGTTAATGACACACTCCACACACCAGCTAATTACAATAATGCATGGAAATAGAGATCTATATGTTTATAGTTGTTCCTTACGTAAGTTTCTGCAGTCTGTAATGTGGATCCTGCAGCAGAGCCGAGAGATGCTTCACTTTGACATGTTCAGGTCTGTTGTATCTCAGATACAGCTCCGTGTGCAGTAAGGGGTTTCTTCTGAAAATGTCAGTAAGACACTTGTAGGCTTCCTCTGCATCAGCACTTTTCAACAACCTGTAGAGAAAAATGATATCAGCAGGTTAATAACTGTGTACTGAGAGCAATAAGGAACTGATTGTTATGTGCTTTAGCTGTGCTTCAGTTTCTGTTTTCAGTGTGTATCCTTATCCAGCTATATCTGTTACACAATCAGTGCACACTAATCCTCATTTCTTAATAAAATATTCATGATCAGTCTTTACTGTTACTGTTTATAACTGTTCAAGCACAAAACTCTATCCAGCGCTGTTTCCTGGATAATCAGCAAACCCACTTAACATTACAGTGTGATATAGTGACATCAAATCATTCAGATTAAATCATTCAGCAGAATTCAATCATTTTCAAATGCTAAATGCTAAAGTGATAGAAATATAGCTGTTTATGGTTATCTAGATCTTTTTTCTCACCTCAGTGTCTCCAGTGTACAGTGTGGATCCTGTAGTACATCAGTGAGCAGCTTCACTCCTGATTCTCCAGGGTTGTTCCCTCTGAGATCCAGCTCTATCAGGTGTGATGATTTCAGAGCTTCAGCCAGAGCAGCGTATCCTTCCTCTGTTATACTGCAGTCTGAAAGTCTAAACAAAGGACAAAATAAATCCTTACTTATTTTTCAATTTCTGCAGATACATTTTTATAGTGCATGCACTTAGCACTGACCCCCATCATATTCTGTTTTTCCAGCTGTGAGTTTCTTGTTAGTAATGTTGGCAGCTCTACAACAAGTAACGCTAGAGATGTTGTATAATGTACAAACATTCTCTCTCTCTCAATAGGAAAGATTATCTGACCTCAGTTTCTCCAGGTTACAGTTTGGACTCTTCAGTCCAGCACAAAGCAGCTTCACTCCTGAGTCCTCCAGAGGATTACTGCTCAGATCCACCTCAGTCAGCTTGGAGGATTCTGAGCTGAGAACTGTGTGTAAAGCCGAGCAGCTTCTCTCGGTCAGGTTACACTCATTGAGCCTGAAAGGAGAAAATGTCACATCAGAAAATGTATCAGATGTTGGTATCGGTACCAGTATCAGTAACAACGCATTCCTATTTAGGATGAATAAATTATAAAGAGTAGTTAGGCGTATTGCTGTGAAATCTACTCAGAAAAGCTCCTCTCATTCCTAAACACTGAGTTTAATAGAGAAACAACTTTTACTTACAGAACTTTTGTGGCTTCCTGGATAACTGGTAGCAGTCTCCTAAAGCATTCATCTGACTTTATGAACTTCTATAGCTCAAACACTTCCAGATCCTCCTCTGATGTCAGCAACACAAAGACCACAGCAGACCACTGAGTAGGTGAGAGTTCAGCTTCAGAGAGACGTCCTGAGCTCATGTAGCTTTGGATCTCTTTCACTAGTGAATCATCATGTAACTCGTTCAGACAGTAGAACAGATTGATGGATCTCTCTGGAGATGGATTGTGTTCAAACATGGACTTGATGTACTCAACTATGTCCTTTTGGCAGTCAGCTGTTTCCTTTGTGTGTCAGCAGATCTCGAATGAGCTTCTGATTAGACTCCACTGAGAGGCCCAGAAGGAAGCGAAGGAAAAGATCCAAGTGTCCGTTGTCACTCTTTAAGGACTGATCCACTGCACTCTTGAGGATCTCAGACGTTTCTGATATGTTGAGAAGACCAGAAAGATCAGTGGTTTGTTCTTTTGTTGGGTTTTTGCAAAGGAAGCAGAAAAATGCATATAATGCAGCCAAAAACTCCTGAACACTCAGATGCACAAAGCTGAACATCTTCCCCAGGTGGAGTCCAGACTCTGTTCTGAAGATTTGGGTACACACTCCTGAGTTCACTGCTACTTCTCTGACATCAATGCCGCACTCTCTCAGGTCTTCTTCATAGAACATCAGGTTTCCCTTCTCCAGCTGTTGGAAAGCCAGTTTCTCCAGTGCCAGGATACTCTCTCTGGTCTGGGGAGGATCAAGGTCACAGTTCTGATGGTACTTTTGGTCTTTGTGTTTGATCTGAAAGATCAGGAAGTATGTGAACATTTGAGTCAGAGTCTTGGGGATCTCTCCAATCTTTGCTTCACCCAACATTCTCTCTAGAACACATGGCTGAGATCCAGCAGAAGACTGGGATGTGACACATGATGTAGAGGCTTCTAGAAGACTTCATGTGTGAGATGATTTTATTGGACAGGGTCTGATCACTGATCCTCCTCCTGAAGTACTCCTCTTTCTGAGGATCACTGAACCCTCGTACCTCTGTTACCTGGGCTACACACTCAGGAGGGATCTGATTGGCTGCTGCTGGTCGAGTGGTTATCCAGAGGAGAGCAGAGGGAAGTAGATTCCCCTTGATGAGGTTTGTCAGCAGCACATCCACTGAGACTGACTCTGTCACATCACACAACATCTCATTCTTCTGGTAATTTAGAGGAAGTCGACACTCATCCAGACCATCAAAGATGAACAGGACTTTGTAGGTATCACTGTCTATTACTCCCAAGTCCTTAATTTCAGGGAAAAACAGATGAAGAAGGCTCATCAGACTGAAGGTCCCCTGCTTCACCAAATTCAGCTCTCTAAAGGGAAGTGGAAACATGAAGGTGACGTCCTGATTCTCTTTCCCTTCAGCCCAGTCCAGAATGAACTTCTGCACAGAGACTGTTTTTCCAATTCCAGCTACTCCTTTAGTCAGCACACTTCTGATGGACTTGTCTTTAAAGAGCTCATTACATTTGATGGGTTTCTCCTCTGCTGCAGGTCTCCTGGACGCTGTCTCAATCTGTCTCACCTCATGTTCTTTATTGACGTCTCCACTCCCACCCTCTGTGACGTAGAGCTCTGTGTAGATCTCATTCAGAAGTGTTAATGTCCCATGCTGTGAGATTCCTTCATTAATTCTTTTACATTTATCTAGAAGTCTGGATTTGAGCTTTCGCTGATACACAGAGGCCAGCTCTAACAAACAGGAAAAATGTGATGGTCATTATTGTAATGTATGGATACTATCCACAGTGTGAAGATCAATATTAGTCAAAAACTGGAATTCATTCCTAATAAATACATAAATATGATGTAAAAGAACCAAAACATTAGGATTATCTCTGGGTCATTTATTTGTCTAAAAAACTGTATTCATTAGGATAAAAATCAGTATGAAAATATAGACCAGTGGCCCAGTGTGTTATTTAAATTGATAGAATATTGTAATAATCTAAAGCTCTTACTGATCTGCAGTGTGTGAGTGAGATCTTTCTGTTTCATGTTCTTTAGGATGTGCAGTGTGATCTTCAGCACACCCTCTCTGAACCAGTGCAGATCCTCCTCCTCCTCCTCCTCCTCAGAGCATGCTGGGGAATCAGCACTCAGGAGCTTCTTGAACCTGTTCAGCTCATTCTTCAACAGAGTGATGACTTTGTTCTCCAGCTCCTGATTTAAACAACACAATAACATCAAATTAATAAATAAATATATAAAAATGCTGCATAATCTGTTATATGATTTTATACCACATTGCTGGTGAATTCTGGATTCTGATTGGTCAGAAGGTGTTAACTGGATTCATTTTCTCATTATAATATGTTTCTATAGTAACAGTTGATTTACAGGGACTTGTACGGAGAACGCTCCACATAAATAGATTTTAAAATATGAGTAATTATTAATATAGTAAAGTTTTCTGTAAGGAGACGTTTATTTAACATTTATGGAAGGAGTCTCCAGTGTCAGCACTTTGTACATCAGAGGTAAAGCTGTAACTTTAAAACAGACTGAAATGCACTTTTGTCTGATTACATATAATGCTGCTGTAACTGTAAATAGTTTACTATAAAGCTCACTGTAAATTATTTTAATCTACTTTTTAATTTCTAAAGAAGTGTATATTAATTATACACACACGCACACACACACACACACACACACACACACACCTTGAATATGGACTCCATCTGATTTCTGCAGTTGATTTTTGGTTTCTGTTTTTGGTTTCTGTGGATAAACAAACATTGTAAATTACTCTGATTTTTTTTTGTTTTGTAAACCTCAGCACACATCCTACAGCTCTGGTCCACACAGCTGTGATATCTGAACCCCTGAAACTCCACACACTCGGCTCTTATCATGAGAGAACTGGCTTCGGGCACAGGAAAGGAAGCAATGGCACCATAATATGTGTTTCCAGTTGGGACAATTTGCACCAGGAGATAAAGCACTTGTATACCTTCTCACCTCTAGCTCGTAATTACTTGTAATTACTGACAAGCAGCAAGAGTCCTTCATGGTCACATGTTGGTTTTGGGAAGTCGGCTATGAGAGGGGATAAATATGGTAGATTCTCCACCACAATTTCCTCAAACAGTGGTGGTTCCTGTTGCTCTGTTAATGATGGTGGCAGAGAGAGATGAGCTGTGGCTCAGTGCAAAAACAGTGGATCTCACTCAGAACCCATTTGGACACTAGGTTAGGTTTGGGTGTTTCATTGATCTAATGGACCACAACACTGAGACTCCTCTGACCTCTAACCACACCCCCTTTGTGTGTGTCCAGCTGTACTGCTTACAAGAACACAAAAAAACGTGGGTGAAAATGCTAGACATTAGCATTAAATAAAACTGTCCTACAGTGGCTAAACAGCCCAAGCCAGAGTGTTCAGTCACGCCTTCTACTGACGAGCTTCTGGAACGCCTGGGTACAGCTCGTTTTTATTCTATCCTGGAGTTTACCAAAGGCTATTGGGAGATTCCCTTATTGACAAACTTTTCCTTTTCTACCCAGAAACCACAGGGGTGCTAACTTTTGCACTCATGTGTAGGCATAGCACATACAGTATATTAAACCTACATGACACAAGACTAGAATAAGAGAGAAGAAGAGAGGAATACCTTTCCATAGAGGATGTTCCATCTTTAAAGTTGGGAGGAGGCCGCCGCATTGAGTGGTCACTCTTAAAGGACACACAGCTGGATACAGGTGAAAGACGCCTTTCCTTAGTTTCACTAGAATGAAGAAAAAGTTGTTTTAGATATTTTTATCTATAAATATAGTGATTTATATCTTAGGATAACATTATGTAAATACAGCTACAGAATTTCATACTTCTTTACATATCCTCATTTGAAAGGAGCCATGTCCAGAGCGCAGTCAGACATTATACTGCACATCTGGATCAGAGCAGAATAAACACCTTGCTTGAAGGACTCTCAGGGGCTTGGTATCTTGGCAGTATGGGATTTATATTTTCACCCTTCTGATCAGTAGTCTAGAGTCTTGACCACTGAGCCACCACTGTCCTAACTATGCTAATATACACTTAATGTAAGAAAGGCTTAATACCCTAACAGTGTGCTGGGCTTTAATGACTAAGTGCTAATTAGCACTGCTGGCTCCTTTAGGCCAAGACACCGCCATTATGAGCATCTTTATAGAGGAGAACACATGGGGCTCTCTGGATGTGGTGCAACTAGCAAACAGACTTTTTTTTGGGAGAGGTGCTGTCCAAAGTAAATTTACTAAAATGTAGTAAAAGTTTCACAGTCAGTTATGTTGTGTAACGATATCATTAGAGAGAAATTCATCAAGTCCATGTTTCAAATCAGATGCCAGAGTGATACAGCTGGTCCATTGCTCCTTTATTAAAATCTTCAGAGTCCCTGATGAGGTACAGTACTGTGCCATCAACGTCCCAATGACTGAACATCATGACGTGATCAAGGTATTTAGTGGCTACTTGGCCTGCTCCTACTCCCTCAGATTGTACAATTATTAATCAGCTGCTAAAGCAATAATGCTGCCATGTATAACTTTTGTCCACTGACTTCACCTAACAAGAGTATTATTATTATTATTATTATTATTATTATTATTATTATTATTATTATTATTATTATTATTAATATTATTATTGTTGTTGTTATTATTGTTGTTATTATTGTTATTATTTTATTAGGGACTTATTATAAATAGATATTACTAGGACAAATGTTCATAGGAGTTCATACAAGCTGTGAATATGATACCAGTAATTTATAGATTTACTAATTAATAATAAATCACATAAATTCAGCACTAAATAACATTATATTGAAGCTAACATCAATTCTCCTCTCTGGAGTCATTTCTAAAGATGTTCAGAGAACTGAATGAGAAGCAGAAAGAGGAATTTTCTACCATTTCTTAACTCAGTTAGATTATATCACATTTGTGCATTCTACATGTTTACCTTTGTATCTTGTGCTGCTCCTCTTGATGACTCATTTCAGATGTTCTGAGTTCCTCACACTCCCCCGACATTATTTCAGAAAGTCTAATAAATATTGGCATAAATAAATTACTAATATATATACACTGTATAACCCCAAATATTCATTGCATGATTGTTTTTAGTTAGATAGTTACAGTTACATTTATATAGTTCTTTTCTAGACACTCAAAGCACTTTACATAGTGGGGGGATCTTCACAACCACCACTAGTGTGTTGCATCCACCTGGATGATCAAGATCAGCATTATCAACATGGCACTGAGTTTCACCAAAATAACAATTTGATCTTTGTTCATCAGACAGCCACGCCTAATCTACTAATGTCCTGGAGGACACTGTTGGAAAAATGAATGAGTTTGCAGAACATTCTTTCAACCTCAACCAGGAATTGAGAATTCATTATCCTTAAT
Organism: Ameiurus melas; assembly: GCA_012411365.1. Lineage (NCBI taxonomy): Eukaryota > Metazoa > Chordata > Actinopteri > Siluriformes > Ictaluridae > Ameiurus > Ameiurus melas. Next base: position 2,450,377 of record CM022777.1, read on the forward strand.
AAAAACAGGTGAAATCTAGGAGTGTTCATGGTGTTGTTTCAGTGGTTCCCTTGTAGGGTTTTTTCTTTGCTTCGTATAAGCTGTATCTGGGTCGAAATAAGTTAGCTCCTCACTTTTCCTTCCATGTTGAATTTTATCCACATCTGAATCTTCTGATGAAATTGTGAGAACAAAACTGTTTAAACAGAACTATCCTGTAGTGAGAACAAGGTTTGTCATAGAAAAATGATAATTCCCATCTGGTATTGTTAGAGCAAATAAAAAAGGTCAGAGAACATCTGACACTCACGAGCACAGTAATCTTCATAAGTATTTAAATAGATGTGATAGTTAATAGATATGATACATTTAATTTCAAATATTCATGCCAGTCTTGCCTCTGTGCACAATATCATACCTTCTGTATCTGCATGTGAGTGTTTATTTTAAACTGAGACACAATACCTAGGGAATTGTTATCAATTTCTTCTGAAGACATCTGAGGAAGAAATAGCCTTAACATGAGCTTCATTTCTTAATTGAATGTGAACTTAATCATAGATATAATCTAAACAGGTGACGTGGTTTTATTTTCATTACTCTGTCACTGCCTGACTTTTGAACATTTATGACTTGTTTGACTTTCTTTTCAACTAGTGTGTGTTGTGGAGCGCATGGTGAAAATCCATGTTCCTACATTTATACGTTATGTTAGATGCCACATTCTCCTAGGTTGAAGGTACTTCATAAAAAATAATAATGAAATGAATTAAAAAAAACCTGAATATGAAAATGAATCAAGACAGATCCAAATAAACAATAAAGTTCCAATGAACAGTAAAGCTACAAGTTTTCTTCCTCTAACTTGTTCAGTACTTGTAATGCAGATTAAATACGTGTGGGCAGATGATGTAAACTATGGATCTGATCCAATGTTATTTGGGAACAAAGAGCAAGCTGAATTTTCTCAACATAAATGTTGTGTGTAGTTTGTTATCAGATTGTCTAGATGTACATCACACATCTGATGAAGGAGATTTCTTCTCCCATGCTGTAATGATGGCTGGAAACTAGGACTTAATGGCACATACTGTAGAAAGGTAATATAGAACATAGAGAAATCTCATTGGGAATTAAGTCACCTTTCATGTTGCCTTTTATTCTGATCACAACCAGACAGTTATATTGTTTCTGAGTTTAGTCTTTGTTTAGACCTTGTTGATGCTTGAAAGGAAATTCTCTTTTATCATCTTATATTTTATATTATGTACCCTCTTATATTATGAACTGCTCTCAAATATATGATGAATGTAATCATTTAGTTACCTCTTTGAATAAGCTGATCAACTGCTATCCTTGATTATATTATTATGTACTTCTGTGTCAACATGACACGGGACTTATTTTGTATCATAACTATGTGCTGTGTATTTTGACTAAATCTGTCTGACACCTGGACCAGTAGAAACCGTCCACACACTGCTGTTATCAATGTGTACAATGTGTATAAATACTCCTGTTTTGAATGAATAAAGTGGGACGTCTCTTTTTGAACATGCTCATATCTGTCAGTGTGTGTGTGTTAATTTCGGACTCTTCAGGTGCCTGACTCTACAGCAAACCACACTTTCTAGCTCATAGCAACATAGAAAAAAAAGTAACTAAATGATACTAGACGTTAATGGTAAAACAGTCTGGAAGGCATGACGGAGATCAAAAAGGTGTAAACGGTAGATTCCTGTGGGGTGGAATCTAACAATTTGGTGTCAAATTCCAGCGCCGCCGCTGCTCCGATTTCAAAGCAAAAACTCACTCATGATAAACCACCCACACACCCAGTGCGAGCACTGTCCAGTCGTGCTCATCTCCCACTGACCAGCTGCAAAAGAGAGATCAAGGTGGCCGTGGTCGTGGTTCTATGGCAAGAGGTGGCCTGCACAATATTTTCCTGCACAATCTGTTCCATATTATCATCAGCCTGGTCAATATCAGCCCGCTCCTTATATGTATGGCCCACCTCTAGTCCCGCTGCTGCAGGGAGGTCGAGGTCCCAATCAAACCATCAATCAGATACGTTTCAACCTCCATCTCATTCTTACAATCACAATCATAAGAGAGCCACAGAGCTCTTGTAACCCAGTGTGCCGATCAAATTTAAACGTAGCTCCAAATCATGCTTTTAATTTTAATTCCGTGTGTTTCTCACGTTACTCTAAACACAGTGCGCATGAGAGGGAGAGAGCACGTGAGAGATTTTTTTTGGTGACTCAAAATATAAATAAATATTTAAAGGAGCATTAATAAAATAAAATTAAAACTTACTTCTGTAAAAGTGAAAAATCAATCAGAATTCTTGATTTTATCAGTCTGGAGAGGACTTTTATGGCATCAGTCTGTGTTTTGTGACACTTTGTATTTCTGCTCAGGTATATAGCCATTTTTGCCTGCCCAAAGATAAAATTTATCAGCTGACACTTGAATCTGTTCTTTCTGATGTACTTAAAACCAAAGATAAAAAAACTGAAAAGTAAAATCCACATAAAATGACCAGTTTTTTTTTGTTTTTTGTTTTTTTAAAGAATGCAAACGAAAGACAGGCATTATTTGCCAGTTTTATTATATTGCCATTGTATATAATATTCAGGGATTGTTATAAATATGAGTACAAATTATTCTAACGCTTGGATCATGAATTAATTTTCACTCATGAATTCGTACACATGCCAGAGTGTCTTTTTAATTTTGCATTCTCGGGCTCTAAATTTATAAACCTCTAAATTTATAAACCTCTGATTGTGGAAAAGCAGTAAATCTCCTAAATCAGCTCAATTTGTCAGAATATGTCTCATTCAGAATCAGATCCAGGTTACAGACTCTGCCTAACTCTCTAGACCACAATCAGCTAAGTCAAAACATTCTCATCCTGTATGTAAAACAACAATATCCCTTATCAGAATTGAAAGCCCTTGATATTGATGTTATTGTTAATTCTCTGTTACAGTTAGGTGTTCTGAAGCTCTGTGTGAGCCCGTATAACACGCCTGTTAAATCCTGTTCCCAAGCCTGATGTCACGTGGCGAGTTACACAAGACCTCACTTGGAATCTGTGTTTCTATGTTGAATTTTTCCTGTTTCTAATACATTAATAGCTTCACACCATGCGTGGTTTAGCGTGGTAGAGTATGCTCTTTTGGTTTCAGTGTCCAGCCACTGTTTGCATTTACGCAAGGGGACACCAGCTAACCTGGACACGCCTGCCAGAGGGCTACGTTGGCCCCGTATTTTCTTGTGTGGTGAGAGAGACGAGACTCTGAGACTCTTTACAAGAGTTCCATGTCACAGACGACGCCAGTCAGAAGCTTGCTGCTGAACTGCAACCTTGAGACTGTTGGAACATCTAGCTCACAAAGGATTCAAGATTCCAAGTACAACATTGCATCTATGTAAAACAATGTCAAATGATTGGGTTTTCTCTTATCAAAAGGACAGAGAAGGCTGTCGGATGGCCGGATGGCATTTTCAACTGCCCACTACAAAACATCTCAGAACCATCGTTGAACATTCGATCCATGTTGACTCCTGGGACCCATACTCATGTGACACGCACACACACCTGAGACTGTTTCTGCATTTAAACATTTAAAAATTTGTTTCATGTTCCTTTCTCCAGCCCTGGGTCTGACAGACTACACAAAACTTTACCTTCTGCCCCAGGGCTTCATTGGTGCTGTTGCTGAAGAAATTGTAGTCAAATGTGGCATTGTAGTCGTAATCTGGTAAAGGAGTAGAATCATATTCATACTCAGAGATTTTAATTCCACCACAGCAGAGTGGCAGGAGCATCAAGGACCCAGCCAAGCACACCGCTATCAAGTAGTGATGAAGTAACCTGAGCATGTTGCTCTTCCTGCAGTCTGTATTCATGTAGCAGCCTCCACCTGTGCCTTCTACTTTTGGCCCTTTCATCCCAAATGATGGCATTTTGAATTTTGGCATCTTGAAGCCTCCTCCTGTGCCTTCTACTAAGAAGCAAAAATCTAAGGAACCCTTAACCTTCAGACTAATGATTTGCAATTTCTGAACACAATGCTTGAAAAGAAACACGTATAACGAAGTTGAAAAGGTAGAAGGTAGAAGGGATCTGTGAATTAGTTAATGTGTGGTAAAGTTAGTCATGTGCAGCAGGATGTCTCTTTCAGTATAGATACAATCAGGGTCTCTGTCTCTCACTCGCTCTCCTTATATCGCTATTAAAGTAGTGCTTAAACAGATAAATAGCAGACAAATATACATATAAACAATTTTATTTTGTACATGAATACTGACTTAATCTGTCATCATTACCTGTTAATGAAATCTGTCACCACCTAATAAAACAGTTTAAGTCACTAACCAAAGTAAGTATACAAACTGAAGCTATGATAAAAGAACAAAAACAATGAACCTTTCTTAAAGAAATTCCTAAATCCTCTGACCAAGTATATGGCTGTGCCATCTGTCTATTAAATTAATGCCAGTCCTTCAGTCTGAAAAATAAGAATCAAAATATTCTGCAGTAGTTTGGCACTGTGACTCAAAAAGTTGTTCTTCATCTGACATCTGAAAGCTAACTACAGCCCCAACTGTCGCTAACTACTGTCCCAACTGCTGTACATTACTGATAATGCTCTTATAATTAACACGGCTGAATGGCAGACCTTGTTAAACAATATTATTATATTTTATAAAATATATTCTTATATATCTTATATTACTTATATTATATTACAGGGTACACCCTGGACAGGGTGCCTATTCCATCTAATGAGCATGAGAGGCGAATGTCCAGATCAGAACGTGCTAACCACTAAGCCTCTGTGTGCCCCTACATCACTGTGCCAATCAGGTGATCCTTCACCTGACAAGTACATGTTTTTGTAACTGTAAGTGACTAGTCAACTTAATCCTTCACATGGTATTCATAAGGTGCCATAAATTTCTTCCACATTTGTTTATTAACTTTTATTGTATGCCTGAATTTATTTGCCTATATACATAAATTAAAGTTATGTGCCAGATTCTAACATTCAGATGCTACCAAAACAAATTATTCTAAAGTATGAGTTTGTAACAATCATTTCTAATATTTAATATGGAAAAATAACTTCACTGAAATATTTCAGAGACAATTTTTACACTAGTTTACACTAAATGTCTAATATTCTGTTCTGTTGGAAATATTGCATAACTGTTCAATTATTTTGGAACCTTTAGAACTCGCCTGCTTCTATAACTTTGGCTTATAATGTATATGACTGCTCACTGTAGTCAATGTAGTCACGGAGGGTGTGTACATTTTTCACATTACATGAAGGTTGGGGATCCTTATAGACTGAGGGGCGGCTGTGGCGCAGTTGGTAGAGTGGGTTGTCCACTAATCGTAGAGTTGGCGGTTCGATTCCCGGGTGACTCCACATGCCGAAGTGTCCTTGGGCAAGACACTGAACCCCAAGTTGCTCCCGATGGCAAGTTAGCGCCTTGCATGGCAGCTCTGCTACCATTGGTGTGTGTGTGTGAATGGTTGAATGAGACACACAGTGTAAAGTGCTTTGGATAAAAGCGCTATATAAGTGCACCATTTACTGTGGAACAGAAATGTACTCAGTGTGTCTCCACCGATTTATTGCAGTACAACCATTTTTTCTTTTTTACCATTATGGACGAAACACCCGTTTCTTTTAAAACATCTTTAAATGTTTTTTGACCTGTCATGTCACAGCCTCAGTTTCCCAGGAGGCACCGCGAACTACAAACATGGCCGATGATTCCCACACACGCATGCACTCTCCTTCCCCGGAGTTCTAACTACACACACCTGCGCCCAATCTCACACACAGCATATTAGAGGCTTTGGGAACAATAAGACTTTGGGAAGTAAACGTTAAGTTGACTTGTTCTCTGCCTTCTAATTTTTGATAAGTGACGTTGACCATTGTTTCTGCTCTTGAATCCGATTTCTGCCTTGCCTTGATTTGTTTGTTTGCCTGATCACCTGATCCTTGTCTGTCTCCGCCCACGAAACGTGACACTACCTTCTAAAGAACCCTCGGACTTCAGATGATGATCTTTAGATGAGTTGTTGACGCCCTGCTCAGGGTTAAACAACAACATCTTTACAATAAACACAGAGAGTTCTGTGTTTTAACTACAACGTCTTAACCATTATTTAAAATAATACACGGTTCACACCAAACTCTTTAACAAAAACATGTTTACACACTGTGTGTAAGAAACCCAGCAGGACACACAGGTCTGTTAACTTCCCTCAGGTTAAGTTACTACATTACACCACGTTATTCAATAAAGATTAAAGTCAACTGTGGAAGTGAACACAGAAATCTTCTTCATTTAGTAAATAATCCTAAAACTGACATATTACAGCTTTATATTCATGTACTCACTGCGGTTCTGTTCCAAAGAGCCTCGGGTTTCTCTCCACACAAAAATTACCTGCTTTCACTTTCACCTGATATGACCACAGACAGGAGCAGAAAAGGTGGAGTTTCAACTACAACTTCTTACAGTGTAACATCTCTCTCTCTCTCTCTCTCTCTCTCTCTCTCTCTCTCTCTCTCTCACACACACACACACACACACACACACACACACACACACACACACACACACACACACACATACACACATGCTCAAACACATAAATCATAAAGAGCTGTATAGAATATGAAAAAAGAGACATTTGTAAGGGACACAGTGATACAGTGGGTGGAGCTGTTCCCTCATTGAGTCCCCAGTTTCTTCCTGTATCTATGTGGGTTTCCTCCCACTGTACAAAATGCGCCCTCTAGTGTTCCACTCTGAGCAGGATGAATATATGATAAAATGAACAAGAGATAAACGTCTAATAACATAAAAAAGACAAATATTCATAAACAGTTCCTTTTGGAATTATTATACCTTTTGGAATTGGTCTCATTAGATCATAACACATTTTGCCAGATAGTTTGGGGTGATTTATTTGAATTTACATGTACATTTACATTTATTCTCTTAGCAGACACTTTTATCCAAAGCTACTTACAAATGAGAAAAATCCAAGCAAATCGATATATCAAGCAGAGAACAATACAAGTAGTGCTACCATACAAGATCCATCAATTGAGTTCAAGAAGATGCAAAGTGCACAGAGTAGAGGTGTAAGTGCATTTTTTTTTTTTAATGAGTTGGTTAGGTGTTCACAGAAGAGGTGGGTCTTTAGCTATTTTTTGAAGATGGTGAGAGATTCTGTGTTCCGGATTGAGATTGGAAGTTCAGTCCACCACTGTGGAAAAGTTAGCGTGAAGGTTCTGGATAGGGACCTCGCACCACGCTGAGTGGGAACTACTAAACGTCGGTCGCTAATTGATCGCAGATTGCGAGAGGGAACGTAGGCCTTAAGCAGAGAGTTGAGGTAGCGGGCGCTGTTCCAGACAAGGTCTTGTAGGTGAGCATCCATGCCTTGAATTTGATGCGGGCAGATACAGGAAGCCAGTGGAGGGAGATGAAGAGGGGTGTGACATGTGTTCTCTTGGGCTGGTTGAAGATGAGGCGCGCTGCAGCATTCTGAATCATCTGAAGGGGTTTGATGGAGCTGGCTGGGAGGCCTGACAGCAGTGAGTTGCAGTAGTCCAGTTTAGAGATAACAAGAACCTGGACTAGTATCTGTGTAGCCTGTTCCATGAGGTGGGGTTGGATTTTCTTGATGTTGTACAGGATGAACCTACAGGACCTTGCAGTTTTGAAATGTGGTCTGTAAAAGTCAAGCTGTTATCAAGAATCACCCCAAGGTTCCTGACCGTCCTGGTTGGCATGAGTGTGAGTGAGCTGAGCTGTACAGTGAGGTTGTGGTTGATTGAGGGACAGGCTGAGATGAAGAGAAGCTCAGATTTTGCCAGGCTAAGCTTAAGATGGTGTTCCCTCATCCAGACCGAGATGTCTGACAGGCAAGCAGAGATGTGTGCAGAGATGGATGGATCGTCAGGCTGGAAGGACAAATAGAGCTGGGTGTCATCAGCATAGCAATGATATGAGAAGCCATGAGACTCAATGACCTGCCCTAGAGATGTAGTGTAGATAGAAAAAAAAAGAGTGGACCCAGAACTGACCCCTGTGGAACGCCAGTTGTGAGTTCCATGAACTTAGATGTTTTGTGTGAGAAAAGGCTTCTGTCTAGCCACTCTACCCCATAGCCCAGACATAAACAATACAAGAGATTGTTGTTGCATACAGAGAGTAATCAGTACTTGTTAGATATTCCTGTAGCTTCTTAATGTTGCTGTACATCTCTTGGCAGTCTCCCTGGTATGTTTTTGTCGTGTCCTTTTTATAAATTTTGGAGGGACATCCTGTTCTTGGTGATGCCACTGTGGTGCTCCATTTTCTCCACTTGTTGATGATGGCTTTCACAATGTTCCATTGTAAAGTTCCATTGGAAATCCTTTTACATCCCTCTCCTGATCGATGTCTTTCAACAAGTCAGATATCATACACGCTGTGTAAGCTCTTTGTGGACTAGGACTTCAGTGGTCACATAAAACCATGAAGATGTCAAGAAAATTCAACAGAAACAGCTGATCTTTATTTGGGGTTAATCTGAATAATTTAATTGATGACAGCTTGTATGATAATTACAACCCCAATTCCAAAAATTTGGGACAGTATGGATGCTAATACAAACAAAGAAGAGAGATGTGTAAATGTACTTTGACTTGTATTAAAAATATATTTTACCTAATCAAATGCATACTTTTTTGAAGATAAAGGTTTATTTTGAAATTGATGCATGTAACACGTTCCAATAAAGTTGGGACGGGGCACTTTCAGACTAATAGTGATATGAGAAGTTGAAATAAGAAGGTGATGTGAAACAGGTGAGGTAATCGTCTAATCATTGTGTATACGGAGCCTCCAAAAAAGTCTAGTTCTTCAAGAGCAAGGATGGGTCGAGGCTCGCCGATCTGCCAACAGATGCATCAGCAAATAATCCAACACTTTGAGAAGAACATTCCCCAAAGACAAATCGGTAGGATTTGGGGCATTAAATTCACAAAGTAAAACATCAAATAATGTGTTCATAAAGTGTTTTCAATATAGTACAGGATGAACAGAATTTACAAATGACTGCTTGTATTTTTTTTTTTCCATTTTCCATACTATCCCAACTTTTTCGGAATTGGGGATGTACTTTTGAACATGGGCCTGTATGTGATTGGTTCATTCTGAACACAGTCACACCCCCAGTTATAAAAGGGTGTGCAGACTTATGCAACCAGGTTATTGTAGATTTTTTATTTTTCTTAAAATGTTATTATTTTTCTTAAAATGTTACATTAAAATAATATGTTGTAATTTCACACTGAGGGAAAAGTTCTGACATTATTTATCTTGGTTTCATTTTTTACATCACAAAAGCCTGCCTTTTTAACAGGGGTGTGTAGACTTTTTATATCCACTGTATACATGCAGATGGCACAACATTCAACTGGCAATAAAGCATTAAAACTATATCACTGCCTTGTTGACTGAACTAACACTTTAAGAGGTCTACAAAGTACCAAGTGCCATATGGCGTGTGTTAATTTAGGACACAACCCATCCATAGACTGACTCCTAATACCATTTAACAACAAACAATCATCACTGATGAGTAAAGATTAGACAGGGCTCTGTTTCCTCCTCTTATCCTCTTTGAACCTCTGTGTAAGTGGAGAATTGTAAAACATATCTTCTCTATAGCCGGTGTTCTTCCTGTTCACCTCTCTGTGACCTCAGTGTAATCACATCCAGGTCACAGTGCACACTGAAACAAGTGTCAGCAGGGAACATATCATCTTTTTATGGGTGCACAAAGTGCTGAGAATTTATACCTAAGTGAAAGTATCGATAATGTGTCAAAATGTTACTCAGTTAAAAGTGAAAGAGTCCAGCCAAAAATACACTCAAGTGAAAGCAAAAAATATATAGCTACATCAAATGTACTCATGTGTTATAAAGTAAAAAGTAAATATTTTTAACTGAGGAAATTTATTTCCTGTTTTTGTGTGAAAACTAACTTTTATTATTTCATTTAAAGTTTTATTTATTTCATTTTTAAATTCTCATACTCCTGCATATTGCAGCATTTTACTGAGGTAGGTCCAGAGGCGTTCCTCCTCAAGTTCCACTCTGCAGTTCAGTGGACCATCCATCATCAGATGTACACAGACAGTTACAGCATTGACCATATTGTGTAGCATGAGAAGGTCACAGCAGATGAGGAATTCACATGATTCTTTAGCTTTTTCTACATTAATGGACTTGAATGGATGCTAAATTCATTCGTACAGTAACTGACTGGATAAGGGAAGAAGAGACCTTCAAGATCTGTAATGAGTTCTTGGACAGTCTAAAAATAAATAAATAAAATAAAAATTAAGAAGTATAAAGTACATTTTTGTGGAAATATAATTAAGTAAGTGTACAAGTATTCAATTTCAATAATACTCAAATAAAGGATCTAAATTAGTCAAAATAATACTTAAGTATAGTAACAAAGTACAAATACTCAAGTGATTTCAACCCCTGCTAATAGTGTAGTGTCGCGTGACGATATTTTAAAACGGGATTAATAACCGATTAATAACCGCCAGTTGCTTTTTTCTTTTTTTTTCTGTCAGTTTGGCTCGCGTGTGGTGTCGTGTGTGTGTGTGTGTGAGTGTGTGTGTGTGTGTGTGTGTGTGTGTTTGTGCGCGCGCGCTTGCTGTGCTGTAGCGCATCTGCTGGAGGTTTATAATCCGGTGATGTGAACCTGGAGCTAGCTTCTTATCTAAGGGAGAAAAAACTACACAATAGTGACGTTTTAATAATAAAAGACACAAACAGGGAGGAGACCGGGCTGTGTCCATGTCCGGGGTCAGATAGGACAGGGGCGGGGTTTTCTTTCAGAAAGACTATTTAATGTGATTAATGTTTAGAGTTTACCTTGTTACTTCAGCTGTATTGTTAAAAAATAAGACAGCCACAAAAACGAAGCCTTTAGCGGCACAAACGAAGCACTATTTTGAAAATGGAGGAACAGAACTTATGTTTGTTGTGTTTTTAAAAATGTCTTTATTAACCCAAACACATACTGTTATTTCTATCAATAAATAATGTTATATTTGTGAGAGTGTTTTTATTTTTAATCTTGTAGACTTCTGGAGAATTGTGTGCTCACTCACATATGACTGATTTTCTAGGATAACTATTTGACCGTTCTCAAAAGTCACAATACCTGGAAATGATCATATTTCTCTTTTTTCCCCTTAGTACAGTTCCCTTTCAAAGGGAACTTCGACGTTGCATTTAGCAGTATGGGAGCGCCTTGCGCGCGTGACCGGTATCTGAAGCTTGTGTAAAATCATGCCTCTACTTATAGGCCTGCCATGATCAGGTGACGTGGCAATTAAGCGCGTCGCATGATATATATATGGCACCTGTGAACCACGCCGCCAACCTTATTATCTTCAGCGAGACTGCATGTCTGTTGTTTGTGTGACAAAAACGCTTCATTTCTACTCGATATTTTCTCAAAATCTCTTAACTTTTCTATCCCTTTTTAAAGAAAAGGTGAGGTAAGTAATGAGAGAGAAAGAGTTAAAGACGTGTGTAACGTGCTCCCGTTTCATCACGGGGGAAAAGTGCACACTTTCTTGGTGAAGTGTTCGTGGTGTAGTATGCGATGGCAACCTCGAGAGGCTGCGCATGGTAACGCTACATTAAGCAGCTCGACTCGCGCTTTTCTCAAAAAAACGGAAGCCGAGTGAGTCGAGTCTCAAAGCCTCGCGGATCTGGGCCGCTGCCGAGGCAGCCAACCGTCTCAGGTCGGGGATTTTTTAAACCGGAAGAGGAGCCGGAGACGCAGCGCTGTTTCACTCTCTGTCTTCCGGGTTCAGCTCTCCGCTGGATTTTGGAGTTCGCGTCGCGACTCCTCCTCCCGCGGTAAAGCAAGCAAAGGGTAATAACGCCCCCTCTCTGACTCCGAGGAGTTAGAGGGATGTGTTGAAAACTGAGAGCAGCGTATAAAGAGCTGCTTGAAGTGATTACCCAGTGAAAGTAGATACTTCACACTGCAGAAACTCCCCTGTCTTCCAGAAGTTATGACAAAATCTCACTTCTGAGAAAACCATGCTTAAGCCACAGTCATAACTCCACGATGTTGGATTATTTGGCCATTGTGGAAATGAATGGCATGGCTACTTAGTCTCGAGGTGGAGGTGCGCCTAGCTACCTCTCTCCAACGATGGCAGGTAATTACAGGGGCCGGCTTGCATCCAAGGTGGGCAAGCCTATGCAGTAGTAGTCTTGCTTGTGGGTCACTGCAGACAATGACAGTGTTGCCTACCAAGCAGACCTGCTGAGTGAGCTCGACTTATGGCAAAAAAGTTGTCTCAAGCTCATCCGGGTGTCCACGAGTGGAGCCTGGGCCAGCACTAGTATGGGGGAAACCCAGAAGGCGAGTATGGCAGCCCGCCAACCCCCGCAGACAGCCAGGGGAACCGGGCGGCCACAGTCGCGGTCTGCTGTTGGGCCTGATCTGAGGATGGTCATAAAGGCCAAGCAGGCAAAGACGAGCGGTCCTGAGGGGCTGTGGAGGGATGTATCCGGGGACATGAGGTTGTTAGGGCAGGTAGCCCCCAGTGCTACTGTAGGGCCTCCTCTAGCCAAAGTGGTCCCCAAGTTTTCGTGTTCCCTGGTCAGCAAGCTGTCACAGGGCAACGGAAATCTGATGCTTCTCTCCAATATAATGTGGAATAGCTAACGTCACTAGAAGACCATCGGGCAGCGTGCAAGCTACGGCCAAATGTGTCTCCATGGGTTCTGTCTACCATAGAAAGGGTTACCGGGTCCAGTTATAGCTAGACCCCCCCGTTCACAGGTGTGCTCACCACAGAAGTCAGCACAGACCAGAGCCCGACGTTAGCGCAGGAAGTAAGCTCCCTTTTGGACAAGGGGGTCCTGAAACATGTACCCGTTCCTCAGGGAGAGAGGTTTACAGCCTTTATTTCCTGTTCCCGCAAAAAGTGGGAATATGCGGCCAATTTTAGATCTGCATCATCTGAACCGTACTCTTCGGATATACAGGTTCAGAGGCTGATGTTCAAACGTATCGTGCCACAGATCCAGTTCGAGAACTGGTTTGTGGCGATAGGTCTAAAAGGTGCATGTTTCCGCATAGGATTATTGCTAGCTTTATCCCCTCACACCTTCGCAAAGTGCATGGATGTCACTCTGGCTCCATTGGGACTCCAGGGCATCTGTGTACCAAGCTACCTGGACGACTGGTTAATTCTAGCACGATCCAGGGAGCTGGCGGTTCAACATTGAGATGTTGTCTCCCACGTGAAGAACTGGGGGCCCAGGTTGAATCTCAGAAAAGTTGGTTTTCTCCGGCAGTGGGCGGACTTTTCTAGGGGTTATAGGATTCTACTACGGTGTGGCGTTTCTATCCCCAACAGGCGTAGTGTCAATCCTATCAACACTGAGCTAGATAAAGCTGTATCTTGGGAGCCTGGGGTGGAATCCACACATGTGGCTGAGGTCACATCTGTATGCTGCCCCCCATCACTGCTCCCACTAGCTCTAGCGAGAGTTCGCCAAGATAGCCTGCTAATAGCACCTTTTTGGCAGCTCGAACATGGTTCTGAGAGATAATATCTCTGCGAGATGGCACTCCTTGGGAGATTCCCGTCCGCAGGGATTCACTGTGGACCCAGTAACTGCGCAATAGCTACAGTCCTGGGGCTCCTACAATAACATTTTTCAGCGGGGTGAGCTCTTCCTACAATCAGGGTTATGTGGCCGCCATTTCGGCCAGCCACGCCCTGTTGAGGGAGCCTCTGTGGGGCGCCCCAACTTCTCGAGGTTCGTGCGTTGTCTCAGATGGCTGAGGCTCATCTGCAGGCCGCGCATACCTTCCTGGGACCTTCTATGGCCCTGGAAGGTCTGTCGGCTGCCCCATTCGAGCCCCTAAAGCGGATCTACTGTCTCAGGCCGGAGGGCTGATTTATCACGCTCGGCCAGAACTCGGCAACTGTGGGTCTGGTCCCTGAGGGGCACCAGCTCATAGATTCGGGTCTCACAACTGAGATTGTTGAAACCATGTTAAAAGCTAGAGCACCATCCACAAGGAAAGCGTATGCACTCAAGTGTCAGCTTTTTATCTTGTGGCATGAGGGACGTCACCTAGACCCAGTGAACTGCGCAATTGCTACAGTCCTGGAGTTCTTACAGAACGTTTCTCAGCGGGCTGGGCTCCGTCTTCTATCAGGGTACTTGGCCGCCGTTTCGGCCAGCCTTGACCCTGTTGATGGAGCCTCGGTGGGGCAACATCCTCTACCTGTGAGGTTCATGCGTGGCGTCAGACGGCTGCGGCCCATCTGCAGGCCATGCATACCTTCCTGGGACCTTCTATGGTCCTGGAAGGTCTGTCGGCTGCCCCATTCGAGCCCCTGGAGTGGATCCCATCCAGAAGGAAATCAAATGCACTCAGGTGTCAGCTTTTGTCTTGTGGCTTGAGGGACGTCACCTAGACCCAGAGAACTGCGCAATTGCTACAGTCCTGGAGTTCTTACAGAACGTTTCTCAGCGGGCTGGGCTCCTTCTACAATCAGGGTTACTGGGCCGCTGCTTCGGCCAGCCATGCCCCTGTTTATGGAGCCTCCGTGGGGCAACATCTTCTAACCTTAAGGTTCGTACGTGGTGTCAGACGGCTGCGGCCCATCTGCAGGCCGCGCTTACCTTCCTGGGACCTCCTGGGGTCCTGGAAGGTCTGTCAGGTGCCCCATTTGAGTCCTTAGGGACCTACCGCCTCAAAAGCCGCAGGGTTGATTTATCATCCTTGGCAAGAACTAAGGAAGCTGTGGGTCTGGCCCCTGAGGGGCGCCAGCCAATAGATTCTGGTCGCACGACTGAGGTGGTAGTGACCATGTTTCCCAATAACATTTCGCCGGGGTGGGCCCTTTCTACAATCAGGGTTATGTGGCCGCCATTTCGGCCAGCCACGCCCCTGTTGTGGGAGCCTCTGTGGGGCAGCATCCTCTAACTGCGAGGTTCATGCGTGGTGTCAGATGGCTGAGGCCTATCTGCAGGCTGTGCGTACCTTCCTGGGACATTCTGTGGTCCTGGAAGGTCTGTCAGCTGCCCCTTCGAGCCCCTAGAGTGGATCCCACCTACAAGGAAATTGTATGCGCTCAAGTGGCACCTTTTTGTCTGGTGGTGTGAGGAACGTCAGCTATACCCAGTGAACTGCGCAATCGCTACAGTCCTGGAGTTCTGACAAGAACGTTTCTCAGCAGGTTGGCTCCTTCTACTATCGGGTTACGTGGCCGCCGTTTCGCCAGCCCTGCCCCTGTCGATGGAGCCTCTGTGGGCAACATCCGCTAACTTCGAGGTTCATGTGTGGTGTCAGACGGCTGAGGCCCATCTGCAGGCCATGCATACCTTCCTGGGACCTTGCTGTGGTCTTGAAGGTCTGTCAGGGACCCCATTTGAGCCCTTAGAGTCAGCCTCTGAGAAGCTTCTGACTCTAAAGGTAGCTCTTTACAGGCCCTGACATCTCTCAAGCGAGTGGGAGGTCTACAAGCTCTCCCTGTTGCCCCTCCTGCCTTGACTTTACCCCTAGATAAGCCAAGTCCTTCCTGTATCCTAGGCCGGAGTATATTCCTAAAAAAGTGCCATACATTGGCTGCCCACCCTGTGGTGTTGCAGGCTTTCTCCCCTCCTCTGTCCTCTGACCAGAACAAGAGAGGATGCACCCGCTGTGTCCAGTAAGCACTCTCTGTACTTACGTCCACCGCTCCGGCCAGTGGCGTAAGTCAGAGCAGCTACTAGTCTGCTTTGGCAGCGACAAGAAAAGGGATGCTGTGTCAAAGCAGTGCATCTCTACTGGGATTGTCGAGGGCTTTGTCCAAAGGGGTTTCCTTTGCAGGATGTGTTGCGGCTGCAGGGTGGTCTGTGCCTCACACGGTCATTTTGTTATGACAGCCTGGATATTCATCCTCCCCAGGTTCGAGTGTCCTGCACTGACCCGGGTTTGGGTATTGAACAGGCCGTACCCTCGGTGATGAGTGGGTATTCCCGTTCCCATACTGCTAAATGCAACGTCGAAGTTCCCTTTGAAAGGGAACGTCGGGGTTACGCATGTAACCCTGTTCCCTGAGAAGGGAACGAGACGTTGCATAGCGCTGTCATACCGGGGCTGGCCTGTGAATTGCGTCTTCGCTTCAGATAATAGAGGCTGGCGGATGGAGGACAGTCTTGCATCTGTTTTCATATAATAATTCCTGTGTAGTCTGAAACATTTATGGAATGAGTCTCCAGTGTCAGTAACTAAGTTTTCAGACACTGTTTAAGTCTTCACAACAACACAACAGTATAAGTATTTTTTAATACGCAGTGTATATTAAGTTTGATTAGAGCAGGTTGAATTTGAGGGGGCGTGTCAGACAGAATGGATAAATATATCATTTAGAAAATAATTAATTGGTTTATGACTTTATAATGTCTGTTTCCTAGTTCAGAACATTTCAGTCATTACAAATTGACAGCAGAGAGGATAAAACCAGTAAAAGTAGTTCAGTTCTACAATGAAAGTTGCCACTTTTTTTACTCCCATTTATTTTTGAGAAGTTCTTACAGAGCTTTCCTTCATAAAAAATAAGACACCCGTTTGTATTTTTGTGTAGACTTTCAGACTGCATTATAACAGAGGAAGGATACAGCGCTCTGGCTGAAGCTCTGAGACTGAACTCATTTTCATCATGCCTTGAAAGAGCTGGATCTCAGAGGGAACGATCCTGGAGCATCAGGAGTGAAACTACTTACTGATTACAAAGCTCACAAAATGACACTGAGGTGATTCTTCTATAAGCAAACATCATTTTATACATAAAAAAAATAAATAAATACTGTTAAAATAACCTTTGTGTTCAAACCTCTACAGGTGGTTAAAAAGTGCTGATGCAGAGGAAGTCCACAGGTGTGTTAATAAAATTGTAGGTAAAAACCCCTTACTGCACACGGAGCTGGACCTGAGATACAAAAAAACAAAAGATGTCAAAGTGAAGCATCTCTCGGCTCTGCTGCAGGATCCACATTACAGACTGCAGAATTTTACGTAAGGAGCAACTATATACATGTACAGTATCTCACAAAAGTGAGTACACCCTGTAGGGAAACTAGCCAGCGGTGGGTGGAGCGGTGGGTGTGAGTGTGTGGGTGCTTTCGTGTTGGCGTGAAATTGTGCGGTGAGGGTCTCAGTTGTCTGCGGGGTACTTCCATACTATGGAAGTATAATAATGCCAAAAGTCCTTGAAACTTGAATTACATAACCTGAAAAAACTTGTCAAAATAACAATATTTGAATTTTTTCTGCCCAGCAATTTGACACAAATCGAAAAATAAACACCGCAATATCAGTGCTTGAATTAATTTCCTCACAGATTCAGGCTGCAAAAATTCAGGTCTTCACATTCAGGCTGCAAAAAAGACTCAGATTTCCCATGAAGCTAGACCAGACCTGGAGGTGAAGTGAATGCCTCGATACTCACAATAACCTCAGGGATTCACATGTGAATGGTAGTGAAACACATGAGTAAAGACTAGTTTGAAGGAGCAGTCAAGCAGTGCATGACAAGATAAATTCGAGATCATGTTGGGCCACCAGTACTGTGCCTTTAACAGGTGATCTGTTCTCTATGTGCCAGGATGCCCACTGACTGGAGTCGTTTGCCTTCAGGTAATAAGCTTGCTCCTCAGGCTGGACAGTACAAACATTCAATCTAGTGGGCATGCAGAGAGAACTGTACTGGTGTTTGTGCTGTATTATCACTGTAAATGTGTTCAGGCGCTTGAAACATGAAGAAACATGGCTAGATTAAAAACCAGAATATCAGTCACTGAATCAAAAGGCTAGGTAAGTTCAGGTAAACGCACAGTGTGTTACTTCACAAAGAGTCACTGGGGGAGTCCTTGTGTGTGGTTGAAAACATTGATTTAATATTCAGGTGAGTGTGAACGTGCCGGGAGAGTGAGGTCTTGAGGATTGTAGTCTGTGGTTGCCATGTGTGTAGGATGTGGTGTATTCAGGGAAGTGGATTTTCTGGTGGATTCTGGCATTGTTGTGAAAAAATAATGGAACTTGGAAGACAAGTCCAAATCAGGAACAGAAACAAATTCAAGCACATGGCTCTTGTAGCCATGGAAAGTTCTTTGCAAAGAAAAAAATGTGACAGTTTTCACTTCCTGCAACACAGTGGAACTGCTATGTAAAAAAAAAAATTTGCACTTACAGTACATATTGTTTTTAATTAGATGTCAGAAAGAAAGATCTGGCTCACCTGAGCCCAGCGTTGTGTCTATGAAGAGTGACCAGTCAATGGGTTTGCCAATAAACCTTCAACAGAAAGTGAAAGAAAGGTAAATAATGTTTCATAGACAAGTTTACACTACATTCCAGTTTCATAATAAGGTTTATTTTAAGAACAATACTACTACTTATTGCATTTTCTTTTATTTTACAAAAAAAAAAAGAATCACTATTGCTGACTGAACACTGGTTTATGTATTTAGTCTGATTCAAGGAAAGAGTGTTGGATTTAAGAAGAGAAAGTCAGTGGATCCTCCATATGAACAGGCGAAGACATCTAAAAAGAAAAATTAAGGAATGTAGTATAAGCAATTTTAAATACTAACATTGCCCTAACGTTGCATTGTTTGTACATTTTAAAAATGTAACTCAAGAGAGCTTATGTGTGGGGTACCTTGCCTGCCCAGGTTATGGATTTAAAATCTGAAAACCTCCTCTCTATATGCTGGTGACAAGACTTTTCTGCTCTTTCATAAACAAGTCCTCTAGTCCACTAATGAGTTTTGTCAGTAAGCCAAAATAGCATCAGCCTAACCCTCTGCAGTATGATGCAGGACTATCCAGGAGGCATGTCAGTGGAAAATAGGTGGCGCTCAGGTTACTGGACTTTAAATCTGGGGTGCGAGATCTTGTTGCAGGGCTCACGGATGGCAAGTCAGCTGGTCGGAGTGGCGAAAGTTGTAATTTCTTGACTCAATAACAAAGCAATGCTTTCTATAAAGTTCAGTTCATGAAGGCAGGAACTCAAGTGTGTACACTCAGAGTGACATTTTAAAGGCAATCCAATAATCAGAATCAGAAGGACAATCAAGAATCAAAAACTAGAAACCTGGAAATGGTTCAGGCTTAAAGATACAAAGGCATTAAAATACTTTGCAAAGGTTTAGAGATACAACAGGATCTACATAAACAAAGTAATCAAGAACTAATACAAAACAGCTGGATACAATCAGGTAACAAGCAAATGATGAAACGGGGCAGAGACAGGACCCAATTCAAGCACATGCCACTTGTAGCAGTGGGAACTGCAACATGAAACAATCTGTGGTAGTTTTCACTTTGAAACTATTGTGTAAAAACAGAGTACACATTCTAGTGTATACTTACATTACATATTGTTTTTTATTAGATATCAGAAAGAAACCTCTGACTCACCTGAGTCCAGCGTTGTGTCTATGAAGAGTGACCAATCAATGGGTTTGCCAATAAACATTCAACAGGAGAAGAAAGTAAGGTAAGTAATGTCTCAATTTTATACACTTACACTACACTCCACTTTAAAAATAAGTCTTTATTTTAAGAACAATTCTACTTCTTATTGCATTTTTAAAATGTTACAAATAAATGAATCAATTTAAGTGAACTTCAAACCAAGTTCTTTAATCCACTCATGTGTTTTGCCAGTAAGCCAAAATATTATCAGCCTAACCCTCTCATTGTATGATCCAGGACTATCCAGGAGGAAGAAGGTTAATCCATAGAATCATGCACACATATATAAACAGAGGTGGGGATCAGGTTACTGGACTTTAAATATGAGGCATGAGATCTTGCCACAGGGTTCATGGATGGCTAGGTAGCTATTTGGCATGGTGAAAGTTTTCATCACTCCATCAATAACGCCACAATGTTTTATAATGTACAGTTCAAGAAGACAGGAACTAAGGTGTGTACCCTCTGTGTGACATTTTTAACGGCAATCCAATAATCGAAACGTATATCAGGCATAGTAGCACAGGTTAAACCAGAATCAGAAGGACAAGCAAGAATCAAAAACCAGAAATCTGGATATGGTTCAGACTTAAAGATACAAAGGCATTACGAGAATTTGCAAAGTTTAAAAGACACAACAAAACATTGCATAAACAAAGTAATCAAGAACTAATAAAACTCTCTGCAACACCCTGAAACTATTGTGTAAAAACAGAAGTGTGTACTTACTTGTTTTTTATTAGATATCAGAAAGAAACCTCTGAGTCATCTGAGCCCAGTGTTGTGTCTATGAAGAGTGACCAGTCAATGGGTTTGCCAATAAACATTCAACAGGAAAAAGAAAGGTAAGTAATGTCTCAATTTTATACACTTACACTACACTCCAGTTTAATAATAATCTTTCTTTTATGGATAATTCTACTTCTTATTGTGGAAAGGAGCTCCAATTTGTCCAAACTGGGTTTTATTTTTAAGATCCGCTGTTGCTAAATAAAACTGGTTTATGTATTTAGTCTGATTCAGCAAAAGAGCTCAGAGTCACCTGAACCCAGAGTGATATCTATGAAGAGTGACCAGGTCAATGGGTTTTCTAGTAGCGTTTTAACAGGCAGAGCCATCTATAGAGAACAGTTGAGGAATGAAGAATTTTATTTACTAACATTGCACTCTAGTTTTTAAACTGGACTGCAATAAAATTTTACTCTACATGAATACAGTTGTGTCATTAGACTATTAAAGCAGTTGTTCGTCTCACTGAGATTTCATGATTTATTTTGATCCCAGTATTTATGTTTATAGCACAAGTAATTAAAATCTGGTAATTAAATGTAAAAGACTATTCAAGTAAATACAAGTAATATTTACTTATGATAGTTGATTATTCATTGACACTAAGTTAATGTTGTCTTTAATTAAAGAGACAAACATGGCATATCAAATCCTCCAGTGGTGCAGTTGGATACTGAACTCCAGGTACGTATTTACTGTATGTGATTGCATGTGTGTTTATGAGAATTAGGTACTATTGTTGCTGAGGCCCATGCTAGCTCTAACTTCTCTAGATCTCTTAATGTATATTTTGGATTACTTGTTCAGTTTAATCTTTATTTTATGTATATAGTGGATCGTTCTCCCAATGACTTTCTGAGAACTACCTTCTCCAGTCATTGCATCACTTAGTGAGTGTCAGCTTCCCATTGCCATGAGTCACATGACATCTTTACCTCTTCTTTTTACTCTTCCTGGAGAACCAACTGGTCCAATATTTTTGTTCCTGTCCCCTAGTATGTAGGCTATTGCTTCCTGTCTTGTTTTGCTGCTCCTGAATTCTTTTGAGCCCTGGCCTCACTTAGGAGCTTTAAACCATTGTTTTATTACATTCTTGAACCCTTTCACATTGCTTAATGCAGTCTATTCCTGTGTTTATTCACTTCAAGTATCTCCTGCCGAGTACAACCAGGGCTGTTTCTCCCAGAATCCCGAGTAGAGACCCTTTCTTTCTGAATTTCCCTTCAAAGGTTTCTTTTAGATTTTCTCCTAAAGTTATTTGAGGAGTTCCCTTCATGCAGGATCTAAGTCCCAGTGTTTGGTGATTTCCTACAGGGCTTCAAATCCAAATGAGACTTAGTATCAGAGGTTGTACACCATCTGTGGTCTTGGAAACATCAATCTTTATATGTTTTCCAAGATACTGCTAGTTTCTGAGGGTGTTAACATACCTGGACATTTGGAGGCTGTTATGTCAAGATTTATAGGGTCTTTCTAATTTGCCTTCCTGTCTTTCTGGTTTTTCTGAGTCCACCTGCTCTTCAAGCCTCTAGCATTGCAGTTCCTTTTCTTCAGGCACTCGTCACTCCTATTCCAGCTCTGTTCCTGTTCCTCTAGCCCTTTACCTGTACTAGGAGGTTTGCAGAAAGCCTTTGCCCTGGATGCACTTTGTCATGGCCCTCTTTGGTTCCTAGTGCTATCCTTTCACTCTTCAGGTCTTGTCAAAGGTTCTTCCTTCATGTCCTTGTTGGTCAATGTTACGTATTTGACATTAATCAATGCATTAACTTAGTTAATTAATTTGGTTCATTGATTATGTATTTCAATTTAGCCTCTGTGGCCAGAATATCCAGCGGACTATATTAGAGTGATGGAGGACAAAGTTCATCAAAGCAGTACCAGAGGTAAGTTATAGAGCATCATGTATGTGTAGAAAAAAAACAGAACATTGCAGAAGGTTTGTAGTTTTTGTTCTTTAATAAGTACATAGTTTTCTGTTATCATCTAGAGACGATTCTAAACTTCGATACTCTAGACTCTAAAATTCTACATGTTAGTAATTCTAAAACACTAACAAAAGAAGAATTTGGTATTGTTTTCTTTTTGTCTTCAGAACCAGACCCTGCGTGGAAGCAAATATTGAAATCCACACTGCAGAAGAGGTTTCAGATGATTAATGAGGGAATCCCTGTGTATGGAAACTCGAGACTTCTGAATGAGATTTACACAGAACTGTGTATTACCTCAGAATCTGGGTTTGGACATGTCAGTGATGAACATGAGGTCAGACATTTTGAACATTCATACAGGAGACTAATGACAGAGGAGTCCATCAATTGGAATGACATATTTAAACCCTTACCTGGAGATGAGAACCCCATCAGAACTGTGCTAACAGAAGGGATTGCTGGAATTGGGAAAACAGTGTCTGTGCAGAAGTTTGTTCTGGACTGGGCTGAAGGAAAAGCAAATCAGGATTTGGATTTCATTTTTCTATTTAACTTCAGGGAGTTAAATTTTAAGAAGAAAGAAAATCTCAGTTTCTTGGAGCTTCTCCATTGGTTTTTCCCAGAAATAAAAAATCTTAAACTAGACTATCATCTCTACAGAATCATGTTCATCTTTGATGGACTGGATGAGTCTCGTTTTTCTCTCGATTTCCTAAGCAGCAAAAGGTTGACCGATCTAACAGAGTCAGCTTCAGTAGACGTACTCTTAACAAACCTTATTAACAGGAATATTTTTCCATCTGCATTCCTCTGGATAACATCTCGGCCGGCAGCCTCCGGTCAGATTCCTCCTGTTTATATTGACAGAGTAACAGCGGTACGAGGTTTCAATGACCCTCAGAAAGATGAGTACTTCAGAAAAAGAATCCGTGATCAAAGCCTGGCTTATAAAATCATCACACACCTGAAATCATCACGAAGTCTTTACATTATGTGCCACATGCCAGTCTTCTGTTGGATTGCAGCGATTGTTCTTGAGGGAATGTTCAGTGAAGCAGAAACTGGAGACGTCCCCAAGACCCTGACTCAAATGTTCACACATTTCCTGATCTTACAGATCAAATTTAGATCCAAAAAGTACAAAAAACCTGAAATGGATCCTGGAGAGATTAAAGACATTGTACTTAAACTGGGAAAGCTGGCATTCCAGCAGCTGGAGAAAGGAAACCTGATCTTCTACGAGAAGGACATCATTGAGTGTGGAATTGAGGTCCAAGAGGCCACCGTGTACTCAGGAGTTTGTACTCAGATCTTTATCGAGGAAGTCATTTCACATCTGGGAAGATGTTCTTCCATAGTTGTTTGTGGGGGTGGGTGTGGGGGGGGGTGGGGGGGGGGTGTGTTTTTTTTTTTTCTTTTCTCCACGGTTTCCAACAAACAAAACCCCCGCCCTTTTCCGCTTTCCCGCAAGGCAACACTGTCAGACCTTCTAAAGGCAGCAGTAGACAAGGCCTTACAGAATAAGAATGGACACCTGGACCTTTTCCTCCGCTTCCTACGGGTCTCTCACTGGAGTCCAGTTCAGTTCTCTTACAAGACCAACTGACCGAGACAGGACGCAGCTCTCTGAGCAAACATGCTGCTGTTACAAACAAGGAAATAACCACATACATCAAGGAGAAGATTAAGAAGAATCCATCAGCATGCAGATCCATCAATCTGTTCCATTGTCTGAATGAACTGAATGACCAGTCTCTGGTACAGGAAGTCCAAACCTTTTTGAATAAAACAGCAGATCATTGTCTCCAAGGAGTCAGACTTTCTACAGTTCAGTGGTCAGCTCTGGTTTTCTTCTTGTTGAACTCAGAAAAGGAGTTGGAAGAGTTCAACCTACAGAAATATGCAGCATCAGATGAGTGTTTCATGAAACTGCACCAAGTTGTTGCAGTGTCCAGAAAAGCTATGTAAGTTTCTCCTGGATGTTGTGTGATTTGTATTACAGTATAAATTCATTAGATTCCAATACTGACAAGTGTTTGTTTAATTTATTATTGTCATTCAAATGAGACACATAGCTCTTTAGTCCAAATTTACCACAATGTCTTTTAGTAGACTGGATCAGTCTTATTCTTATTACTGAGCTGTGTTGTTTCAACAGGATAAAGGGACCGACATATTTATAGAATCCATTTTTTTGTAATGATGTAAAGGAGCAGGCATGTTTTATTTAAAATTATATTAAGCAATATAGAGTCTTACTCAGTATTTTAAAAATGAGTTTAAATTTAAATTCTTAAAGACATATGTGTTTCTTTTTTTTGAAACAGGTTGTGTAATGGTAATCTAACAAAGAAAAGTTGTAGAAGTCTGGCAAAATGTCTCAGCTCAGTCTGTTCATGTCTGAGAGAGCTGGACCTGAGTGATAATAAACTGCAGGATTCAGGAGTCAAACTGCTTTCTACTGGGTTGAAGAGCCCACACTGTAAACTGGAGATCCTAAGGTAAGATCTTGGTTTTCGTATTGTGTAAATCAAATCAAGCAATGAGTGACAAAGACCTTGCATTAAAAGTAGGGGAGAAAAGGTGTAAATAGGCTTGTAACATGTAACATTCTGGGGGAATGTACTTCGGCATGTACTTGATTCTTGGGCAACTGGCCCAAAGTGAATACCTCGCAAGTCCTTTTAAACTGTGGTGTGATTGTGTGTGAGATTGGCTGCAGTTTGTAGGTCGCAGTGCAGGATGGGAAATGTAGTCACTGGTTTGCTGTGATACGACAGACCCCCCCCCAAAATACACTCCCTACCCTGGGCAAAATGTTCACACAGCCCCTCAGGCATTGTCCAACAAGTAGCAGGTTCCTCAAGGAGCAGACATGGGGCTGGTTTGCCGGGGTCATTAGGCGAGACCCAGGCTTGGGAAGTTGTCTCATCAGCTTTAGCCGTGGGCTTGACTTGTTGTGGAGCGACATCCTCGGCAGAGCACAAAGACGGAGCAACACCCTCAGTGGAGCAGGGAGGTGGAGCAACGTCCTTGGATGAGCAGGAAGGTGACGTATCGTCCTCAGCCACACCGAGAGTGTCGTTCTTCACCGACTCAGCCGGCTGAATTCGTGTCACAAGACTCAGGTGTACGCAGAACTTGCTTGTCTGTGTCAGCAGACTCGGGCATGATCAGAACTTGCTTGTCCATGTCAGCAGACTCGGGCGTGAGCAAATCTTGGTTGGTCGTGATGTCTGCTTCAGGGGTGAGCAGAACCTCGTTGGTTGTGATGTCGGTTCCAGGCATGAGCAGCACCTGGTTGGTTGTGATGTTGGCTTCAGGAGTGAGCAGAACCTGGTTGGTCATGACATCGGCTTCAGGCGTGAGTAGAACCTGGTTGGTCGTGATGTCGGCTTCAGGCGTGAGGAGAACTTGGTTGGTCGTGTTCAGCGACCTTGGATTGGAAGTTGGCGTGGGAGTTCGCCTCGTTCATCTCAGACTGGAACTTGCCTTGAGAGGCCGTTTCTTCGACCTTGGACAGGAACTTGGTTTGGGAGGTCGTCTCTTCAACCTCAGACAGGAACTTGGCATGGGAGGTCGCCTCTTCGACCTCGGACAGGAACTTGGCTTAGAGTTCGTCTCTTTGACCTCGGACAGGAACTTGATTCTTTGCAGGAGCTATGGAGATGAGACAACCTCATGGGTCTTGTGCTGGGACTCTGGGGAGAAGGTCGCCACGTTGACCTCCAGCTGGAGCTCTGCATTTGCCCTCTTGTGGAGCCTTTTGTGGGCATGCCAGCTGCTCTTGAAACATTCCTGAGAGCAGAAATATGATCCATGGATCCCAAGTTTCCTGCATGTAGGACACTGTAGAGTGGCCTCCTTACGGCAGCCCTCGGTCTTGCAGGTTGGTGTTACCTCCATTGCTGGTCTATTGACCTGGGGCCGAGCTGTGGAGACCCTCCTGTCGGCCAGCTCCCTCTTAAAATAAGTGGTGAAAATCAGAGAGGGTTCATCCATTAGGCGAGGCCTTCCTAACATTTTCTCCAGATCAGGTTTTAACCCTGGACATCCGTACACCTAAACTAAAAGTTTCACTAGATGGCTTACTTGGCTAAGCTCGCGGCCCCCCCAGTAATCAGGAACTCAGCTTAACAGCCCGCTGGGCCAGTGAGTCATGACCGCATGAATCCTAGCCACTGCTTTTCTGTGGGCTTGGGGTCCTCCAGGCTGGTGAAATAAAACTGGAATTGTAGCATATAACTTTCCCGGAGATACCTCAAAGACATCGAAGGAAGCTGGAACTTCCAAGGGGAACCACTGGGGAAAACGTACGAACTCAAAGGCTGGTATACAAATACCAGCATGATGCTTTCCCTGCTATCCTGCTGCTTCCATATTGAGGCAACGTATTCTCTCATATAATTAACGTAATGGAGGTTAGGACGGATGCAAGTGCAGACAAGAGCTTTTAATAAAGAGAAGCAGGCAGACAAATCCAAATCATGAGACAGTAGCATGGTCAAAAACAGGCAATGGGTCAGGCGATCATTCAAACAGGCATAAATGAGGCAAGGCAGGAATCGAGAATGAGAAACAAGAATAAGATCAAAGAACATGAAACAAATTGAGGAACAGGGTACAAACACTTCGTACAGTGATAACACTTAATATATCACAAGGTGTGAATGCCTCGAAAGTCCTTTTAAATTGTGGTGTGATTGTGCTTGAGATTTTGTGCAGGTGTGCATGATTAAAATGAATGTGAGTGTTCTGGGAATCGTGGTCCATGTTTGTAGGCCGCAGTGCAGGATGGGAAATGTAGTCACTGGTTTGCTGTGATATGACCTAGAACACTGTGAAGGCCATCAAGAACAAGTGGAGAAAATGGAGCACCACACTGACATTACCAAGAACAGAACATTCCTCCAAACTTTATACAAGTACAGGACAAAAACATACCAGGGAGGCTGCCAAGAGACCTGCAGCAACATTAAAGGAGCTGCAGGAATAACTGACGAGTACTGATTACTCTCTGTATGTGACAACAATCTCTAATATTCTTCAAATGTCTGGGCTATGGGGTAGGTTGGATAGACCCTTTCTCACAAAAAGCATCCAAGCCAAAATAAATCACCCCAAAACATATGGCAAAATGTGTTACGTTCTAATGAGACCAATTACGAAAATGTATAATAATTCCACCATTCCAACAGGTACGTTTGGTACAAATAAAGCACATCACCAAAAGAACACCATGAAGCATGGTGGTGGTAGTGTCGTGCTTTAGGGCTGCTTTTCTTCAGCCTGAACTGGTGCTTTTATCAAGGGAGGGAATTGTGAATAGCTCCAAATACCGATCAATTTTAGTGCAAAGTCTTCAGATGTTAGCTGAAGATGACAAGGAATTTCCCATTTTAGCAAGACAATGACCCAAAACATACATCCAAACCAGCAAAGGAATGGCTTAACCAAAAAAAGCTCAATGTTTTTGATTGACCTAGCCAGAGCCCAGACCTGAATCCAACTGACAATCCAACTAAAACAAATAAAATATTGCCAAGTTACGATGTGCCACACTGATAGACTCTTACCTAAAAAGAAGTGGTATAATAATATCTAAAGGTGCTTCAATAAAGTATTAGTTTAGGGATGTGCACACTTATGTTACTGAAAGTTTATAATAAATTTTTTAAAATACAATTTCTGATTGTTTTTCAATTTCTATGTATGCTCTGCAATTTCACATTAAAGGTTCTGACAAAATGTATCTTTAAAAAAAAAATTTTACTTCTGAAAAACTTGCCATTTTAACAGGGGTGTGTATACTTTTTTATAATCACTGTAATTATTCTTTTCTGAATAGTTTTTGCTGTGGGGCCAGTGATTATAATTTAAAACAGAATCACACAGTGGTTTTAGACCTAAAAATACTGATAAATACTGCAATTAAGACATGACTCTGTGGACTTTTTCTCCTGCAGGTTGCGTAACTGTAACATTACAGAAGAAGTCTGTGTGGCTCTTACTGAGGCTCTGAGGTCAAATTCACACCTGAGAGAGCTCGATCTGAGAAATAATGATTTAGGAGAACAGGGAGTGAATCTGCTCTCTGATATAAAGAAGGATGAGTAGTTATATCATACACTTTCTGTCAAAGTGATGATTTATGACCCTCTGTGCTGGTAATTTATGACCCCCTGTCCTTCCCTGATTGACAGGTCGTCGGAGGGGTGGTGAGGGGGGTGAGGGGGTAACCCTTATCGATCGTATCAGCTAATCAATCTGGCTCCTTTGTGTCTGGACATTGGGGGAGAGGGTGTGTGTGGGGGAATAGTCCCCCTTCCAGCAAAACGGGGGTTTATGTTAATGAGTTTGGTTTTTTGGCGGGATGAAATACGTCTGAAAATAAATAAATGTTTTTAATATGGGGATATGCTTGTGTTACTGTGTGGCTTTATTTCGTTTGTGTAAACACAATGTTAGAAAAGGAATAGGAATAGAATAGGATTAGAATATTTATTTTGTGAAAATGATGAAAACAAATGTTGATTAAGTTTTTAAGGATCCCTGCTTACCTTTGAATAAAAAGTTTAGGAGTTAAAGCAAAGTTTAAAAAAGAATGTGTTTAAAAGAGTCGTTTGTATTACACGACTTCTAAACAAAGATCCTTACGAGGAAAAAAGTATTAAAAGATCTGTTTAAAAAGAATCCGTATTACCAGGCTTCCAAAAACACATAAATCTTTAGGCTGTAAAAAATGGTGAAAAGAGCAGTTTAAAAAGAATAGCGCGTATTACATGACTTCTAAACAAAGATCCTTACGAGGAAAAAATGTTAAAGTGTCGTCTAAAAAGAATCTCCGTAATGTTTAAACTGGGCAGGTAGTATTTTCCAGAGATGTATTCCATTCGATGTGGAAAAGCCGTATGAAGTTGGAAACGAAACCCAACCTCTCACTCCCTAAAACCCCCGCCACCACACATACGTGTATTCAGACACTCCTCTCTCTCTCTCTCTCTCTCTCTAAACACGCCCACACACTGGGGGTCTCAACATGGCCAGTACTTTCTGTCAACTGTCAATCACGGTGGAAGAAGTAGATGTCAATCACGGTCTTCTCGGACCTGACGTTTCTCTAGGCCTGGTTAATTTATGATCCTTTGTTTCTTCCTGACCAAGAGTTTTTTTTTTTTTTTTTATGACCAGGGGGCGTCGGTGTGTTCCTATCAGTTTGTTTATGATAACGAGTGTCTGTGGGGGTGTTGATGGTTTTAAATACCGTGTTAAGCCATTGTGGTTAAACACAGAAGACAGTCTGCATCTAAGCGCTATGATGGCTACACCGCAAACCCACATATCTCTAGAAGATGGTCCTGCATCATTCCTATAAGAGTGTCTGATGAAAAGCCTGAGGATTTAACATTTGCTCCAAGAAAAAACAACAATATAGTAATTTGTCAAAAATTCTTCGTGGGGATGACGTTGTGAAGGAACTGTTGTTTAAACCTGAGCGGGCGTTACCAACTCCAGAGAGAACCTCTCTTAAGACCGCCCTCATGCTGCGACGATTAAAAAGGGGTGACATGTGTCACAGGCAAACACATATTACGAAGATGTCTCAAGAATCTACATACAGTGCTACAGCAACACCCCGGAGACAGCTCCGGCTCTGCCTGATGACAACGCGACAACGCTAGATTCCCCACCACAAACATACGACAACAGGTGGTTGGATAACTTCTGCAAAGAATTAGGATATCACAACCTAAGTTTCCTAACAACACCACACGGCATCAGTGGCTCTTTAACCGGGCCTCGGCCTACATCGGCGTTGATGACACAGACGGCTGTATTCGATCTGACGCTTTCAAGATTATAAAAGCAACAGTCGTGGTCCTTCTTGAGCATATTATCAACAAAAAAACTGAAAGATCTATGCCTGGGTTGCGAAGTGGATCATCCGAGTCAACTTAGACACTCCTGTCTGTTCGACCTGACGCCTGATTTTCTTTGACAAATACTTTGAGGAACTATCGCGTGGCGCCTGCTCAAACCAGGTCTTAAACATTTCATCGCACAAGCATTGAGTCGGTTTGGTTTGCGGGTTAACCCTCAGAGAATTCAAGGATCGGTGGCCGCCGTTCTACCGACGTTGCGAGACGAAGTCTACATCGTGCAGAGACTTCACGAGGTCAGAGAGAAACTTGTGGATGTCGGCAGCGAACAAATCGTCATCGACGTCGTGGATAGCTGGAAGGGGGTCACAACAACCGTTTGAGATGGGGAATGTATGGCGGCGCTACAGGATTAGCAAAGAGTCTGCTTAAACGACGTGATTAGGTGTGAATGTCCAGTCTGTTGTACAAACGCCTTACGGACTGTGTCGGTGTGCCCGTAGGTGTAAACGGATGTGGTGTCGACCCGATACGTATAACAAATCTCGTGAATCAGATGAATATTGTGCGAGGTACAGTGTGTGATTGGACTTCTTTGTTACATATGTGTATTGACGCAAGCGAGCCGATTTTGGGATCTATCACAAAAATATTAGATCTTGTGACTGACCGTGGCGAACGTGTTAGAATTGCAGACATTTTATGTTTGTGTACGTATGTGTGTGATGTGTGTGAAATTCTACTGTCGAGAAATGATCAGACGGTTGTCTGTGAAATAATCGATGCATTTATAGCGTATGTGGTTGACAAAAACCCAGTGATTTGTATAAAATTCCTACAATGCCTCGATGATGTTGTGTGACAATGTTTATGATCTTTTACTGAAATAAATAACATGACGTTTAAGAAGACATGTGTTATTCTTTTGTGGTTGTTAAAGTGTCGACATGTCGGAGGATATGAAAAAAGTCTATTACACACCTTCAAATGCGGGGTCTTTTGGTGGTAAAAAGCGTTTAAAAGACGGCGTTTTTAAAGGAAACAGGGGTTCGTTTAACAGACAAACAAGTTTCGGATTGGCTCGCGCGAGGATGCTTACACGTTACACAGAACTGCTCCGTTACATTACAAAAGAAATCGCGTTTTTTGTTTATGGTATTGATATGCAGTTTCAGGCAGATCTGGTCGATATGTCTGCCTATGCAAAAAGAAAACGACAACGTTCATTTTCTGTTGCGTGCATAGATATGTTTAGTAAATATGCATGGACTCGGGTTTTAAAAAATAAATCCGGTGTCGAGGTGTCTAAAGCTTTCCAATCTATACTGGATGAGGGCAGGGTGCCCTGTAAACTACAGACAGATAATGGGAAATAATTTTTTAATAAACATTTTCAAAACATGACAAAAAAGTACAACATACAACATTTTGCAACAGCCACTGATTTAAAAGCGTGCATCGTCGAACGTTTTAATAGAACCTTAAAAGGTCGGATGTGGAGATATTTAACTGCTACAAACTCCAAACACTATATCGATATTCTTCAAGACATCACGGATGGATACAACGCCAGCTATCACAGAAGCATTAAGATGAGGCCTATCGACGTGTCCAAAGAAAACGAATCCGCTGTGTATAAAAACCTTTATGGATCTAAAGACGGAGTAACCCCTAAATTTAAATATAAAGCTGGCGACATTGTTAGAATTTCTAAAGTAAGAGGTCCGTTCGCAAAAGGTTATAAAGAAAACTATACACACGAGTTTTTCACCGTGACAGAGTGTATACCACGCGAACCGCCCGTCTATAGGTTGTGTGATTATGACGGAGAAGTCATCGATGGTGTTTTTATGAAGAGGAATTACAAAAAATATTTGTGAACAAAAACAAAACATTTAAAGTGGAGAAAATTTTAGATAAGAAGAAACAAGGTAGAAAAACAATGGTATTGATTAGATGGCCCGGATGGCCCTCAAAATTCACATCGGTAGATTGACCAGAAAGAATTGGTCGATGTACAGACCCCATAAAACAGACGAACCCTAGTAGATGTCACACACTCGTGTAAAAACAATCATGACTGCGGGTGGTTTTTATGTAACGCTTCCCTGTAATGCATCAAGAAATGTTTATCCGGAAAATAGTATCTCGTGTTATACAACTCGCCTATCGAAAACTATCAATCTAAAAGGAGAATGGCAAGTCGGGTTAATCGAATTTGAATATCCGATGTCTTTGTATACGTTTAATGAGGAGGATGCTACGTACATTTTCAACTATGGTGAAACAACGAAGACAGACAATCGGGTCACCGAATATAATATTGAAGGCAACATATCAAACGCATCTTACAGGTTAAAGACCGGATATTATGACGACGTCGTTTTTTTGATCAGGGAGATCAACGCGTCCCTGACACCGCGTGCGAGTCTCGGCTATGACCATGTTAAAAATAACATTTTTCTCAAAGGCCCTCCGAAGACGTCGCTGACATTTTATGGAAAATTGGCCAATATTTTAGGCTTAAAACCGGGGGTTGCTATTGAAACCACGGACCATGCTCTTGAAAGATCTGGCATGACTTATGCTCATTTTCAGACTGACATTAATGCGGGGTTTTACATTATGTACATTTATACCGATATCATAGAATACCAGAACGTGGGAGACTTCTACGTACCGTTGCTGAGATGTGTACATATAGAGGGGGAGACCCACAAGAACGTTAGTGTTAGATACGACACCCCACACTACGTATCGGTTAATAAATCGTCCGTCGGTGAGATAACCATACAAGTGAAAGACGATCAAAATCGAGACGTGCGCTTCAGTTACAGGAAGGTGTGTGCCAAGCTGCATTTTAGACCTGTGAAACAATTCGTTTAAATAATAATGTCATATTTCAACAACCACCACACAGACCCTCTGCGTTATGTCCAATACTACCTTGTGCGATGAAATGTTTAAGACCTGGTTTGAGCAGGCCACGCGATAGTTCCTCAAAGTATTTGTCAAAGAAATACGCGTCAGGTTCGAACAGACAGGAGTGTCTAAGTTGACTCGGATGATCCACTTCGCAACCCAGGCATAGATCTTTCAGTTTTTTGTTGATAATATGCTCAAGAAGGACCACGACTGTTGCTTTTATAATCTTGAAAGCGTCAGATCGAATACAGCCGTCTGTGTCATCAACGCCGATGTAGGCCGAGGCGCCGGTTAAAGAGCCACTGATGCCGTATGGTGTTGTTAGGAAACTTAGGTTGTGATATCCTAATTCTTTGCAGAAGTTATCCAACCACCTGTTGTCGTATGTTTGTGGTGGGGAATCTAGCGTTGTCGCGTTGTCATCAGGCAGAGCCGGAGCTGTCTCCGGGGTGTTGCTGTAGCACTCGTATGTAGATTCTTGAGACATCTTCGTAATATGTGTTTGCCTGTGACACATGTCACCCCGTTTTAATCGTCGCAGCATGAGGGCGGTCTTAAGAGAGGTTCTCTGGAGTTGGTAACGCCCTGCTCAGGTTTAAACAACAGTTCCTTCACAACGTCATCCCCACGAAGAATTTTTGACAAATTACTATATTGTTGTTTTTTTCTTGGAGCAAATGTTAAATCCTCAGGCTTTTCATCAGACACTCTTATAGGAATGATGCAGGACCATCTTCTAGAGATATTGGGTGTTCGCGGTGTAGCCATCATAGCAGTTAGATGCAGACTGTCTTCTGTGTTTAACCACAATGGCTTAACACGGTATTTAAAACCATCAACACCCCCACAGACACTCGTTATCATAAACAAACTGATAGGAACACACCACGACCCCCCTGGTCATAAAAAAAAAAAAAAAACTCTTGGTCAGGAAGAAACAAAGGATCATAAATTAACCAGGCCTAGAGAAACGTCAGGTCCGAGAAGACCGTGATTGACATCTACTTCTTCCACCGTGATTGACAGTTGACAGAAAGTACTGGCCATGTTGAGACCCCCAGTGTGTGGGCGTGTTTAGAGAGAGAGAGAGAGAGAGAGAGAGAGAGAGAGGAGTGTCTGAATACACGTATGTGTGGGCGGGGTTTAGCGAGTGAGAGGTTGGGTTTCGTTTCAACTTCATACGGCTTTTCCACATCGAATGGAATACATCTCTGGAAAATACTTATCTCCTAGTTTAAACATTACGGAGATTCTTTTAGACGACACTGTAACATTTTTTCCTCGTAAGGATCTTTGTTTAGAAGTCATGTTATTCTTTTTAAACTGCTCTTTTCACCATTTTTTACAGCCTAAAGTTTTATGTGTTTTTGGATACCTGGTAATGCGGATTCTTTTTAAACAGATCTTTTAATACTTTTTTCCTCGTAAGGATCTTTGTTTAGAATTCGTGTGATACAAACAATTCTTTTTAAACACATTCTTTTTTAAACTTTGCTTTAACTCCTAAACTTTTTATTCAAAGGTAAGCAGGGATCCTTAAAAACTTAATCAACATTTGTTTTCATCATTTTCACAAAATAAATATTCTAATCCTATTCTATTCCTATTCCTTTTCTAACATTGTGTTTACACAAACGAAATAAAGCCACACAGTAACACAAGCGCCCCCCCCTCTTTTTAAAATTTTTTTTTTTTTATATTTTTTTCACCCCCCCAAAACCAAACTCATTAACATAAACCCCCCGTTTTGCTGGAAGGGGGACTATTCCCCCACACACACCCTCTCCCCCAATGTCCAGACACAAAGGAGCCAGATTGATTAGCTGATACGACCGATAAGGGGTACCCCCTCACCCCCCCTCACCACCCCTCCGACGACCTGTCAATCAGGGAAGGACAGGGGGTCATAAATTACCAGCACAGAGGGTCATAAATCATTACTTTGACAGAAAGTGTATGATATAACTACTGCCCTAGCTGTGGAGAAGCCCCCGGTTGGGCAAAGCCACATGCTGTACAGAAACCTGAGGTTGATATTGGGCAGATGTGATTGGTTGCTCAGATTCCTGAAGCTGGGCAAAATCCTATGCCTGGGCAGAAGTTTGAGTTTGGGAAGAAGCCTGATGTTGGGCAAATGCCACCTGCTGTCTAAAGCCCCATGCTGGGCAGTTCCCAATAATGGGTAAAGACTCCACTTCAGGTGTTTATATTATTTTATGTGAAAGAGATAAAAAAAAACATGAAATATGTGAAATGAGCTCACATGTAAAACTCTAATAACAATTTTCTGTACGTGTTAGGGGTTTTTAGGGTGTTTTTCAAATCACATTTGTAATGAAAGATCTTGTAGGTGTTAGTTAGTAGAGTCCTGTGTGATACTAGAGTCCATGTGAGGAAACAGGAAGCGCAGATTGTCGTACACAGACAGAGAAGTTAGATGTGCAGTATGCTGTAAGTGATATGTGGGTTTCGATGAAACGGTTTTAAAACAAGCTCTGAATTACGCCATTTCCTTTATCACTGCTGTATGTTATGTGTGTGTTTTACTGATATTGGAAGCATGATTTGATGAATCACTGAGTGTACAACCACCACATTCGTGTGTGTGTGTGTGTGTGTGTGTGTATATATACCAATCCTATTCATGTGTCTTGTTTCTGGTTGTGCTCCTAGTGTATTATCTTTTGGGGGGATTATTTCCTCTGACCCACTGCCTGTTATCTGTTTAGATTTTTTTTGTCTAGTGGTTAGGATTTGTTTGCTATTGCCAGCTGTTTTAAATAAACACACACTCTGAAATGTGCGGAATATTTCACACAGTATCATGAAGCATTAAAGTAAAATACCTTTTTTTGTCTAATAACTAATAAACTCTTCTCCTGAAACATGTTTTTAACTGTGTTTTTCATGTGTTTGAGAAAGGAGAATAAATGTTAGAAACATATATACACTAAACACTAAATGTGTTTTAGTGTATAGTAAAACAGTCACGTGATCTCAATATTTAGTAAATAAATAAATAAATAAATACAAGTTTGTTGGATAACATAATCAACCACACAGCATTATGAAGACCAAGGAGTGATCAAAACGATGTTGGAGAAAGTTGTGTAAAGGAAAGTGTCTAAATGAGGGATTGGTTGTAATATGCCTAGCTGACGGCAGGGAGCAGTGCAGGGATTAGTCAGAAAACGCACAGGTCAGAGAACCAGAGCAGGGATTAGTCAGTCCTGTCAGTAACGAGTTCTGTGCTGTGGTTTTAAACTGAAACTGGATGTAGGATTCGCTCCTGTGGGGATCACAACACACAGAGTAAGTATCTTACATTTCAGAGAACATGTCACGGATGGACTTTAGTATCTATTAACCGGATAAACTGCACAAACTGCCCTTTAACACCGAGATGGAGCGAATTATAAAGTCGTTGTTGTGTTGTGTAGTCTTCTCTGTGTCTGTGTCTCTGTGTGTGTGTGTGTGTGTGTGTGTGTGTGTGTGTGTGTGTAATGGGTTTTATCCAAAAAAAAAAACTTTAAATAGTTTATAATTATATTGTTGCTCATGGATATTTATTTATTTGAGATAAAATTGATAAGACATGACTCATGTTTAATTAACTCGGACTATTATTATTCCGTGTATAAATAATATAATATAATGTTTCCGTGAGCAGGGGATTTCCCGGTGAGGCGGTATGACGTCACGGGTGAACCCTGTAGTGTCTGTAGTGTTGTAGTGATTATATGGTATAAACCACAGCAAGTGTTTCTGGGGGGATTTTAACACCTGTGTACTTCACTATCAGAAAGATTTATTCACTAAATATCACAAGTGTACCAGTATTTATGTGTTTGTGTTGATGGTGAACATTAGTCACGGTATATGGAGAATGAGGAAGTGTATGAAACAAAAGCGTCATGTGATCTGTAGCCTGCACTCTTAATAATGACTGAGCTTAAAGTTAAAACTCCTGGTTTTCTGTCACTACATTATCCCGCCTGTAGATTGTAAAGATTTTCTGAGAACTCTCCTGCTTTACTGTAGAATTTGAACAAACTGGTCACATACACAATTTGTTTACATCATAGACAAAGGGAAGGGGTTGCCCAGTGGTTAAGACTCGGGTGATTGAAGAGTGTAAGTTCAAACTATGTACCTTGTTATCTTTTATCAAGTGTGATTGTGTATGTGATTGTAGGTCTGCATTTAATTTTGAAGAAGCATACACACAACAGACCCCTGAAAATGAGTTCCCATGGTGATGATGATGTTGATGATGATGATAAAGATGAGAGGTGAGACGTTTATAATAGTTAACTCTGTAACTGCATGTTTCGTTATAAATATAAAAATTATAAAAACATAAAAGTACCATGAAAGTAAGAAATCACTTAATAGAAACAACCCTCCAAGCTAACATTAGCCCAATGCTAATTGGGCTTTATTGTACTTTATTATAAAACTGAAAATATAAAAAGTTAGACATTGCTGTTTCGCTGTACTACTAAATGGAAACAATGCTACTAGAGACACAATGTTTCAAAACAGAAATACATCATAGTCCTGAGTGCAAGTAGCCCATTAATTTAAACACATTAAATCTGACCCTAGATCAGTTTTAATGAGCATCTCGCTCATATAATTCCAGTTTGTTGCAGCCTCAGGGAATTCTCATACTCAACCTACAGTGAACGTACTATTCAATTACTTATTTAATGCAGTAGACCTGCTGTGTAATAATGGAAATACACACATATACATTGTTTTTATGCAGATATCAGAAAGAAAGATCTGACTCGCCTGCACCCAGCGCTGTGTCTATGAAGAGTGGACATTCAATGGGAGAACCAATAGTGTTTAAACAGGAGGAGAAAGAAAGGTAAGGAATCTTTTTTTTAGATGCTAACACCCTATTTTAACAATAAGATTTCTTTTAAGAAGTATTTGACTTATTTTGAGGGGGGAAAAAGAATCATGGGACAGTACTCCACATGAATAAAAATAAGAAAATGGTAAGCAGTGCCTCAAGAATACTGTGTGTGTGTGTGTGTGTGTGAGAGAGAGAGAGTGTGTGTGTGTGTGTGTGTGTGTGTGTGTGTGTGTGTGTGTTTGTGATTGGCTACAGAGTCATGACTTGAGTCTAAAAGTTATGTCAGTATATACAGTGGCAAGAAAAAGTATGTGAACCCTTTGAAAATTCATGGTTTTCTGAATAAATTTGTCATAATGTGATCTGATCTTCATCTAAGTCAGGGGTATTAACAAATATAATGTGTCTAAAAGAATAGCACAAAAAAATTCTGATCTTTCATGTCTTTATTGAACACACTCATTCAACATTCAAAATGGCAGTGGAAAAAATAAGTGAACCGTTAGAATTGATAACTGGTTGACCCCGCCCCTTGGCAGAAATAACCTCAACTAGGCGCTTCCTGTAGCTGTGGATCAGACCTGCACATCCTTCAGGAGGAATTTTAGCCCATTCTTCCCGGCAGAACTGCTTTAGCTCGGTCATTTTCTTTGGACGTCTCATGTGTATGTCTCTCTTCAAGTCATTCCATAGCATCTCTATTGGGTTGAGGTCTGGGCTCTGACTCGGACACTCCAAAAGGTGGATTTTGTTTTTCTGAAGCCGTTCTGTTGTGGACTTGCTCTGGTGTTTTGGGTCGTTGTCCTGTTGCATCACCCAACTTCTACACAGTTTCAGCAGACGTACAGACATTCTCACATTATCCTGAAGAATTGTCTGATATACTTGGGAATTCATCTTCCCCTCAATGATTGCAAGCTGGCCACGCCCTGATGCAGCAAAGCAGGCCCAAATCATGTTGTTTCCTCCACCATTCTTTACGGTTGGTGATGTTTTCATGATAATATGCCGTGCCCTTTCTACACCAGATGTAGTGCTGTGTGGTTTTTCCAAATAGTTTAATCTTAGTTTCATCAGTCCACAAAACATGTTGCCCGTACCACTGTGGAGTGTCAATGTGCTCTTTTGTAAACTTCAGGCGTGCAGCAATGTTCTTTTTTTAGTAAGCAGTGGCTTCCTTCGTGGTGTCCTGCCGTAGATACCCTGCTTGTTCAATGTTTTGCGTATTGTAGACTCATGAACAGAGATGTTAGCCAGTTCCAATGATGCCTTCAAATCTTTGGGTGTCTTTCATAGTTGTTTCTTTACCTCATTGAAGAGTCTTCGTTGTGCTCTTGGTGTCATTTTGACTGGGCGTCCACTTCTTGGTAGAGTAGCAACAGTCCTAAAGTGTCTCCATTTGTAGAATGTTTGCCTAACTGTAGACTGGTGAATTTATAAAGTCTTTGAAATCACTTTGTAACCCTTGCCAGCTTTATGTAAATCAACTATTCTTGATCGTAGAGCCTCTGAAAGCTCTTTTTGGCGAGACATTAAATTCAATTCAATTCAATTTTATTTGTATAGCGCTTTTTACAATAGTCATTGTCTCAAAGCAGCTTTACAGAAATAAAAAACAGGTATAAACAGTCAGAAACATCTAAAGAGAGACAAACAGGAACAGATAAACAGAGACAAACAGGTAGAAAACAAATGGAATTTATCCCAACTGAGCAAGCCACTGAGTGCGGCGCGTGGCAAGGAAAAACCTCCCTAAGATGATTTTTGAGGAAGAAACCTTGAGAGGAACCCGACTCAGAAGGGAAACCCATCCTCATCTGGGTAACACAGAATGTGAATGTAACACAGATAATGTGAAAAATGAGAAGTATGGCCTTAGGAGCAGCCGTAGTCCCAGCAGAAGGTTTGGGCTCATCCAGAGGCAGAGGGGATCTGGATCTCCAATATCTCCATAAATTCGTGTGGGGCTCGGCAAAAAGAGAGAGAGAGGGAGAAAACGATTAGGATTGTGAAGTAGTGAGATAGAATCTAGTCAGGGTAAGCTTGAGTAAACAAATATGTTTTAAGCCTAGATTTAAACACTGAGACTGTGTCTGAGTCCCGAACACTAATTGGAAGACTGTTCCATAACTGTGGGGCTCTATAAAGCGAAGGCTCTTCCCCTGCTGTAGACTTCACTATTCTAGGTAATATCAAATAGCCTGCATCTTTTGATCTGAGTAGTGGCGCGGATCATATAAAACCAGAAGGTCGCTTAGATATTGTGGTGCAAGACCGTGTAGTGCTTTATAGGTTAATAAAAGTATTTTAAACTTAATGCGAAATTTTACCGGGAGCCAATGC
The DNA here is from genome assembly GCA_012411365.1 of Ameiurus melas. Lineage (NCBI taxonomy): Eukaryota > Metazoa > Chordata > Actinopteri > Siluriformes > Ictaluridae > Ameiurus > Ameiurus melas. The sequence goes on from CM022777.1 coordinate 2,490,721, forward strand.
AGTGTGGATAAGATCGGGGTGATATGGTCGTATCTTCTAGTTCTAGGTCGTATCTTCTAGTTCTAAACATGGCTCACATAAGTGTGTGTTTCTGTGCAGAGCAAACTCCAAAAGTTTGAGGGGTTTTTATCAGTCAAAGTTGTTGTAGTCCACACCTCTAAACTCATTTTCTTAACGAGACTCCAGGTGTGCTAAAACCTGACTCCAATGAGCTTTTTTGAGGTCATTAACTCAAGGGTTTGCATACTTTTTCCACAAGCACAATGAGGTTTTTTTTGGTTGTTCTCAATGTCTTTGATGTACAGCAAGATTATTTATGGCATTTGATAGACATCCTTATCCAGAGCAACTTACATTTATCTCATATTTACAGTAAGCACTTGAGGGTTAAGGGCCTTGCTCAAGGGCCCAGCTTTGGCAGTGCTGGGATTTGAACTCACAACCTTCTAATAAATAGTCCAACATCTTAACCACCGAGCTACCGCTGCCACAAACACACTGCCTGAACGAATGAACAGCAGAACCAAATGACAAGTGATGGCCTTGTCGTTCCAATAGTTTCTGAGGCGACTCTATTTATTTATTAGTGTTTTTATTCATGAAATTTCCTCCCAAAGAATCCCAACTCACGACACGGAGTTTCATGAAAAGTGTACTTAGACCTGAACTTATGTTATGTTATAGAAGCTTTAGATGAAATGAAGTAATAAGACCAGTCATGTTGCTCCATAACCGTAATTTCTTATGTACGCATATGGAAATCGTTCACGCTGTTAATGTGTGAATATATCAAGTGCACTTTATTTACTTTGTTGTATAGGTAAAATTATGGCTCCATAAAGAATTTGTCACACTTGTTTTGGCAAATTTGTTTGGAGACCTTTCTAGAGTTTTGCTCTACACTGTCAAGAGTTTTGTAAATTTAACAACCAAAAGAAATTAAAAAGTTCCCAATTAAAACATGTCTCTCATTTTGGTTGGATTGATTTCTCCCTCATTTGAAGGGTACTTAAAAGCATCTGGTAAATAAAAAAAGAATTCATTCATTAAATTATCCATCTCCAGTAAATATGATCAAATAAATAACGATGGTCCTATATTTAATATCAGGGAAAATACCATGTCATAGATGAGAGACAGGACAGATGTAATACATTTGGTAAAGAGTGTAAAACAGAAATACTGGGCCCTTTTCACACTCACAGGTTTTTGCTGGGTAAGTAACTTCCCTTCTACTACAACAACAACAACAACAATGGCCGAGTCGAACGCTGTTTATGAGACGTGTCGAAGAAATCTTGCGAACTGCAGTGGAAGGAAAGATACAGCTTGGAAGATCAGCAGCAGTGTTTGGGGAAGAAATAAACTGCAACCACAATGAGTAGAAATAGCGAACGAAGCGAATCTGTCAGAGCTTAGCCGTGAGATCGGGCCACTCTTCGCTCTTCATCACTCGGAAGGTCTGAGCTCTGACTTAACAAACAGCAACACTCAAACTTTTAGTCAAAAGGGCCCATCATGCATAAATAAACAGCGGTATAGTAGTGAAAATTTGACTAAAGTGAACTTAAGATGATAAATTACAGCTGGTAAGCTATATAAACACACACTTACACATCAAGCCTGCACTCTTAATAATGACTGAGCTTAAAGTTAAAACTCCTGTTTTTTTGTGACTACATTATCCGGCCTGTAGATTGTAAAGATTTTCTGAGAACTCTCCTGCTTTACTGTAGAATTTGAACAAACTGGTCACATACACAATTTGTTTACATCATAGACAAAGGGAAGGGGTTGTCCAGTGGTTAAGACTCGGGTGATTGAAGAGTGTAAGTTCAAACTATGTACCTTGTTATCTTTTATCAAGTGTGATTGTGTATGTGATTGTAGGTCCGCATTTATTCTTGAAGATCATACACACAACAGACCCCTGAAAATGAGTTCCCATGGTGATGATGATGATGATGATGATAAAGATGAGAGGTGAGACGTTTATAATAGTTAACTCTGTAACTGTTTAACTCTGACATTTGACTCGGTTATTGGAGACAGCGTGTTTCGTTGTAAATATAAAAACATAAAAGTACCATGAAAGTAAGAAAACACTTAATAGAAACAACCCTCCAAGCTAACATTAGCCCAATGCTAATTGGGCTTTATTGTACTTTATTATAAAACTGAAAATATAAAAAGTTAGACATTGCTGTTTCGCTGTACTACTAAATGGAAACAATGCTACTAGAGACACAATGTTTCAAAACAGAAATACATCATAGTCCTGAGTGCAAGTAGCCCATTAATTTAAACACATTAAATCTGACCCTAGATCAGTTTTAATGAGCATCTCGCTCATATAATTCCAGTTTGTTGCAGCCTCAGGGAATTCTCATACTCAACCTACAGTGAATGTACTATTCAATTACTTATTTAATGCAGTAGACCTGCTGTGTAATAATGGAAATACACACATATACATTGTTTTTATGCAGATATCAGAAAGAAAGATCTGACTCGCCTGCACCCAGCGCTGTGTCTATGAAGAGTGGACATTCAATGGGAGAACCAATAGTGTTTAAACAGGAGGAGAAAGAAAGGTAAGGAATCTTTTTTTAGATGCTAACACCCTATTTTAACAATAAGATTTCTTTTAAGAAGTATTTGACTTATTTTGAGGGGGGAAAAAGAATCATGGGACAGTACTCCACATGAATAAAAATAAGAAAATGGTAAGCAGTGCCTCATTAATACTGTGTGTGTGTGTGTGTGTGTGTGTGTGAGAGAGAGAGAGAGAGTGTGTGTGTGTTTGTGATTGGCTACAGAGTCATGACTTGAGTCTAAAAGTTATGTCAGTATATACAGTGGCAAGAAAAAGTATGTGAACCCTTTGGAAATTCATGGTTTTCTGAATAAATTTGTCATAATGTGATCTGATCTTCATCTAAGTCAGGGGTATTAACAAATATAATGTGTCTAAAAGAATAGCACAAAAAAATTCTGATCTTTCGTGTCTTTATTGAACACACTCATTCAACATTCAAAATGGCAGTGGAAAAAATAAGTGAACCGTAAATAAGTGAACCGATAACTGGTTGACCCCGCCCCTTGGCAGAAATAACCTCAACTAGGCGCTTCCTGTAGCTGTGGATCAGACCTGCACATCCTTCAGTAGGAATTTTAGCCCATTCTTCCCGGCAGAACTGCTTTAGCTCGGTCATTTTCTTTGGACGTCTCATGTGCATGTCTCTCTTCAAGTCATTCCACAGCATCTCTATTGGGATGAGGTCTGTGCTCTGACTCAGACACTCCAAAAGGTGGATTTAGTTTTTCTGAAGCCATTCTGTTGTGGACTTGCTCTGGTGTTTTGGGTCGTTGTCCTGTTGCATCACCCAACTTCTACACAGTTTCAGCAGACGTACAGACATTCTCACATTATCCTGAAGAATTGTCTGATATACTTGGGAATTCATCTTCCCCTCGATGATTGCAAGCTGGCCAGGCCCTGATGCAGCAAAGCAGGCCCAAATCATGTCGTTTCCTCCACCATTCTTTACGGTTGGTGATGTTTTCATGATAATATGCCGTGCCCTTTCTACACCAGATGTAGTGCTGTGTGGTTTTTCCAAATAGTTCAATCTTAGTTTCATCAGTCCACAAAACATGTTGCCCGTACCGCTGTGGAGTGTCAATGTGCTCTTTTACAAACTTCAGGCGTGCAGCAATGTTCTTTTTAGTAAGCAGTGGCTTCCTTCGTGGTGTCCTGCAGTAGATACCCTGCTTGTTCAATGTTTTACGTATTGTAGACTCATGAACAGAGATGTTGGCCAGTACCAGTGATGCCTTCAGATCTTTGGCTGTCATTCCGGGTTGTTTCTTTACCTCATTGACTCTTCGTTGTGCTCTTGGTGTCATTTTGACTGGGTGTCCACTTCCTGGTAGAGTAGCAACAGTCCCAAAGTGTCTCCATTTGTAGAATGTTTGCCTAACTGTAGACTGGTGAATTTATAAAGTCTTTGAAATCACTTTGTGACCCTTGCCAGCTTTATGTAAATCAACTATTCTTGAATCTCTGAAAGCTCAGATCCTCTGAAAGCTCTTTTTGGCAAGGCATGGCTCACATAAGTGTGTGTTTCTGTGCAGAGCAAACTCCAAATGTTTGAGGGGTTTTTATCAGTCAAAGTTGCTGTAGTCCACACCTCTAAACTCATTTTCTTAACGAGACTCCAGGTGTGCTAAAACCTGAGTCCAATGAGCTTTTTTGAGGTCATTAACTCAAGGGTTTGCATACTTTTTCCACAAGCACAATGAGGTTTTTTTTGGTTGTTCTCAATAAAGACATGAAAGAGAATTTTTTATTATTATTATTTTAGACACATTATATTTGTCAATAATTTATTCAGAAAACCATGAAATTCCAAAAGGTTCACATACTTTTTCTTGCCACTGTATGTGAGGAAAGTTCCTCATATTCAAAGTCAGGTTACCTGCTTGAGGAGCTTTTCTGGGCTCCTTATTAAGATTATCACCTGCATGTGGAATATGTGGAATATAAACATCCGAGATGGGGTTTTCGAAAGTGTCTAGACTCCAACATTTTGAGCAAAAACACTCAATTTTAAACCGGAAAACAAAGATAGAAAATGTGGACTAAAGAATGAAACAGTGATTTATTTAATATATTATTTATTTATTTATTTATTGCTGTCAAATGTAATATGTTGTAAAATAACATTTACGACACCATTTAAAAAATATAATGTAAAAAAAAATAATAAAATGATGATATGTGAATGAGAAGATGGCAAGCATGGAGATAAATCTAATTAGTCTAGTATGTTTTCAGAATGTTGCTGCATGAATAGTCAAATTAATCATATAAAGTTATTGCTTCCTTTTTTTTTATTATTTTATTTGATGTGCTAAAACGTGGTGACAGTTTGAATGGTAATCTGAGTGAGCACTCATCTGCTACATATACAGCTCATATTAAGTGTTGTTTATAATTTTATCCACAAAAACATTGGTGGATTTTAAATGTCAAAAGAAAGAGAACCATTGATATTAACTGAAAACTGGTTCATTTATTTAGTGTAATTGATCAAAAGAGCTCAGAGCCACCTGCACCCAGCTCTGTGTCTATGAAGAGTGACCGGTCAATGGGTGCACCAATAGTGTTTAAGACAGAGGAAGAAAGGTAAGGAATGTGTCATTAATAGCATTATTTTCATTTCAATTTCATTTTATATATAAATAATTAGTTGAATATTGTTTTTATTAAAGAGAAAAACATGGCATATCAAATCCGTCCATGGTGCAGGATGCTGATTCCCAGGTCCAGGTACGTATTTGTGTGATTGAGTGAGTTTGAGTCCTGAAGTATGGTGGGATTTCCTCATTCAGTTTAATCATTAGTTTATGTATATAGTGGATACTTCTCCTTGTGACCACCTGAGAACTTATCATCCAATCATTATATCACTGAAGGCAGCCAAGCATCATGGAAATTGGAAGACTTTCACATTGCCATGAGTCTGGAGAAAGAGAAGATTGTCCAGGGTGATATGACAATCCTGGTGACTCTTTCTGGGGGACAACCTGTTCCAATATTTTTATGTTTCTGTCCTGAAGCTTCATTCCCAAGCCTTCAGTTCCAATTTTTGCCCCCCAAAAATATTTGAGGAGTTGCTTTCATGTAAGATGTAAGTCAGTGGTGTCAAACTCATTTTAGTTCAGGGGCCACATACAGCCTAATTAGATGTCAAGTGGGCCGGGCAAGTAAAAAGTCCATGTTTTTACCTTTCTTTTCATGCAAAGACATTTATATTTAATGAAATATCCTTTTATAAAATATATCATGAGCAACCTCAGATTTCTTAAGACAAACATGTGCAATTTGATTATCATTCACATATATGTGCATTACAACTGCTCACAGTGTTTGTACAATTGCAAAAAAAAAACTTCACAGGTATTTGGAACTGAAAAATATAGTATTTCATTTTAAGATTTATGGCATTGCATGAACAATAGGATTCCACCAAACCAAACTCTTTTGTACTGAAGCTGTTGACTAACATTCTGAGTGTGTTAAGATACTGAGACATATTGAGGCTGTGATGCTGAGGTCTACCAGACTTCCTACTCTTTCTTCTCCCATGCCCAGTTCTTCTCAAGATTACCTTGTTAGCACAATGAGGAGACCACGTGCTCTTCAATTTGCGGTCTTAGAAAAAGAGTTTAGTGGGGGTACTTTGAACAGTAAAGAACCCCATGGTTTAGAGACACACTTTGTTATATGGTTCAACATTGAACCTTTAAAGATTCCATCAGAGGGACGATCTGAAAAACCTCTTAAGTGTTCTAAGTTTAACCTGTTTGTTTGTTTTTTAAGTATTTTAATATGCATTATTAATTTTAATTACCAGAAAGGTTTCAGTGAGCTCCTATAGGATTACACCTCAAATGTTTCCTGATATGTCTTTATTAATGTCACTAATTAATTCATTAATTGGTTAATTTGGTTCATTGATTAAGTATTTCTCTTTAGTGTCAGAGCCCAGACTGTCCAGCAGGCAATGTTAGAGTGATGGAGGACAAAGAGCATCAGAGCAACACCAGAGGTGAGGTACAGAATATCATGCATGTGCAGAAAAAAACAGAACATGTCACAGTTGTAATTTTCTGTTATGATGTAGAGAAGATTGTACATTATTTTAACACTAAAATTCTCCATGTTGGTAATTCTTTTGTATTGCTTTCTTTGTCTTCAGAACTGGACTCATGGAAGCAAATATTCAAATCCAGACTGCAGAAGAGGTTTCAGATGATTAATGAGGGAATCCCAGTGTATGGAAACTCAAGACTTCTGAATGAGATTTACACAGACCTCTTCATCACATCAGATTGTGGGTGTGTACACATCAATGATGTACATGAGGTCAAACATATTGAAATGACATACAGGAGACTAATAACAGAGGAGTCCATCAATTGTAATGACCTATTTAAACCCTCACCTGGAGATGAGAAACCCATCAGAACTGTGCTAACAGAAGGCATTGCTGGAATTGGGAAAACAGTGTCTATACAGAAGTTTGTTCTGGACTGGGCTGAAGGAAAAGCAAATCAGGATTTGGATTTCATTTTTTCATTTAACTTTAGGGAGTTACATTTTAAGAAGAAAGAAAATCTCAGTTTGTTGGAGCTTCTCCATTGTTTCTTCCCAGAAACCAAAGAACTTAAACTAGACCATAATCACTACAGAATCATGTTCATCTTTGATGGACTGGATGAGTCTCGTTTTTCTCTCGATTTCCTGAACAGCAAAAGGTTGACTGATCAAACAGAGTCAGCTTCAGTAGACGTACTCTTAACAAACCTTATTAAAGGGAATCTTCTTCCATCTGCATTCCTCTGGATAACATCTCGGCCGGCAGCCTCCGGCCAGATTCCTCCTGTTTATATTGACAGATTAACAGTGGTACGAGGTTTCAATGACCCTCAGAAAGATGAGTACTTCAGAAAAAGAATCAGTGATCAAACCCTGGCTGATAAAATCATCACACACCTGAAGTCATCACGAAGTCTTTACATTATGTGCCACATGCCAGTCTTCTGTTGGATTGCAGCGACTGTTCTTGAGGGAATGTTCAGTGAAGCAGAAACTGGAGACGTCCCCAAGACCCTGACTCAAATGTTCACACATTTTCTGATCTTGCAGATCAAACGTAGATCCATAAAGTACAAAAAACATGAAATGGGTCCTAGACAGATTGCAAACGTTGTACTAAAACTGGGAAAGCTGGCATTCCAGCAGCTAGACAAAGGAAACCTGATCTTCTACGAGGAGGACATCATTGAGTGTGGAATTGAGGTCAGAGAGGCCACGGTGTACTCAGGAGTTTGTACTCCGATCTTTATCGAGGAAGTCACTTCACATCTGCTTTGTGCATCTTAGTGTTCAGGAGCATCTTGCTGCTGTGTATGCATTTCTCTCATGTATCAACGGAAATCTCTCAAAACAACAAACCCCTGAAATCTTCGGCCTCTCCAGCAAGGCAACACTGTTAGACCTTCTAAAGGCAGCAGTAGACAAGGCCTTACAGAGTAATAACGGACATCTGGACCTTTTCCTCCGCTTCCTTACGGGTCTCTCGCTAGAGTCCAATTCAGTTCTCTTACAAGACCAACTGTCCAAGACAGGACGCAGCTCTTTGAGCAAACATGCTGCTGTCACAAACAAGGAAATAACCACATACATCAAGGAGAAGATTAAGAAGAATCCATCAATATGCAAATCCATCAATCTGTTCCATTGTCTGAATGAACTGAATGACCAGTCTCTGGTACAGGAAGTCCAAACCTTTTTGAATAAAACAGCAGATCATCGCCTCCAAGGAGTCACACTTTCTCCAGTTCAGTGGTCAGCTCTGGCTTTTGTGTTGTTGAACTCAGAAGAGGAGCTGGAAGAGTTCAACCTACAGAAATATGCAGCATCAGATGAGTGTTTAAAGAACCTGTACCCAGTTGTCACAGCATCCAGAAAAGCTCTGTAAGTTTCTCCTGACTTTTTATATGATTTTAGTTCATGTATGTATCTATTCGCATGAGTAACACTCAATGCGTTTACATGGAGTATTTCTTTCAGCTACTATACAGTAGGTAAGTACACGGTTTGGGACGCAGCCCGCGGCTTCAAACAGTCGTCTGTTTGCACGTGCAGCATGACAAATAATCAACTGCACTTAAAGCGTTCGTAAAAATTTCAAATAAAAACACCTAAGACTGTATACGGTACCATAACTAAGACAACCTGTATGTTGATACGTGAAATTCTGGAGGGAACGTTGGACGGCGTGGCGTGGTGACGTGATGACGTGTGATGTTAATCGATTTATGTTCTATAACATGTAAAAACGGGTACATGAAAGGAATATTCTAAAAGCGACTCATGTAAACACTTTAATCACATTACTATCCCAATTAGAGTAAGGTCATAAAGAGATTACTGCTGTCCATGTAAATGTTGTCACTGAACCTACTTCTTATAACTTCTAACTCAGTAAGGTCATTCAAACATTCTTCGTGTAAATGGTTCATCTTTCAGTTTTAGTAGACTGGGCAATTCTTACTGTGATATAAAATGTAAAATCCCAGCAGTTTTTTTTAGCAGGATAAGGAGTGATATCATTTGCATATTTATAGAAGTTGGGTTTCTTACCAAGATGACAAATACCATCAAGCAATATATTTTCTAAACAATATTAAAATGTTTTAAATTCTAATTTTAGGTGAATTTAAATCTAAATACTTGTGACATGTGTTGCTCATTTTTTTGCCCCAGGCTGTGTGAGTGTAATCTCACAGAGAAAAGTGGTGACGTTCTGGCAAAAGTTCTCAGCTCAGTCTGTTCATGTCTGAGAGAGCTGGACCTGAGTGATAATAAACTGAAGGATTCAGGAGTCAAAGGGCTTTCTGCTGGGTTGAAGAGTCCACAGTGTAAACTGGAGATCCTAAGGTAAGATCTTGGTTTTCTTATTGTGTAAATCAAATCCAGCAATAAGTGACGAAAAGACTGGTGACATGTAACACGTGATTTTCGGGCAATTGGCTGATTGGCATTGACACCACGTCCATTGTGCCCCCTGCGTTGTGCCCCGAGTTCCCCGGGAGAGTTCCAGGCTCCGCTGTGATGTTGTGGTATAGAAAATAGATAGAACTATGAGGAATGTGACCTCTACTGGGCAGGGAAATGTATTATACAAGCCTAGGTCGTAATATTTCTCTCTCATTTCTCTCTCAGACTTATCTCAGGTAATTACAAACTCACAGAGAAAACATTGTGTAGATTCACTAGATTACTACTACTAGTGAAAGTACTACCTTGTGTAGTTTGATCACAGACAGTGACCAACAAATAGAAAATTGAATATCTTATTGGTTTATTTTAGATGATGGGTCTACACAAGTATATTTGTATATGAATTATTTTTCTGAATAGTTTTTGCTGTGGGGCCAGTGATTATAATTTAAAACAGAATCACACACAGTGGTTTTAGACCTAAAAAATACTTATAAATACTACAACTAAGACCTGACTTTATGACTTTGTGGACTTTTTCTCCTGCAGGTTGCGTAACTGTAACATTACAGAAGAAGGCTGTGTGGCTCTTACTGAGGCTCTGAGGTCAAATTCACACCTGAGAGAGCTCGATCTGAGAGATAATGATCTAGGAGAACAGGGAGTGAATCTGCTCTCTGATATAAAGGAGGATGGAAAGTTCACACTGAAGAAGTTGGAGTGAGTTACTGATGTATTAACTGCTACAAACATCTCCCAAACAACATCTTCATGGGTTAGGGTTAGGAAGCCTGTGGATGGGCTGAATCCTGAGGTTGACATATTAATGATATTTCAGTTTAATTGAAATTGAACCTACTAATATTGTCAGTGCTGCTGTTAGTTCCCGATTGGTCAGATGCCTGAGGAAGGGCAGAAGTCTGAGCTTGCCTCCTGCTAGCTAAAGCCCTAGCTGCGGAGAAGCCCCAGGTTGGGCAGAAAGCTGAGGTTGACATACTGTATTAATGATTTTCCAGTTTAATTGAAATTGAACCTACAATTACTGTCAGAGCTGCTGTTAAAGAAAACTAATCAACACCTTCTGACCAATCACAATTCAGGATTTAGCAGTGCTGTGTATAAATTAAAATAATGCATATGGATGTCTAATAATTTTCTCTATCTTACAGGCTCTGAGATCTTCAGACCTGACCTGGTGTAAGGATGAAGTCTCATGGAGATAACCACTAACAGAACATACACACTTTCTTAGATCCATCATCATTCCTGACACACTAAACCTAGCTACTGATCGTGTTGTTGGTTGTAGAAGATTTGTGTGTTTATTGCTAGTTTGAGAGTTTGAGTTTTCACTTCATGAAGGAATTTGGATGTGAAGTAATGAATGGAAATTGTGATTAATTGCCTGTGTTTAATGTTAAAAGCATGCTGATTGTAAGTTAGTGAGTGTGACGAGAGATCTTGCAGACAAAACTCACTTGAACTAATGTCTGATGTCTTTCACATGTATTTTCTCATATTTCATGTTATTTTATATCTGTGAATAGATTAGATTAGATGTAGCTTAAGGTGTAAGTGGGGTGCAGCTGCCACACAATGTCAAAACCCTCATGTTATGAACGCCACAGGTTTTTATAACATGAAGTCCCACAGAAAGTCCCATTCTAGGAAAAAGCCTGCTGCTGGGCAGAAGCCCAGTTTGGCCAGAGGTTCCATGTTGGTCAAACGCATCTAAGTAGACAATGATCTGTAATGGACAAGGTTCTCCTGCCGGCTAAAGCCTTATGCTGGGCCTCTAGTTGGGTAGCCATGTTGAGCAGAAGGCCGTGGCTAGGCAGGTTGGTCAAATGCCAGAGCTCCTATTTGATCAGAAGCTCATGGTTGGTCAGATGACTGAGGATGGACAGAAACCTGTGGATGGGCAGATGCCTGAGGATGGGCAGATGTCTGAGATCATGCAGAAGTTCCTGATTGGTCAGAAGCCTGAGGACGGGCAGATATCTTGAGTTTGCCTCCTTCTGGCTAAAGCCCTAGCTGTGGAGAAGCCCCCGGTTGGGCAAAGCCACATGCTGTACAGAAACCTGAGGTTGATATTGGGCAGATGCGATTGGTTGCTCAGATTCAGATTGGTTGAGCTCACATGTAAAACTCTAATAGCAACTTTCTGTACATCTTAGGGGTTTTTAGGGTGTTTTTCAAATCACATTTGTAATGAAAGATCTTGTAGGTGTTAGTTAGTAGAGTCCTGTGTGATAGGAGAGTCCATGTGAGGAGACAGGAAGTGCAGATTGGCGTACACAGACAGAGTAACAGACGGAAACGTGCTGTAGGTACTGATGAGTCGATCAAAGCTCGAACAGCAGGTTTATGGAAATGAAATGCAGTAGCAGGTTAGTGGATTTAAAAATGAATATTCTGAGCTGTCTGATGGAGTCCTGACGTGTTTCTGGAAACGAATGAATTTAATCTGGAGGATCCACAAAGTAAATAAACCTGATTTCTTTAGTCCTGCGCAGTAAATGATAGAAAAGGTGTAGGAATAAAAGAGAGGTGTTACACCACGGCAGCATATTTAAACTCCTCGGTTACTGAGCACTTCTCTTTGTATTATTGTTTGTATAGGTTAGATATGTAAATGTAAAATGGTAAATGTGCACTTATATCGCGCTTTTATCCAAAGCGCTTTACACTGTGTCTCATTCACCCATTCACACACCAGTGGTAGCAGAGCTGCCATGCAAGGCACTAGCTTGCCATCGGGAGCAACTTGGGGTTCAGTGTCTTGCCCAAGGATACTTCGGCATGTGGAGTCACCCGGGCCGGGAATCGAACCGCCAACCCTACGATTAGTGGACAACCCACTCTACCACCTGCACCACAGCCGCCTTGCGTGTGATATGTGTGATATGTGTGATATGTGATGTAGTATGTATCGTTTGTTTCCATGCCTTGATTCATGCTCTCGTTTTATGCCACGATTCCAGTTTCCTGTTGTCCGGTGAAGACCGCGTTTTCTTTGGTTTTGAGTTACGTGTTGAATAAAGACTTTGATCTGCACCTGCATCCGCCTCCAGTCCCGTTCTGTAACAAGAGGAAATAGTTTCCACCAAAATCTAATTCACAGTTTAATCTGCTTGCTTTCAGAATAAGAGTGAACAATCAGAAATGGATCAATATTAAATTCTTATAAAATCATAAACCAATATCATATAACTATATTACTACATTTTATCATAAGCTACTGTATATAGCGCACTTATAAAGCACCTGTGGAGGTAAATCTAATCTTTCTCATTATTATATACATCTATTATCTCACTTCTAGTTCTGATTAATATTTACTCATCTAATACATAAATCTGCAGTACACAAGACAGCAGTCTGTAAGAATAGACTTGGACATTTGATTTGGACATTTTCATAAACATTTGTAAGATAACGTAAGATATTGAATATTATGTACAGATATATATTCCTGTGTTGTGTAACTGTACGTTACTCAGTGTGTGATGGGATGTAGTTTGTGTTCTGCTGATATAAGATGTGTAAGTGTGTGTTTATATAACTTACCAGCTTTAATTTATCATCTTAAGTTCACTTTAGTCAAATTTTCACTACTATACCGCTGTTTATTTATGCATGATGGGCCCTTTTGACTAAAAGTTTGAGTGTTGCTGTTTGTTCAGTCAGAGGTCAGACCTTCCGAATGATGAGGAGCGAAGAGTGGCCCGATCTCACGGCTAAGCTCTGACAGATTCGCTTCGTTCGCTATTTCTACTCACTGTGGTTGCAGTTTATTTCTTCCCCAAACACTGCTGCTGATCTTCCAAGCTTGTCATTTGGTTCTGCTGTTCATTCATTTAGGCAGTGTGTTTGTGGCAGCAGTAGCTCGGTGGTTAAGACGTTGGACTGTTTATTAGAAGGTTGTGAGTTCAAATCCCAGCACTGCCAAAGCTGGGCCCTTGAGCAAGGCCCTTAACCCTCAAGTGCTTACTGTAAATATGAGATAAATGTAAGTTGCTCTGGATAAGGATGTCTATCAAATGCCATAAATAATCTTGCTGTACACCAAAGACATTTTGGTTTGAGATCAAAATATATGATATTTTCATCTAGATGTGTTAACCAACATAAAACATGGAACTTTTTGTTGGAACCCCCATTTTTAGTCAAGCAAAAGTAAAGGAACAGATAAACCCAAATGTTTTCAGTCTGTAGCCAAAAACAAATGAATTGGCCTTGCTGTTCCAATAGTTCCGGAGGGGGCTGTATTACATTCATTATGTTTAGGATGTGATCATAAAGTGGCCTGAAGTGGTCCAGCTGATTCAATGAATCAAATCTCTCAAACCATTTCACCATTAAATAAAAGAAAAGTTTTGCTCTACATGCAGATTCATTTCTGAAGCATAAAGCAATGAAAAAACACGAAGACTTGATCAAACTCAAATCAAAGCTTTCAGAACTGAACTGAAATAACTATCCTGCCAGTGAGAACATTAACAATCAGCAAATGAAGGAAGAACTCTCAGAGGGAGAACTGGACAGAGATAAAGAGGAAGAGAGGGACTGGTGAAATGCGGCCATGTTTAAATCCATGGAAAGTCAATTAGAGAAAGAGAACAGAACAGTCAGATCTGAGGTGTTTCACATGAGTGGTAATAATCAGCAGGTAAATGTGACTTATCTCCATCATCAGCCAATCAGAAACGCCATCCCATATAAACAGGAAGTACAACTTAAGGCTCTTCTGAGAGATGTGGCTCCACACCTTCAGTTTCAAATTCCTGAGAACATAATAACTGTCCTCTAATCAGTGTTTAGAGCGATGTGGAGGACTACACATTGTTTCTCCTGCTCTAAGACACACTCCTAACACGGAATTGTTATATATATATATATATATATAAATATAAATTAATAAAATGTGTAAAAGTAAACAGGGAGGAATTAGGACAGGTGTTCCTAAGGGAGACGAGATGTCAGTGAACTATCTTATAAAGCAGCTTCTATATATTAAAAAAAGAAGAAGAAGAATAGACTCAGAAGCGTGGTGCTGTTTTATGTTATTTATTCAGCAAGCACCGATCTTACAGGTTAGGTGAAAAAAACAATGCTTCATCTGTCTCTGTGAACTGGGATAATTTCATACGATTCATATTTTGATCACGAAAAAATGATTTAATATTACTAAAAGGGGAGTTCGCATGTTCTCCCCGTGCTGCGGGGGATTCCTCCGGGTACTCCGGTTTCCTCCCCCAGTCCAAACACATACATGGTAGTCTGATGGGTGTGTCTAAAGTGTCCGTAGTGTATGAATGGGTGTGTGAGTGTGTGTGTGATTGTGTCCTGAGATAGACTAGTACCCTGTCCAGGGTGTACCCTGCCTTGTGCCCCATGCTCCCTGGGATACGCTCCAGGTTCCCCGTGACCCTGAAAAGGATAAGTGGTAGAAGATGGATGGATGGATTACTAAAAGAAAAAACTTTACTACTACCACTACTACTACTAATAATAATAATTTTCTTTATTAATAATTAAATTGTTAAAAACGCACCAGGGGCATTAATAACAAAAAAGATATATAGATATACAAATACACTGTCTTAACTAAACAAATAAGCACACACATTAACAGTCTTTCTGATTCCGTGTCCAGTAGGTGTCACTGTGTGGAATCGACTCCGGATCTTTCGAGTCGGCTCCCACGTTCCATTGCCTGGAATCGGAGAGTCGGCTCTTTTCGTTGACTCTGCTGGATCACCTGAATGGGCGGAAAGTAACGTTAGCTCCTGTCACTGCGTTCACTCGTGCTGTGATTAAATCTACAGAAAAACACCATCATGTCAGACGAAATGGAAAACTCAAAGGTTCCGGAGACGACCGAGGAGCAGAAAGTGAGTGTGTTTGTGCGGAACAGAACATCATTAAGGCGGAATCGTGAGTTTGAGCTCTGTCCGTTAGCTAGCTGGGTTTAGCTGTGACCCACTATTGAGCACTCCAGCGGAACATTCGCGTTTTAAACGTCAGAATTAAACCGCCTCACTGGGCAGGTTTCTCATTTTTAAACCCTATACGCGTGAATACTGGCATCCGAACCCTGAAAGAGATCTTAACGCGAATGTTATTTACCGAGAACGCTAGCTCGTCGTGCTACTAGGCTAGCTGAACGTCCTAACACTGCAGCCAGGCCCGATACAAAATGGCGCCGTGCTCCCTACACAAGTGCACTAGGTAGTGTGTGAAGTAGCGGCTCCCGCGCGCTATCTAGTGGCCTTCGTGTGCACTTCAGAGCACATTTGTGATCCGACCAACCGCTTCCTCCAGTACAGACGTTGATGATTGTAGTTACCTGCGTTCGTTAGTGTTGTCGATGGCGCTGACCTGAAATATACTGTAGATGCTGTATAGCTCGAAATTAAAAATAAAATAAAGCTAGCTGATAAGCAGCCGCGTTAGCTGTCAGGTTAAGCTAGGCTAGGCTAGGCTAGGATTTGAAAATGCTAACTCGTTTCTGTGCTAAAACCAGCACGTAGTGATCTGTGTATGTCTGTCGTCGTGGTGTTTTATGTAATAAATAATGTTCAGAATCTAACCAGCTTCTGATTTGTGATGAGACCTGATTAGCCAGGGCTTTATCATCTGCTGTTATCATGTTTAGTGCTGATTGCAGTGGAGTGTAACCACCACAGTGTGGCGCTGTGTGGGGAAATGAATCAGTGACAGGGTGTGTGTGTGGGGTGTTCCACAGGGCTTAACTCCTCAAACTGCAGCACCTTCCCACTAATCACGGCGTGTATAATCACAGAGGAACGCATCGCGCTTTTTATCCGTTTATAGTTACGGTTCGATGTCTGTGAGAGGAGTTCCATCCCGTTCTCGCGTGCTTTACGGCGTCCCTTCGCGCGGCGTGTCGTGTTGCCGTGGAAACTCATCTGTCCTGGAAATGTCCGAGAACTTAGCTACAGCTTGTACCTCTGATACTGGAGACTCCTTCCAGACCTGATAGATGAACATGTCGGTGTTCTGCTCTCAGATTTCAGTAGGGTACAGCTGTGTGAGACACAGACAGGTGAGAGTGTGCGGGAGTGTGTGTTCAGTGCGAGTGTGTGTTCAGTGCGAGTGTGTGTTCAGTGCGAGTGTGTGTTCAGTGCGAGTGTGTGTTCAGTGCGAGTGTGTGTTCAGTGCGAGTGTGTGTTTAGTGCGAGTGTGTAATGGCGGTGTTGGACTCTGATGAGGTGTGTTGTGTAACAGGAAGTGGACAGTGAGGTGATTTGTCCAGAAAGAGCAGAAGAAGCCAAACTGAAGGCCAGATATCCAAACCTGCCGGCTAAAGCAGGAGGCTCCGACCTGCTCCGCAAACGACTGCAGAAAGGGGTGAGGATCTGTCTCTCTGTCTCACTCTCTGTCTCACACACTCTCTCTCTCTCTCTCTCTCTCTCTGTGTCTCTCTCTCTGCCTCTCTCACTCACTCTCTCCCTCTCTCTCCTTGTGTCTGTCTCACTCTCTCTGTCTCTCACTCTCTCTCTTTTTCTGTCTGTCTCTCACTCTCTCTCTTTCTCTCTCTCATTCTGACCTCTTTCTCTCCCTGTCTCCCTTTTCTCCCTCTCTCACGGTCTACCTGTCTGTCTGTGTCTGACTCTCACTCTCTCTCTCTCTGTCTCATTCTCTCTCTCTGTCTCATTCTCTCTCTCTGTCTCTTTCTCTCTCTCTCTCTCTCTCTCTCTCTCTCTCTGTCTGTCTCTCACTCACTCTCTTTCTCTCTCTCATTCTGACCTCTTTCTCTCCCTGTCTCCCTTTTCTCCCTATCTCACTGTCTACCTGTCTGTCTGTGTCTGACTCTCACTCTCTCTCTTTCTGTCTCTCTCTCTCTCTCTCTCTCTCTCTCACTGGCCTTTATTGGCAACTTT
Organism: Ameiurus melas; assembly: GCA_012411365.1. Classification (NCBI taxonomy): domain Eukaryota; kingdom Metazoa; phylum Chordata; class Actinopteri; order Siluriformes; family Ictaluridae; genus Ameiurus; species Ameiurus melas. The sequence goes on from CM022777.1 coordinate 2,508,208, forward strand.
TAATCTGACAGTCTTTTTAAAGTCAGCGTAGGAAACAGCCTCTCTGACTTACACAGACACGAGCTAGGACTGACTCGAGGTAGTGTTTTATCAGCGACTCTCCATCATGGGATTAAACATGTGATCAGTATCGGGGGCCAGTGATCCACTGCAGACGTGCATGATTCTGTATTCAATAGAACTCTATACAGCACTGATGAGGTCACGTCTGGACTGTGGATCAAACCTCATCTAGAAAATATGTTCTCCTGGGACAGACACACTCCTGTAACATCCTTCCCTGGAATATTGAACATCATCCAAACATAATCACGGATCTGACAAGGAACACAATAATCTCACACGATTTCCCCCAACAACTTTTACGTGTCCGAGAAAGTTTTCCGTCATACACTCCGAGATATATACACACACACACACTCACAGACGGATCAGAACGTGGAGATCATGTGCCAGATGGTTTTGTAGTCAACCATCCATCAAGAAAGTGGAACCATAGTTCAGTTTTTACTGCAGAACCCGCTGCTATTATTATTTTGTCCCCGGATTATATTAAAAGTTCCTAATAATAACAGACTCAGTAATGGCTTCAAGCTCTGGCATCCCTAAAAACGAACACCCAGCTGTTTGGAGCAGTTTTAAATGGACCGCGGTCTTTGGAGGCACGGAAATGTACAGAAATTGTTTTGTTGGGTATCAGGACGCTGTGGAGGTCCGGAAAATCAGCAAACAGATGCTGCATCTAAGGAGGCCTCATCTCCAGAGCTCAAAACAAAAACAGCCCTGTTCAGACCTCCTTCACACCTCAAACCCATTATAAACTCATGTGTCTTCCAAAAACGTGAACCGGATCATTCCGCTTGGATAATCTCTGGGACCGGATAAACCGCTCCAGACTCGCTCACACGTATCTGCTCACGCATGAAGATCCTCCGTTACACCAAAGAACAACATCTCTGAGGCATATTTTAATGGACTGAGATGCTTTCAACTCCTTTACGACTCTTTTTTTTAAATAATTATTTGGATGATGCGTATGAAAAGATTTAGATAAACTTTTTAAAAAACTTTAGTAAATTCTTCATAGTTTCAACCTGTTTATCGCCATTAAAATAGCCATGGTAGCTGGCGTGGTGTTAAATTACAACTATCTCTCTCACTCTCTCTCTCTCTCACTCCCTCTCTCTCTCCCTCTCTCTCTCCCTCTCTCTCTCTCTCTCTCTCTCTCTCTCACTCTCTCTCTCTCTGTTTGATTGTGTGTGTGTTTGAGCTGTACCTATAAAGTCAGTGTAAAACAGGAAAGTATTAAATCAGATGATGTTCCACTGCAGGAAGAGGTCTTTGGCATTTTGGTGAAAGATGACAGGAAATCATGAGACCTGGAAAAAGAGAGATGGAGGGAGGGAGGGGGTGTGGTTTAAAATTCAGGTTGTTTTTAGTAATAGTGAGTCTTCTTATTTGCGAGTGTGTGTGTGTGTGTGTGTTTCTGTTTTCCACCTTTCTTTGTGTGTTTCTGTTACAAGGTTAAAATCTTACCGTAGAGCATCCTGACATTGTGTGTGTGTGTGTGTGTGTGTGTGTGTCACCCTGCAGTGAACATGATGTTTATGGCATTTCCTCCGAGGCCAGACATTTCTCAGACATGTTATTTATCATTACACCGCACTGCTTCTGGATTCCGATTGGTCGGATGAATTTTCCACAAGGGCAGCTCTGACTGTAGTGTAACTATAAACGGATAAAAACTACTGTCCTGTTTCAGCTTCAACGATTTCCACATCACATCAGCATCGCACTGCTCCGAGTTATCGCTTAAAAATACAGTCAGCATACGGATCTGGAATGATTGACAGTTTTATAGGTCTCTGAAAGCCCCGCCCCTTCCTCCATCTCACGTTAGTAATGTTTCGTGTCCTCGCTTTCCGTCACGTAAACGAAGCCTGTTTTGAGTTCGTTGACATGAAATAAAATCTCGATGTGTTGCACTTCAGTAGACACATTATACTCGTACACTATATGGCCAAAAGTATGTGCACCCCTGGTCTGCCATCTTTAACTCTCGTCTTTCTCCTTCTCTCCAGCAAAAGTACTTCGACTCGGGCGATTACAACATGGCGAAGGCGAAGACCAAGAACAAGCAGCTCCCCTCGGCGCAGACAGAGAAGGCAGAGAAGGAGATCACCGGCGATCACATTCCCACGCCTCAGGATCTGCCTCAGAGGAAAACCTCGCTTGTGGCCAGCAAGCTGGCGGGCTGATGTCCACCGGTCTCCACCGTCTCCACCAACAGCTCGCTCCTCCCTCATGTTTTCCTCATTAACACACCATCCCTTGTTTTTTTTTTTTTTTTTTCTGTTCATATTTTACGCTCCCTTTTTACCTCCACTGTATAATATACACTGAACATAGAGACGTGCAGGTGCCAGCGTTGGATTCTGGGTAGTGAGGGATATGTTTAAAAACAAACAAACGTCTGTATGAAGATTTCTATATGTGCTGTAGGAGTAGTAAGCGGAACGTGTACATATTTGCCTGTGAGAGACGTGGCGATGGGTTTTTAGAAAGGTTTTATGTTCTAATCGCACCATTCCTGAAGGTTACACATTAGTGCAGTAGAGTGCTTGAATGATTCACGATTGGATACGACTTACGATAACGTACTTGAGCTGTTTCCCTGTTAACGTCTGAGCTTTACACACTCGATCGGACCACACTGCTTACGCTAGTCACGTTAGACACACGTGAAAGAAAGGCCTTAATCATGTTGCGGTTGTAAAGCAGCAATCGTGAACCTGAAGGCCAACGTGATGCAAACCGGCGCTCCACGAGCTTCTCACCAAGGGTCTTCTCGCCGGATATTTCGGAGCAAAACACTACAACATCCGGGGTGTGTTGTGTGTGTGTATGTATGTGTGTGTGTGTGTGTGTGTGTCCACCGCAGTCACTTATGTGCCATTTGATTTGTAAATAAAATAGTTTTGCAAACCTGTGCCTTTTCCCCCATCCTTCATGTTATTACTGTGTTAATAATCACGTTCTACCACAGCCCTCGAATTCTGGATTCGGCTCGGTCAGGAAGCGTCGTTTCGTTTTCCTCGATGTAGTACAGCCTCAAAACTCCGGTCGTTTGTTATCTGTACGGAGACGTCTGTTTGATATTTACTGGAAGGAGTCTCCAGTGTCAGCGCTTTGTAACCGTCAGAGAGGTCAAGCTGGAACTTTAAGTTCAGGACACGTTGTAGTTTCTTGGTAAAATACAAATGTTTAATGTGGTTTTCTTTAATAAATATAACAATGGAACTCCAAGTCAGTGTGGTGTAAGAGGAATAAAAACCCCTCAGGACATGCAGATATAAGAACATGATCTTCAAGTCAGTCATGACCCAGAGTTTATTTACTTAATGCACAGGTACATGTCTAGCTGAGGAGCAGAAACACATTTATGATGTAAAGGTTACAGGAGGGGGAAATCCATCTTGTTGCGCTCTGAGTGATAGGAAATGTTAAATACACCTCGTGTATGCTGCTTATTGTGTATAAACAACGCTTTTGCCAACACTAAAGCAAGCTAAACAACGCTAGCTTCAGAAATCCGAGTACCTCAGAGTGCAGCGGCGTTACTGCGCATGCTCAGAGCGATGGCTTCACCTTTGGCTAACTTAGCAGTGCTGAAGTGGTTATTTTATGGCGGAGGTGTCGAACATAAAGACATAACACAAACACAAAGACGATAAAGGATCGATTCCGGCTCAATAAATGCTTTTAAAGTCCGTGTTAAAAAATTTAAAAAAGGAATGGAACTGAAAGTGCTCTGTTGTTCCACTAGACGGCAGAATAGAGTAATAAAAAAAAACTTAATGTTGTTAGTTTACCTAAATTAAAAATTCTATAATAAAAAAAATAGAAATCTTTTTGCAAACTATAGAGATTTCCCACACTTGGATATAATGAACTATTTTTGTGGATTCATGAAATTAAATCCCAATTCAAAGCCACTTGGTACATAAGATACACTCATACTGCATAACCACCAAGCGTGTCTGTGTGTTTATGATTTCTTTGTTTGTTCA